>JAVIAB010000101.1:27075730-27476040 GCA_032433765.1 Megaustenia siamemsis
TGTAACAAGTTGATTTGATTCAAACATTTTCAAAATCTCACGTCTAATAATGTCTTTCTCAAAATCATCATTTTTAATTTATCTTTCGTGCTTGACTGTCGCCCCTGCAGATTCAAAGTTCTGTTCTAACCATCGATTGAAAGACTTTATATCTTTACTTAGAGCTGCCTGTGTTCTTTTTTCAGGTTTTTTGACATCGTAATACAATTGATATAATATAATATATGTATAGTGAGATTATTTTAAGATCAATTAGGAGCATGCCTGGAATAACGATCGGAGGTCATAGTATAAGTAATCTAATGTATGCTGATGATACAGTCTTAATCGCTTAGAGTGAAAATGAGTTACAAGAAATGTTATACATTATAGTGAAAGAAAGCAAAAATAAAGGACTCAGCCCTAATAGCAGAAAGACAGAAGTAATGGTAACAACAAAGAAAAAGACATCACCTCAGTGCAAAATAAATACAAGTGGAACAATATTTAAAAAGGGATGAATATCTTAGGACCATTGTTAACCTCATATTGTAGATGTACACAGAGGTGAGATGTAGAATGGCTCAAGCAAAAACAGCATTCCTTAAAATAAGGAAAATAATGTGCAGTCCAATTTTGACAATATAGACACGAGAGAGAGTTATTAAATGTTATGTAGAGCCGGTCTTAACATATGGATGTGAATCATGGAAAATAGGACAACAGACAAGAATATCACTGGATGTTGTATATATGTAGTTTTACAGAAGAATGTTGAGAACACCATTGACAACAAAAAAGGGTAATGAGAACTAATTTCCAATATTGGGTAAAAAAAAAAAACAATCATCATTTTTTGGGCCATGTAATGAGAAGAATAGGAATGGCAAAAAGTAATTTTACTGTCATAAAGAACATACTAACATAAAAAAAATAACACCAGGGCTAAAATTAAGAATAGTAAAATGTTACATCTTCTCAATATTCCTACATGGTGCAGAAACATGGATATTAAATAAGAAAACAGAACAGAGAATTGAAGCCTTTGAAATGTGGATATATAGAAGAATAGGTAGAATTCGATGGAAGGAAAAGAAAACAAACGATGAAGTCTTAAAACAACAAAAAATGAAAAGAGAACTACTAAGCACAATTCAAACAAGACAAATGCGATTTTTGGGCCATGTTAAAAGACACAACAGCCTACTAAAAGTAATCCTGGAGGGGAAAATACAAGGTAAAAGAGCCAGAGGCAGACCAAGTCTAACATGGACGAGTAACATCAAAAGATGGACAAATCAGCCTATGACAACCTGTAACATCAAAACAAGAGATAGAGCAGAATGTCACTCCATTTCATGGTAGCCAACCTTCTTTGCGGAGACGGTACTTGATGATGATGAATGCGAAGGGAACAGATGGAATATATTGCAACTGGAATTTAGGGAAGAAGAGATAGAGGATAGTAAAGAGAAAAGATACCAGACAGCTTAAGAGAATGGCTTGGCGGAAGGTCAACAATAGAATGATAAATAACTGTCGAGATCGAAAGTTGTAGAGAGACATGATCACCTACGCCAGCAGGCCCGGTACCTGAGGATGATGAATGAGTAGGGTACAGCTGCAAAATTTTGTAACAACTGTAAAATCGAGGGACTAATAGATAGCGGGAAGTAAAGAGAAAAGATACCAGATAGCTTAAGAGGATGGCTTGGCATAAGGTCAATAATTGTTGTTGTTGTTGTTGCGTTCGCCAGCTTTCAACTCTGACGAAGTCCCTAGAGACTAGGAACTGAATTTTGCGTGTTAATCAATTTTTCCCTGGCAGCCGTGTACACAGGGGTCCCTCGCCGCGCAGGCAGATAACTCCGACTTTGGAGGTAATCATGCTTTTTTCCGTCGATGAGTAACTGACGTTTCAAGCCGGGTCTCACTGCTGAGACCAGGAGTGGTTGCCACAGAGAGAAATCATAAATAAAAATCCCAACTGGTGTAGCCGAGATTTGAACCCACAACCTCTCTGTCCCGAGACCAGCGTCTTGCCTCGAGACCAACCAGTCCCCATGTATTGGGAATATGAGGAAACTGCAACAAGGAACACTTTTCATGCATAACCTTCAATGGTTCCAGCCGCCTATCCACCATATACCCCGAAGCCCAGGTCCTCCCGAAAATGATGATCGTCATACTTCTTTAAAAATGTATAGCGCTTGATGATGTTAAGCCATCGTTGTTTACTCCAATTCCGAACATACGAACACACAGTTAGTCGTCAGATAATCCCCGTTGCATATCAAACAACAGACCGTAAGATTAGCGCAAGGCCGGTCTAGGGATTTACGATGGGCCATTACGATGACGTTGCACACATAGCAATATCGCAAGCGCAGCAATGACGCGCCCTTTATATTCTTGATTACTCTAGTGAATGCAGCCTACGACGAACAAAACACAGTGCAAATTCCCTAAAAGGATAAAACTGCGGCTGACGAAGCATTTCACATTAATAAGTAACATGCAAATAACTTACGTCAAGGAATTCCAACAACGGTCATGAACAGCACCAATGTGACGTAAAGCGCAGAACTAGCCTAGACGATGGAAGGTCGCATTCACACACTTGATTTGTCAATAAAGGACTGTTGTTGGCCTACGACCTCGTTTTAGCGGCGCAGATGTAATAAGTATATCATCATTTTGACTTTAACGGAGAAAAGCGCAACGGAGAACCAAAATAATCAGACCCTGATACACTTTCTGCACCGATCGAGAGGACGTGGACTTGATCCGCCACCTTGGAGAACGGTCAACAATTGAAATGATCAATAAATGTCGATTAAAAAAATCAAGTTGTCACTTCACAGTAACTTACAAATTATAACATACAAAGGATTATACATTAATAGTAAATATTTTGTCAAGATACGCCTATGGTTTTTTTTTCACAAGAAATCGGAAACAACAAAATTACTTTCTGAACGGTGCGTCTTACAAGTTACGGTTAAATAAGTCATAAATGGTGCTATAGGATTGTGTGGAGAACGCGTGAGATTTCCTTTTTAAAAAGATGAGCTGATTGCAAAAAAATGTGGGCATGATAAGCTTCTAAAAATTAGAACAGCCAAGAAAATCGTGTTTTTAAAAATAGGTTATCTTGAAAAAGAATTACCGAAATTCATCAAACAGTTTCCGGGATAAGTAATAAATTCTGTGGGCATGGATTTCTGAACGAACTATATACAACGCCTGCATAGACTTGCAGAACGCATTCTTCTCAAGTCTCAACGCGGCTTCAGAGCACGGAAATCAACAATAGACATAATATTCACACTCAGACAATTACAAGAAAAATGACGGGAACAAAATATGCCGCTCTATATTGCTTTTGTGGATCTCGCAAAGGCCTTCGACTCAGTAAATAGAGATGGGCTCACAGGGTATTATAAACCATAGGCTGCCCACCTGAATTATTTAAGCTGAGTATGTCCTTTCATGAAAACATGAATGTTCAAATCCACTTTGATGGGAGTTCATCAGAGAGTTTTAAAGTCAACAACGGGGTGAAACAGGATGTGTCCTCGCCCCCACCCTTTTTTGGTATATTGTTTGTTGCCCTTCTAAATTACGCCTTCAAAACAGCTCAGGAGATATTTACATTCGCACTAGACCAGATGGCTCACTGTTCAACTTAGCACGACTAAGAGCAAAAACAAAAACAAATGTTGCCCTACTTAAAGAACTTTTATTTGCTGACGATGCAGCCCTAGTCGCTCATAGTGAAGCCACCCTACAATCGCTGATCAACAACCTGGACAAAGCTTGCGAATTTTTTCACTGTCAGTTAGTGTTCAGAAAACAGTAATACTAAGTCAATGCTACATCAAACCTTTATTTATCACTTTAAAAGATTGTCCACTAGAATCAGTTCAGAAATTCATGTATCTTGTATCCACAAACATGCAAACCACTTCTCTTGATGATGAAATAAACAGCCGAATTGGTAAGGCAGCTACGACTTTCGGCAAACTCACTCAAAGGGCCTGTAACAACACGAAACTAACAACACGACACTAACAACAAAGAAAAAAATGTGAATATATCAAACGTGTGTGCTTTGCACACTATTATATGCATCTGAAACCTGGACAACTACTCAAATCACCAAAAATGACTAAATGTCTTCCACATGCGATTGTCTCCGCAGAATAATGCACATCAAATGGCAGGACAAAATAACGATCTTAACTGTCCTGCAACGTGCTAAGACCCCAACAATCATGTCGATGCTCAGATGTTGAAGAGTATTATAGGTTGGAGCACGTCCAGCGAATGGAAGAAAACCGCATCACCAAGCACATACTATTTGGTGAACTAATACACGAAAAAAAAACATCGGCAGACTTAAACTACGATATAGAGATATATGTACATCATCTATGAATGACTTCTCCATATATGAATATGACTGGGAACATCTGGCAAGTGATCGCACATCATGGAGAGCATGTACAAGGATTGGTATAACATCTTTTTAGACTGTTCTAAGGCAAAATTAAGAAGAGAAAAGACTCATCATGAAAGAGGATGGAAAACCCTAATGGTCAGTGGGCCAGACTTGTTTCTGCTGTGGCCGTGTATGTTTGTCAAACACTGGTAGAATTAGCCACGAGAGAAGCTGTTCGACAAAAACAAAACCTAAAAAAAATACACAATAGTCTCCACTAGGCCGTCTGACAAGACACAAGGGCCATATATATATATATATATATATATATATATATATATATATATATATATATATATCTGCGTTCAGGACTCAATCAGAGTAAGGATTCCAGACTCTCATATGAAGTCAGCTGTCAGGCTAAGTGTGTTGATCGCCCCCAAAAACAGAACATCACAATTAGAGTCTGTCAGATCCACTCTGACTGAACACCCGTTAATACGTTGCACTGTGTTCTGCGCCAGTGGCCCAGTGCATCCGATTTCAGCCAGCATTTTTTCAGGTTTGCTTTCCTTAGCCTTTGATTGTCCCCAATCTTCCTGCAAGGCAGCAGTTGATCTTTTCTGTCGGGGGATTCTGCCCTTAGATGGTCGGCCTTCCCAGGTTTACGAGCACCATCTGCCCGAGTCACTAGAGGTGACTAACACAGACATGCGACTTGTAATATGAGGAAACTGCAACAAGGAACACATTTCATGCATAGCCTCCATTTGTTCCCGCCGCCTATCCCCATATACCGGTAAGTCACGTCCTCCCGAAAATGATGATCATCGTAGCACTTGATGATGTTAGGCCATCGTTGATGACTCCAATTCCGAACATAGAGACACACAGTCAGTCGTCAATTTATTCTTGTTGCACATCAAACAGCAGACCGTAAGATTTGCGCACGGCCGGTTTAGGGAACCAATACGATGACGTAGGACACAATGTCGCCAAACTCATAATCTCGATACCTTTAGACTTATGTCTGATTACTCAAGTGTAAACAGTCTACGACGAACAATACACGAAGCAACTTCCCCAAAGAGACAAAACTGCGACTGACGAAGTAGTTTACATTAATGTGTAACGTGGAAATAACTTGCGTCAAAGAATCCCAATAACGGTCTTGAACAGCACTAATGTGACGTAAAGCACAGATGAAGTCTGGACGGTGGAATGTCTCACTCACAACACTTGATTCGTCAAAAACGGACTGTTGTCGACCTACGACCTCGTCTTAGCGACACAGATGTATCAAGCATATCATCATTTTGACTTTTACGCAGAAAAGTGCAAAGAAGATCCGAAATTAATCAGACCTTGGGTGCATTTTCTGCAGCGATCGAGAGGACGTGGACTAGATCCGCCATCTTGGAAACGGAAGTCATATATATATATAATATTAAGCCTATGTATATATAATTTTGTGATTTTTAACTAACTTGTTAGGCACACAACAATATCCTCAAGCTGGCGCCGTTGCCAAGGGTTGACAGTCTACATGGAGCATACTTTGGGAACTACTGATTTAATGCGTTGCATTCACTAGCTTGAGTATCTTGGTCTACGGCCTCAGGGCCGGCTACGGCTCGAAAGGTCAATAGATAGATAGATTCACTAGCTAATATATAAACAAATTTACGTACCGAATAAAAAGGTGAAAAATCAAGTCCCAGACTCCCGCCTTGATACTAAATGCATTTGATTGGTCAATTCTGGTCATTACCGTGGCCACTTTGTTTTGTTTCATCTATCTGCATTGTTGACGAGGTGGGCGTGTATATATATATATATATATATATATATATATGTGTGTGTGTGTGTGTGTGTGTGTACAAATATATACTTAATTAGGTTCTAAACTATGTGGGATAATCGAATCGCTTAAACAGACAGCTGACTTCATGAGAGAGTCTGGAATCATATTCTGATTGAGTTTTGATCGGAGAGAGAGAGAATTAGGTTCTTAAAGAATATGTTATACGTATGAAAATGAGTGCATGTTTGCTAAAGCAAGAAATTCATCACATAGACACGATGAAGAGTCGAACTTGCTTCTCATTAAAAAAAAGTCTAATATATAGAAATAAACCTGAACATTCGCTATTTAATCGAGAACACAACAATCATTAGTAAAATCACACATTGAAATTACTCCAGAAATGTAAAGTAATGTTAGCTGTTGAGTTATTGTGTAACGAAATATTACTGTTCTTGTGAATGAATTAAAAGTTTTATTTTACAATTATCTTCACAAACAATCGATGTGATATTTTAGAATATTTGAACATATAGCGATGTGCCAAATTCTAAAAAAAAAAACTTTTCACCAACACAGATACAACATCACACTAGTACTTGACCTCAAAGTAGTCGGATTGTTGTGGGTATCCGAACATGGAGATACCACGTTTCCTCCTGATATCGGCCTGGTTTGCGGTCTTGTATGCCTATGTTTTGGTCGACCATAACACAAGGTCTGAGTTAAAGAGGTCTGCCGAGACAAGTGTTGATGCAAGTGGTACTGATGACAGAAACATCGAAATATATGATGGTAGTGAGCCACAAAGTAAGAATTTTAAATGTGTGAAGCGCGTTTTAATTGGTCTCATTTTGGTGTGTTCAATAAATGCTCTTCACTTTATCTCTACCATTTTTTCTATAGCTAGTTCAGACTATTTCATTTCAAACAACACATTTCTACTTCTCCATATCTACATCATTCATTCTTTCCATATTGTCTTCAATCCAGTTAATATTTTCCTCAGAAATTAATTCTAATATTTTCCTCAGAGATTCATTCTAACTACTATTTTCCTCAGAGATTCATTCTAATATTTTCCTCAGAGATTCATTCTAACTACTATTTTCCTCAGAGATTCATTCTAATATTTTCTTCAGAGATTCATTTTAATATTTTCCTCAGAGCTTCATTCTAATATTTTCCTCAGAGCTTCATTCTAACTAATATTTTCCTCAGAGATTCATTCTAATATTTTCCTCACAGCTTCATTCTAATATTTTCCTCAGAGCTTCATTCTAACTAATATTTTCCTCAGAGATTCATTCTAATATTTTCCTTAGAGCTTCATTCTAATTAATATTTTCCTCAGAGATTCATTCTAATATTTTCCTCATAGCTTCATTCTAATATTTTCCTCAGAGCTTTATTCTAACTAATATTTTCCTCAGAGCTTCATTCTAATATTTTCCTCAGAGCTTCATTCTAACTACTATTTTCCTCAGAGCTTCATTCTAATATTTTCCTCATAGATTCATTCTAACTAATATTTTCCTCAGAGTTTCATTCTAATATTTTCCTCAGAGCTTCATTTTAACTAATATTTTCCTCAGAGATTCATTCTAATATTTTCCTCATAGATTCATTCTAACTACTATTTTCCTCAGAGATTCATTCTAATATTTTCCTCAGAGATTCATTTTAACTAATATTTTCCTCAGAGCTTCATTCTAACTAATAATTTCCTCAGATATTCATTCTAACTAATAATTTCCTCAGATATTCATTCTAACTAATGTTTTCCTAAGAGATTCATTCTAACTAATGTTTTCCTCAGAGATTCATTCTAAGTAATGATTTCCTCAGAGATTCATTCAAACTAATGTTTTCCTAAGAGATTCATTCTAACTAATGTTTTGCTCAGAGATTCATTCTAGCTAATGTTTTCCTCAGAGATTCACTTCAGCCAATATGTTTTTAGAGTAGGTATTGTCAATATGAGGGGTAGGATTCGATCCCAACCGACGGCTTTCGGGTTCACCCAGCCTTAAAATGGGTACCGGATCTTTTTCTGGGAATGTAAAGCATCACGGGTGTAATACCGACCACATTACCCCCACCCCCTCACCCCCCCCCCCCCCCCCCAAAAAAAAAAAAAAAATCATATGCTGAAGGTCTGTAAAATATAGGTTCACTAACACCATATTTCCCTATACGGCATTTGGCGTGACGGGGGTACTTTACTTTTTTTTTTTTACTTTTATTGTCAATATGAGAGAGAAACAAACATCAATCTTGACCATGTAATTGGAAGAAAACAGCAGCATATGATGTTCCAGTTGGAAAACATTGTTGGGGAAACAAGTACAGTTGGATAGATAGAGGGCAAATGTACAAAAGAACTTAAGGCCTTAAGATAATGGTATAGTAGGAATCAACAATAGAAGTGCTAAACATGTGTAGGAATTGAAAATTATAAATAGACATGACGCACTACGCTTTCAGGCAAGATACATGACGATATGACGACGATAATACTTGCCGGTTGTCAAAGGGAGATACAAAGCTATATCTCTAGCATGTCTCAGCCATTGTTTTTTTTATTTTTTTTATTTTTTGCATTATTAATGGTGCCGCTCTATCTTGTTACGCGCTTTTTGCCACTGTTTATTTCTACACTTCTGGTGTAAGGCCTGTAACGTGTGCAATCGAAAGCACGTTCCTTTGATGACCAAATCCTCAAAACAAACAAAAAAAACATTAAAAAAACATTCCTGAATTAGCATTACTGTATGTACTGTCAAATTTGAGGTATGTTGGCGCAACCTAAGTTGATAGAGTCTGAGGTAATCTATGTGTGTTGTTAACGTCTGAGATAAATAAGGTATGTATGTTGTAAGCCTCTGAGGTAAATCAGATATGTGTGTTGTTAACGTCTGACGTAACTTAGGTATGTGTGTTGTTAACGTCTGAGGTAAATAAAGTATGTGTGTTGTTAACGTCTGACGTAACTTAGGTATGTGTGTTGTTAACGTCTGAGGTAAATTAGGTATGTATGTTATTAACGTCTTAGGTAAATTAGGTGTTAGCGTCTGAGGTAAATTAGTTATGTGTGTTGTTAACGTCTGAGGTAAATTATGTATGTGAGTTGTTAATGTCTGAGATAAATTAGGTAGTTGTTTTGATAGCTTCTGAGATCAATTTGGTATGTGTGTTGATAGCATATGAGATAAATTAGGTATGTGTGTTGATAGCGTCTGAGAAATTAAGTATGTGTGTTGATAGCGTCTGAGGTAAATTAGGTATGTGTTTTGTTAACGTCTGAGGTAAACTAGGTGGGTGGGTGTGTTGTTAACGTTAGAGATAAATTAGGTATGTGAGTTGTTAATGTCTGAGGTAAATTAGGTAGTTGTACTGATAGCGTCTGAGATAATTTAGGTATGTGTGTTGATAGAATCTAAGGTAAATTAGGTACGTGTGTTATTAGCGTTTGTGGTAAATTATGTATGTTTGTTTTTAACGTGTGAGGTAAGTTATGTATGTGTATTGTTAGCGGTTGACGTAAATTAGTGTGTTGTTAGCGGTTCAGGTAATTTAGGTATGTGTGTTCTAAGCGTTTGAGGTAAATTAGGTATGTTTGTTATTAACATCTGACGTGTTATGTTATGAATGTTAAAAAGTATGTGTGTTGTTAGCGTCTGATGTAAACTAGGTGTGTGTGTTGTGTTGTTAGCATCTTAGGTAAATTAGGTGCGTGGTTAGCGTTGTAGGTTAATTATGTGTAATGTTAAAGTCTGAGGTAAAGTAGACGTATTGTTAGCTTCTGAGGTAAATTAGGTGTGTTGTTAGCGTCTATGGTAAATTAAGTGTAATTGTTAGCGTCTGAGGTAAATTAGGTGTTGTCAACCTCTGAGGTTAATTAAGTGTGTTATTAGCATCTGAGATAAATTAGGTGTGTTGTTAACGTCTGAGGTAAATTAGTTGTATTGTTAGCGTCCGGGGAATTAACATATTAGTGTTGCTTTATTTTTTGCGCCTGAAATTTTGCGTCCACACTACGTTGCCCTGGTAAAAACCCCTCCGTTACCCTGAAGCTACGCCACTGTTTACGCTACCTAAAAACGCTACAATAAAAGCAATGTTACTTTGAAAATATATCTTTTATATTTTTTTTTTACTGCCAGCGCGTAATAGGTACAATCAAACACAATGAGCAAGAACTAGTCTGAGGTCCAGGGGAGTGTACTGCGTCAACAAGACATTAATTTTAAAAATTCATGGGAAATCAATTTCTAAAGATTGTTTTTTTTTTACATTTCAATTTCGATGTTAATATTTAAAAGGGAATGATTGTTTAAGTTCACTTTGTCTGGCATGTAGATATAGCGCGTGTATAAATTATATTTAAAGATGTAAATTTGATACAATCTAGTATATAGACAAAGAATTAGAACAGAAACTTCACGTGGTATAAAATCAGGAGAGAGATAGTAGTAGTCAGACATAGTAGTAGCAGCAGGGACCACTTCTTTAGCATGAGAAAAATCCTTGAGAAGTGTGGAAACTAAAACATAGAACTGAATATATGCATCAAGGTCTTTGACTGGTTACAACATTAGAAATTATGGGACATCAAGAACGACATGGATTTTCCAATAAAATTAAAACGACTTATCGAATCACTTTATCATGAATGACAATCAGCTATCAGAATAGCGAGAGAAACATCAAATTGGTTCGGAGTACAACAATAGGGCAGGGATGATCCTTTCTCCACACATGTTCAGCATCTGTGCTGAGAACATCGTGAGAAATGTCAGAAAAACGATGACAGATGTGTGAGTTCAACTATTTCACAACAACCGGCAAAATAATTCCAGAATTCAGATACGCTGATGACCAAGCTCTACTCTCAAACAGTGCAAAGGAATTAAAATATGTACCTGAGTGCGTTAAGAAACATATTCACAAACTATCTCAATCCAAATATGTACAAAACAAAGAAAATGTTCACTGAGAAAGGAAAAATCAAACCCAACATAGCAATTAACTGTGAAGAACTTAACACAGTAACACACTATGAATGAATATCTGAGATATGCAGTAACTGACAACGGAGACTACTGGAACAAAATCAACAGAAAATTAACAATAGCAACACAGAAAATAATCGCGACAAACACATTTTGGCACAATTCCATTACGACAGTAAAATTAAAACTACTGAGATCAAGTATCTTCTCGATAGCAACATAAGGTTGTGAATCATGGATAATTTGGCGAACAGAAAAGAACAAAAATTGAATTATTCCGAACACCATGGTACAGAAAAATACTTACGATATCTTTGATAATAAAAAGGGCTATGAAAACAAACTATTAGATTGAAACATTACGCAGAACTGGCTTATCTCTCTCTCTCTCTCTCTCTCTCTCTCTCTCTCTCTCTCTGCGATCAGGACCCAATCAGAGTAGGATTCCAGCTCCTCACATGCACTCAGCTGTCAGGTTAGGTGTGTTACAAACAGAACATCACAATTAGAGTCTGCCAGATCCACTCTGATTGAACACCCGTTAAAAACGTTGTACTGTGTTCTGCGCCAGTGGCTCAGTGCATCCGATTTCAGCCAGAATTTTATTCAGGTTTGCTTTCCCTAGCCTTTGATTGTCCCCAATCTTCCTGCAAGGCAGCAGGTGATCTTTTCTGTAGGGGGATTCTGCCCTTAGATGGTCGGCCCTCCCAGGTTTACGAGCACCATCTGCCCGAGTCACTCGAGGTGACTAACACAGACATGCACACACAAAGATATGAGATGTGACAAACACAGACATGCACATAGCGATACGAGGCATGACTAACACTGACATACGTCAAGATATATAACACATGACTAACATAAACATACACATAAAGATATGATATATGACTGACATAGTCATACACCCACAAAGAAATTACACATGTCTAACATGGACATGCACACAAAGATATGAGATATGACCAACATAGATAGGCACACACAATGATATGAGAGGTGACTATACAAGGATATGAGATGTGACATACACAGACATGCACACTGGCTTATAAACATCAGTCTACACAGGATATTAAAATACTATGCCCACTTTAAAAGACGCAACGGGTTGGGAAAAAAACAAACGGAATGTATGGTTCCTGGACGACGAGGGAGTGGAAGACCAGGAAGGTGGTGTAAAGACACTAAAGAGATCTTTATCGTGACAACAGAAGAATAGAATATCAGGCTAGATTGGGACAGATATTTTCTCAGACGGTCTGTGGTGAATGCAACGTTCTGTGACGAAAATCTGACATGATGATGAGTATAGAGGTGTAATTTGTTTATCTCAGTGCTGTTGTTAAGAATAATGTTGATTTTTTAATATTATTTATAACAATAATTGTAATATTCGATATCACACGTAGAAATGCAAATGCTATATTGCAATCCATTAATTCTAAAGCTTATTCTTTAAAACTTTTCTCATTTTAAAAATCATGTTTTTTTTTTTTAATGCAAGCTTATTTGATTTGATTCAAAGCATTTGTCATGTTTGCTTCTAGTCCGAGAACGTTCCACTGCGTAAGTCACACTCGCTGTCAAGTGTTTAACATTTTATTAGTCCAATGAGACTTCATGTTCTTGTGTACAGATGTACATGTGAGGAAAAGCAGAAGATAGATATTAGTCAAATAGTGGTTTTACAGTGGTAATGTTAAGGGATGAGTACCACTAAAAAAAAGAGTACGGGGGACCTGTTGGTCTCGAGGCAATACGCCGGCATTGAGACAGAAATGTCGTGGGTTTAAATCCCGACTGCACCAGTTGTGATTTTTATTTGTGATTTCTCTCTTGGACAACCACCCCTGGTCTCAGCAGCGAGGTCCTGCTTGAAACGACAAATACACATGGACGGAAAAAAGTATGTGTACCAACGAAGACGGAGTTATCTGCCTGTGCGTCGAGGGACCCCTGTGCGCACGGCTGCTAGGGAAAAACGGATTAATACGCAAAGTTCATTTCCTAGTCTCTAGGGACTTCGTCAGAGGTCACATTAAAGAAAAAAACGGTGAACACAAAAAAAAAATAATAAAACTAAAGAATATCTAATTATATATATGTACACACAGTCACTAAAGACCAAACTCTTAATATATGAAACCTGTGTGCTTAACAAACTATTATAAGGATCTAAAACCTGGACAACATACTCAAACCAGGAAAAACGACTAAAAGTCTACCACATGCAATGTATCCGCAGAATAATGCACATCAATTGGAAGGATAAAATAACCAAATTAACTGTCCTGCAACGTGCTAAGACCCCAATATTCATGTCGATGCTCAGATGTCGAAGACTAAGATGGCTGGGTCACGTCCCCAATGGAAGAAAAACGCATCCACAAGCATATGGTGAACTAATACACGGAAAAAGACAAATCGGCAGACCAAAACAACGAAATAGAGATGTTTGTAAATCATCTCTGAATGACTTCTCCTTCTGTGAAAGTGACTGGGAACATCTGGCAAGTAATTGCACATCATGGAGAGCATGTATAAGGAATGGTATAACATCATTTGAGACTGTGCTAAGGAAAAACTAAGAAGAGAAAAAAAACTCATGAAAAAGGATGGAAAACCCTAATGATCAGTGGGCCTGATTTGTTCATTCTGTGGCTGTGTGTGTGTGTGTGTGTGTGTCAAACATTGGTAGAATTTGCCAACAATTTAAAATTAGCAAACCTAAAAATCACAAAAGCCCCCACTAGACCGTCCGACGACGAAAAAGGCCATATATATATAATTTACGTCTTGTTATTTTTCTCATTTTCAGAATAGTTATATTGTATTTTACATTCAAGCTTTCTGGAAGCTGCCATTGTACTGCTATTCATAGCAAGAACACGAATGTTCTGCTATAGGGAAGCCACATATTAAAATACTTTTTTTCTGATATTGACTGCTCATTTATTAATGACAGTTTCATAATGCAATTTCTGACAACAATTGCTCATCGTTTTATCCTCTTCTCTACTTCCTATGTCCTTCCTTATTTGCCTTTGAACGTCGAAGGGACATATAATTTGCGGTTTTTTTGCTATTGCCTTGCTCTCTGAAGCTGTTATTTCCTAGTTTTTTCTAATATTCCATCAATCCGTTATTTTCGTGGTCGACTCTTAAGTCCGGTATTCTTGCATCGTTTATTAAATACTCGTTGTTATGTTGGTTGAGCTGTTTTACATAGTCATGCTGTTGTTTCTTTATATATTCTATAGCGAGAATTATTCCTAAAATTTTTCTCAGTTCTTCACTTCTAACATTGTGTCTTAGGCTGTTTTCCGTAATTAGTTTAATACATTTCAACTGGGTAGTGTTTATCGTTCTCATTGTTCTTTGAGTCTAAAGTCATTTGTAATGAAGTTTAATAATTCAACAGTTATTATTATGAGATGGCGTGTCCTCGCTGACAGATATAATTTAACATTTAGAAATGAAAGAATCTGATGGCAAATCACAAAAAGGAAATCTATTGCATACCCAATTTCCTTCAACGACAAGAAGACAGAGAAAGAGAAGTAACGCGTGACTATGGGATCAATGAAGCTGAGTGGTCAGTTCTTTCTCTGCTGACTAGAGATGTACCGGTTTTATTTCCAGGTATAGCGTGTATCTCTTATATGGAGCTTACACGACTTGTTAGTTCATTCATCATTTAAAACTGGGTAGCGAAAGATTCTTTCTGGATCGGTAAGGTCGCCTAACTTGATACCGACGGCACAAAACTCAAAGTGAGACTTTGATCATTGAAAATAGAATACGTCCTAGCAGAAGATTAACCATGAACCGAAAGATGTCACGAAAACCCTTAAGTAGATGCCCTTTTAAAATCTCATGGGATTATTATTTTGACGACATATTTTCTTTTCTTCAACTCACACTGAACCCCACTATTCGATCCTCTCACAACAAAATCAGGATCAAAAGTAAAGAAGAAAATCCGAAAGTGAGTATTTGTGTTTGGTTTATTTTTAAAACAAACAATTAGAGAAGTTTATTATTGTGAATTCTGCAGCTGTAATATCGCTATGAAATATCACTTTTTATCTACGTGTTTTACTTCTCATAGCCCCCTCAATAAGTGAAACTACATATGCACCATGATATTACAACGGACAGAAATTGGGAAGTAGGCATGTCGTCTTCTTTGTCTTATTTTCTTTATTTTATTTTAGAGAACGAGCCTCACTAAATTTACGGTACCGAATTTTTTTTTTCTTTTTAACAATATTAGTAAGACAGGTTTGTTCATTTTAGAAACATGCACAGTTGTAGTTTTATAATGGGAGTGTCTTTAGTTTTAAGTTGTTGATGGGTTGGCTTTGATGTCAGTTAAGCCTTATAAATTTTTCAGAAACCTTCTTCATTTTTCTATGGCACATTTTTTGTCTACTTCATCCTGTAGAATAAACAAAGAAAACAGAGAGATTTTCAGACTTTTAGCTGCAAGGAAGTGCATGAGTCCTCCACGTCACCAAATGTTACCGTCTTCAGATAAAAATGAAGTTTACTAGTCTTTTGACTGTTATCTTTAGACTTAATGGATTCAGCATCATCAAGTGCCGTTCCTGTTGGCGTAGGTGATCATACCCCTCCACAACTTTCGAGCTCGACAGTTATTTATCATTTCTGTTGTTGACCTTCTGCCAAATCATTCTCTTAAGCTGTCTGGTATCTTTTCTCTTTACTTCCCTCTATCTCTTCGCCCCTAAATTTTCCCAGTTGTCATAACACATTCAAACTGTTCCCATCCCATAGCATGGCCATACGATGATGATATTTTTCTTCCTAATATTGGATATCAGCTCTCGTTTTTTTCCCCTCTTTCAGAACATGTTCATTACTCTTTTTAGCTGTCCATGGTATTCTCAACATTCTTCTGTAAAACCACATTTCTAAAACTTCCAGTGATTTTATTGTCTATTGTCCTAATGCACATGGTTCACATCCATATGCTAAGACTGGCTCAATATAACATATAAGAACTCTTTTTCTTGTTTCCATTGTCAAAACTGGATTGCACAGTATCGTCCTTATTTCTGGAACTCTGCTTTTGCCTGAACCATTCTACATCTCACCACTGTTGTACATATTAATTCATTGCCTGGAGATATAACGTGGACCGTTACCATAATATCAAATAGTACCACCATTGGAATTAAAAATGTATTTAAGCTCCGAATTATTGGATATAGCGTATAGTGTAACCAGCAAAGTCGTTGTTTATACACTGAGAAGATTAACACATATCATCTGTTTTATATTTCGTATACTACTCTCGAGTAGTAGATACACTGTAGATAGAAGATTGTGGAGGGACATGATCGCCTACGCCAACCGGCATGGTACATGATGATGATGGATGATACTACTCTCATGTTGTTGTATTTAAGTTTCAGTTTCATAGACATGTACCTCTGAAGTGCACATGATCGACCAGACCTATTTTCATGCAAACTCATTAATACCTTACAATATGCAACTTTGCTCTACCTTTCTTCATCATCTCTCTCCTTCAAAGACGTTAGAACACTCGAGGAGATGAGACCTGTGTCCAGGTCCACGACTAGCGTTAGAATAAGTAGTGCATCGTTCCGCTAATTCACTGGCGTGTACCCCTGAGCCTATGGACATTAAGGCCCCGTGTATGTGCTCACTGGCATCTGTCCCAACTGTGGAGTTATAATTCAGCGTCTTGTAATGGCAAGAATGTAATGGGATTACAATTCATTGTCTGTTAAAGTTAGGAATTTATTATAATACATTGCCTTCTAAAGTTAAGAATGTGATTACAATTCATTGTCTATTAAAATTAGGAATTTATTATAATACATTGTCTGTCAAATTTTTTCGAACGTGATTACAATTCATTGTCTGCCAAAGTTTAGAACGTGATTACAATTCATAGATTGCTTAAGTGAATCATGTGAATTGTCATGTTTATAAATATATTGATATACAAATATGCGACCTCCAAACAGCAATAGTAACACACACATACAATATTGTGATGAACATAAGGCATTATACCGATAAAATAGCACAAGTAAAACTACAGTGAACATGTATCGTCTCAATATTTACAACATAAGATACTTTATTCTTCTGAAACAAAATGCTACAAAATGATTTTTTAGAATACCTTGGATAATTAAAAAGTGCGAAGAAAACAAATTAAAAGTTTTAGCTCTTTCAGAACGGAATGTTTTTATCATTTCAGCGGCCGAGATTTCAGAGACAAAAATTTTAGTTAATTTAAATATCAATCAAATGTTGATATGTTTCTAACACTTAATATATATCTGTATGTTTAGATAATTAAACAAGTAATTAGATTTCACCAATACCAAGATGATACAAGACCTAGAAAAAAAATATAGTTTAATGACAGTGTACAATAACCAAATTGAGAGTGGCGCAGAGTGCGGCTAAACGTATGTGACCGAAATTGGCATGTCGTATGTTGCGTCGAAACGTACGGAAAGAGTTAAACGTATAACATTCCCATCGTGGAAATTAAAATACTATGGCCATGTAAAAAGATACAGTAAGCTGGAAAGAACAATAATGGAAGGCATAGTTCCAGGAAATGACAGGGGCAGATACAGAAGATGATTGAACTTATTGGATACAATCAATTGTTTTTAATATTTCAAATCTGGTCAACTTGAAGGTTGTATTTAGTCGTGTAGTAAATGTAAGTATATTGGTTATAATGCACTCATTGTTTGCAGGGCATGCTATAAATGTATGTGTGACACATGTGATTATGAGAAAGTATATCCATGTTTGTTAGATCTCTCTCTCTCTCTCTCTCTCTCTCTCTCTCTCTCTCTCTCTCTCTCTCTGTGATCAGGACTCAATCAGATTAGGATTCCAGACTTTCACATGAAGTCAGCTGTCAGGTTAAGTGTGTTGATCGCCCCCACAGACAGAACATCACAATTAGAGTCTGCCAGATCCACTCTTAAAATGTAGTATACAATAAATTATAATTTTTAAAGATTTTATTGTTGAACAAAGTTAGTTGTCTCATAAACTTGAAAAATATCTATATTTCCTCAGTGTCTGCTAGAACTTAGAAAATTCCAGAAATAATTTATTCTTGATATGATCATTATAATACAAGCATATATCCTCTCGAGCGAGGTGCGCGTGGCCATGCACTAAACCACTGTTCCACTGGCTGAAAAAGCCGGCGTATGGTGTTCGAACCCCGCGGTACACAGAAACGATATTTTTTATTTTGGGGGTGAAATACAAATCCTGAGTCTCACACGTCGTGGCGACTGCTTTGACTAAGCGACCTTCATCCTCGGGTTCCCTCGTGAGCATCCCGACATACACCAGCAATGGAACTAAGTGTCATAAATTGTTATAATTGGTTTTTAAAAAAATATATTCTCGTGCTTTAAGCTTGAATGTATGCCATCTTAATTCATTCTTCATCATGTGCCATACCGGTTGGCGTAGGCGATCATGTCCCTCCACAATCTTCTATCTACAGTGCATCGTATCAGTTCTGTTCTTGATTGTTTCCCATCCATGACACCAAGCTATCCAGTATTTTCTCTCTTTGTCGTCCGCGATCTCTCTTTCCTTTTATTTTGCCAATTGTAACCAAGTATTCCAACTTTCCTCTTCTCATGATGTGCCCGAAAAATGTTGATTGTTTCCTTCTGATGTTTTTTAGGAGCTACCTTTTTGTGTTGGTCTCTTTGAGAACTTCCTCATTGGTCTTTTTAGCTGTCTATGGAACTGTCAACATTCTTCTGAGAAATCCCATCTCTGTGGCCTCTAATGTCATCTTAATGAACAGTTCATATAAATTATGATATTTTATATCTTTATTTTCAGGAAAATGTAGTTTTCAATGCTGTAAGTAAAGTGATCTTAAATTGAGCTCAGCATGAAATTGAGCTATCATGCATTTACGTGCCCATATTTCTTGAAAATGTTTGATTCTTTATTAACTAAAAGTTTACTTTCACGCACACACATTAAAATCACATACATGTATGAATATATATATATATATATATATATATATATATATATATATATATATATATATATATATATAAACCTGCACACATGTACATACATATATATTTATATATATATATATATATATATATATATATATATATATATATATACACTCGTATGAATTGTGATAGTTTATATTGATTATTGATTTCTGTTGTCTAGATTAACGTTCATTTTCACATCACATTGATCAAGTCAGCACAATCATCAAAGACTATTCTCAGTCATAATTCACATTCAAGTTTATTGACCTTTAACTTGGCACGTGATACATAATAGTGGAAACACTTCTCTTACAATTACTGTTCTTTAATTCTGGATATACATAGGTTAACACTGGTGGTTATGTAATATCAATAAGTGCATATTGTAAATTAATCTCTCTCACATTTTACTTATCACTTTGTTCTCTGGGGCACAACTTTGGAAACACTCACAGAAACACTTTCACAACTAAATGTTCATTATGTTCTAATTCACTTGCTCTGATTCTGTCTACTGCTAACCTAATTTTCAAAATCACATCTATCTTTTCCTGTGTTCTCTACTCTAAATATGACTAGTCCACATTTATAATCATGAATATGGACCAGTCAAGCTTAGAGTAGAGAACACAGGAAATGATAACTGTGACTGAAAATTAGTACTGCTTCTTAGTGCTAATCTATAGTCTGTTCCTTAATAATTTCTCAACTTCCTTAAAACGTATCAATGTCTAACTGACTGCCATCGGCAGTTCTTCGTGACTAACATGTCTTCCTCCTAACTGCTTAAATCTTGTGTCTAATTACTTGTCTGTTCTAAATTGCGTGCCTAACTACTGAAAACCTATTGAATCGAAGCGTAAGTACCCAAACATACATCTGCGTGTAAAATATTTATCCAATGAAATTGTCGCGAAGTCGTCGCGAAGTTGACCGCTCTGTGACTTCGCCTTCAAACTATCACAACAGCAGATATTTTGGTACTTTCAGTGAACTCTAACGTTCAAGGATGGTCCACACAGGCTTATTTGTGACTCCCTTAGTAAACACTAGTCAGCATGACCTCTCCTGAGTTTCAAAATAATGATGTTTACTTCATGACTTTGACCTGTCCTGGAAGTTGTTTGTCAACCTATTTACTTGACGGGTCAAGCCATGTGTTATCCACAATTTCACAGTAACTATAAAATGTCCATTCTCCCGAAACTTGTGTCTGACTACTGCCCTTCCTTCATCACCACCTACTCATCAACTAACAGCTAGGAGAATGTTCACTCGCACAACTTTCCATCGCCTACATACTGTCACTAACTATTGATCACCGCTATTTCATGCCACTGTTTTAGTCTGTTAAGAAATGGGCACCGGCTAAGTTACCTTACCCATACTTTAATTCAAACTTAATGTTACATGCATACATAAACGTACACAAAAATTTATATATATGTATATACATATATGTGTATCTATGCCTATTTACCTTTCGAGCCGTAGCCGGCCAATTGGGCATAGACCCAGATACTCTTTCTATTATCTAAATTTTTATTCTAGCAGTTTTCCATCCTTCTAAAGATATTTTATCAAATCTCGCCATTTGTCTCTGTTCTGTGCAAGCATGTCTATCACTATGAGGGAGCCGATTCCTGCTGCTCTTGCCTCTCTGATCAATGCTCTTCTCAGTGTCTCTCTGGGTTGGTCTATTTTCTTCTTACCTGTTGTTTCCCACATGAGGGCTTGCTTTGTTATTCGGTTATTATCTCTTCTCATCACATGTCCAACATATGACCATCGTCTTTTCTTTATTACTGAAGATATTAGTGGTTGATTGGCGATTTCTCTTATTTCCTCATTTGTTTTTAATTCGTTGCACACTATAAAAGTATTTTCATTAGACATTTATTTTCGAATGCGTTCAACATTGTTTCGATGTCTCTTATTGACTTCCAGCTCTCACATGCATACGTAGGGGTAGATAGTGCGCTTAATTTGAATAGTCTAAGTTTTGTGTTTTGTGCTGATGAAGTTTGATTTCCACAACTTTTCAAGGCTTCTGAAAGACATTGATGCTTTAGATATTCTGATTCTAATTTCCTTACTTGTATCCCCTTTCCTACCATTGTGACTTCCAAGATTGCTAAAGAATATATATATATATAATTCTTTATCGATCACAGTAAAATACACTCGTGTTTGCTAAAATGTTCTTCAGAACATAAGCAAAATCTATAGGTGACTTTCCAAGACCGAGTAAGCAGAGACAAATCATGAATATATTTTAACAGCATATGGAGCAGGCCATCATCTAATCACCCTATCTAAAATACTTTACAATAACAGTTGATTCCTTGTGAGAACATCAGTTGCTTACACAGAGCAGTTTAGTGCACCTATTGTTAATTATCTGCATGAACTACTTACTAAGTTAGACAGCCTGTTAGAGACAGATGTGATTAAAGAGCTTCTATTCATAAATGATCAGGCACTATTACATAGAGAAATGTAAGTGCAAAAAATACTTAACAAAACAACAATCCAGAGAAACATAAAACAAGAAAACACGAAGAAGACATAATTGTCATGGATTTTGGGAATAGTGAACATGAAGATAACGGTAGTTGGTAGAGATGAATGGACATAAATGATATTGTGAGGGCGTTTAGAGACCACGTCCCACAGGAGGGAAACAACGAGGAAGGTGATAACACACGTGTTAAATAAATGGTGGAGAGCGACGTCACGATGGGCGATTGTAGGACAAACTTGCTCAGCGGCAGAGAAAGCAACATCTGAAATACCGGCAGGAAATGAACAGTCGTAAGTGGAACAATTCTGTGGTCATGGAACGGGCGACACACAGGTCATAGCAATGTCCCGACTCCATCTCTGTCAGTCTGAACTAACGACTATAGAATAAAGATCGTACACAATTATAAAGTACATGTTGTTTTATACACTCATTTGGCTTCCGTACTGTGTGTCCTATCCAGCGCCATCGTTTCGCTGTATCTCTTTATCCCCTGGTATTTGACTAATAATCTTGTGTCATACCGGTTGGTGTAGGCGATCATTTTTTACCCCAATCTTCTATCTACAGTGCGTCGTATCAGTTCTGTTGTTGACTGTTTTCCATGCCATAACACCAACCTATCCATCATTTTCTCTCTTTGTTGACTGCGATCTCTCTTTTTCCTTTTATTAATGATTGATACATTTCTATAATTCTATGTTTGTGATTTTGTCCTGCCGTCTCCATCCATTTATCCTGCGTAAGTATCCATTAATGACGGTCTGTATATTCATTATTGTCATATTTGTACTGTCTGCTGGATAGAAAATGATAGTTAAATTACATTTGTTTCATGTCAGGTAAAACGTTCTTCGCCAAATGAAGTAAGTCAAATGTTTTAGACCAGGTCTGAATATGAAGCAAGCAATTACTACACATTTGTCTTCATTTTTAAAACCATTTTTCTAGTCTAGACGGAGGAATGTCTCACTCACAACACTTGATTCGTCAAAAAACGGACTGTTGTCGACCTACGACCTCGTCTTAGCGACACAGATGTATCAAGCATATCATCATTTTGACTTTTACGCAGAAAAGTGCAAAGAAGATCCGAAATTAATCAGACCCTAGGTGCATTTTCTGCAGCGATCGAGAGGACGTGGACTAGATCCGCCATCTTGGAAACGGAAGTCCCATAATCTAGACTAGATCTGTGCTTTACGTCACATTAGTGCTGTTCAAGACCGTTATTGGGATTCTTTGACGCAAGTTATTTCCACGTTACACATTAATGTAAACTACTTCGTCAGTCGCAGTTTTGTCTCTTTGGGGAAGTTGCTTCGTGTTTTGTTCGTCGTAGACTGTTTACACTTGAGTAATCAGACATAAGTCTAAAGGTATCGAGATTATGAGTTTGGCGACATTGTGTCCTACGTCATCGCATTGGTTCCCTAAACCGGCCGTGCGCAAATCTTACGGTCTGCTGTTTGATGTGCAACAAGAATAAATTGACGACTGACTGTGTGTCTATATGTTCGGAATTGGAGTCATCAACGATGGCCTAACATCATCAAGTGCTACGATGATCATCATTTTCGGGAGGACGTGACTTACCGGTATATGGGGATAGGCGGCGGGAACAAATGGAGGCTATGCATGAAATGTGTTCCTTGTTGCAGTTTCCTCATATTACAAGTCGCATGTCTGTGTTAGTCACCTCTAGTGACTCGGGCAGATGGTGCTCGTAAACCTGGGAAGGCCGACCATCTAAGGGCAGAATCCCCCGACAGAAAAGATCAACTGCTGCCTTGCAGGAAGATTGGGGACAATCAAAGGCTAAGGAAAGCAAACCTGAAAAAATGCTGGCTGAAATCGGATGCACTGGGCCACTGGCGCAGAACACAGTGCAACGTATTAACGGGTGTTCAGTCAGAGTGGATCTGACAGACTCTAATTGTGATGTTCTGTCTGTGGGGGCGATCAACACACTTAGCCTGACAGCTGACTTCATATGAGAGTCTGGAATCCTTACTCTGATTGAGTCCTGAACGCAGAGAGAGAGAGAGAGAAAACCATTTTTCGATCTAATCAAAACAGACTTTCCGATGAGAACAAATTCGTTTATTGTTACAATAGTGCTGTGAATGTAATGAGATTTAGGATTGTTCATGACAGAGCCGGATTAAGACTAGGAGTATTTGCGTTAAATAGAAGCGGCAGCTGACTATTGCAGTTAATGTGAATGACAGTCAACGTATCGGTTTGTGTTCAAACTATGTGCCCAGCAAAAGTGAAACACAAAAAAAAAACACACACTCATATATATATAAAGATATATATGCATGTATTGTTTATATACAATTAAATATAGTGTATATTCACAAAAAAAACTTTAACAAAATTAAATTTTCTAAATAATAAATTAAATCATGAAGCAAGAAATGAAAAAAGTTAATTATATATCATAAACGTATAACTTCAATTACTGATGTGAGATTGTGATGTATGGTACTATTCCATGTGGCCTGTGGTGAGAGCAGTGGATGATATTGTTAGAACAACAAGTATCCTTTTATAAAAACACAATACATGTATTTCTCATGTTTTCTCTGATTTCTGTTTGATAGCACCAGTTGTTCCTAAATTGATTTCATGTTCCCTCTAGATCCGCCACACGTGTACCGACACTTTTCACTTTCTCATAAATTGTCGATACAACAACCTTTCTTTATACGTCGATTCTTCCACAATTTTCATGCATTTACAGTTAACAGCTAGTATTTATACATAACCAAACAACCCACATTAAATGTTAAAGAAACACTGAAAACACACGAGAAAAATAGGACTTAACACACAACAGAATATATTTCCAGAATAAAGAAAATCGTAACTATAACAATTTAGATAGGCCTCCAAATGAAAAGAAAACAAGAATTATCTCATATCTCAAGTTAGAAACACTGGAACGTTCCAAGTCACGCTGTCTGATATGCGAGGGTTCAATTGTAAATATATATATATATATATATATATATATATATATATATATATATATATCGCTTCTTCCTTCTCATATAAGCAAAAATGAAGGAATCAGTCTCAATAGAAAACAGATACAAGCAATGGTAGCAACAGAGAAAAAAACATCAGACAGTTATACAACTACTCAGTTATACACCAACTCAGTTATACACCTACTCAGTTATACACCAACTCAGTTATACACCTACTCAGTTATACACCAATTCAGTTATACACCTACGCAGTTATACACCTACTCAGTTATACACCTACGCAGTTATACACCAACTCAGTTATACACCAACTCAGTTATACAACTACTCAGTTATACACCAACTCAGTTACACACCAATTCAGTTATACAACTACTAAGTTATACACCAACTCAGTTATACACCTACTCAGTTATACACCTACTCAGTTATACACCAACTCAGTTATACAACTACTCAGTTATACACCAACTCAGTTATACACCAACTCAGTTATACACCTACTCAGTTATACACCAACTCAGTTATACACCAACTCAGTTATACAACTACTCAGTTATACACCAACTCAGTTATACACCAACTCAGTTATACACCAACTCAGTTATACACCTACTCAGTTATACACCAACTCAGTTATACACCTACTCAGTTATACACCAATTCAGTTATACACCTACGCAGTTATACACCTACTCAGTTATACACCTACGCAGTTATACACCAACTCAGTTATACACCAACTCAGTTATACAACTACTCAGTTATACACCAACTCAGTTATACACCAACTCAGTTATACACCAACTCAGTTATACACCAACTCAGTTATACAACTACTCAGTTATACACCAACTCAGTTATACACCAACTCAGTTATACACCAACTCAGTTATACACCTACTCAGTTATACACCAACTCAGTTATACACCTACTCAGTTATACACCAATTCAGGTATACACCTACTCAGTTATACACCTACTCAGTTATACACCTACTCAGTTATACACCAACTCAGTTATACACCAATTCAGGTATACAACTACTCAGTTATACACCTACTCAGTTATACACCAATTCAGTTATACACCAACTCAGTTATACACCTACTCAGTTATACACCTACTCAGTTATTCACCAATTCAGTTATACACCAACTCAGTTATACACCTACTCAGTTATACACCTACTCAGTTATACACCCATTCAGTTATACACCAACTCAGTTATACACCTACTCAGTTATGCACCTACTCAGTTATACACCAATTCAGTTATACACCAACTCAGTTATACACCAACTCAGTTATACACCTACTCAGTTATACACCAATTCAGTTATACACCAACTCAGTTATACACCAACTCAGTTATACACCTACTCAGTTATACACCTACTCAGTTATACACCAATTCAGTTATACACCAACTCAGTTATACACCTACTCAGTTATACACCAACTCAGTTATACACCAACTCAGTTATACAACTACTCAGTTATACACCAACTCAGTTATACACCAACTCAGTTATACACCAACTCAGTTATACACCAACTCAGTTATACAACTACTCAGTTATACACCAACTCAGTTATACACCAACTCAGTTATACATCAACTCAGTTATACACCTACTCAGTTATACACCAACTCAGTTATACACCTACTCAGTTATACACCAATTCAGGTATACACCTACTCAGTTATACACCTACTCAGTTATACACCTACTCAGTTATACACCAACTCAGTTATACACCAATTCAGGTATACACCTACTCAGATATACACCAACTCAGTTATACAACTACTCAGTTATACATCTACTAGTTGGTTAAAGTGCTTGCCAGTTTGTCCAGCGTGATGCTATTCCATTTTTAATATTTTTACAGAGACGGTGACTCAACAGAAAAGCACAATATGCAACATGAACATCATCTTCAACAAAATAGAAGTCTTGAATATAAAAAAAAAACAGAACATCAACATAACTGTAGACAGCAGACAACTAAAACAAGTAATATCATTTAAATACATAGGAAGTCTGATGACTAACTACCACTTATAACAAGGAGAAATACACTCAACATGCTAAAAAGCTTGCCAAAACATTGGACAACTTTCACCACGATTGTCCAACAAAGAAATAATGCTAGAGGCAAAACGGGCACTGTATACATGTACTACAATTTTCATCACAACGTTGTGCCAATGTATCATATATGCAAGAACAATAAGAAAAGTAACCTATACTGAGATTATATGTGCTAAACAAATTAAAGGAAACAGCAAGAGAAAAAAGATAAAAAATTAAGAACTGAGAAACATGCTAGGGATAGCCCCCGTCTAAGAATATATACGAGACTACAGATGAAAAAGGTGTAGAAACAAAAAAAAAATAACACAGCGAGCTTTCATCACACGTTACGAGAACATTAGTACCAAGGACCGACCACAAAAAAGATGGATTAACGGAATATTAGAAACACTCGGAAACATAGCACAAGCAGAGGCAGACAGAAAAGCAAAAGCCCGCAAGTTATATTTTCCCTCAACGTCAAGAGACAAATGCGGAAAGCAAGAAAAGAAGTAGAGAGATGACTTTGACTGATGTGACAATCGCAAACAATATTTAACTCATTTGATTTATGCACAGAAACGTGGACTGATGGAAGTGATGAATTGTTGAACATATTTTATAAAACACACTCATGACCATCTGACTCTACCAACGTTCAGACAACTCCTGTTCAATTCACGTTGGCAGCAGTGTGAGTTGTACTCGTGGTTGGAAAAAGAAAAACCTCGCGAGCGACCAAGCTGTTTGTCAAAAATTGGTACAAGGGTATAGAACTCTTTGAAGGCCGCCTCGCATCGTGAGTTTTGAAGCTTAAAGCGACACTGTACAGAAGTCTCCGAACACTTCTAGATAGGCGGTCGAGCACATATGAGTGAAAACTCGCGTACTAAGACACCGATTCAAGTCACGCAATTTAACTTTATTCATGACAATTATCGATAAATCCGACAGCATTGAAAGCTGTCACTTACAAATAAATAAATAGCGATATGGGTTACTCTGTAAATGTTAGCTAGACAAAATGTAAACAAAGGAAGCCAAGATATGAAACATTTCTTGATAACGATGACAGTGAACGTCGACAATAAAACGAGTACTTATAAGATCGTTTTTAGCTAATGATTACGTTAACACACATCGACATTACTTGCCACTGACATATAGAATATATGCGGGTACATAAGAAGCTCATGTACCAAAGGTATGCTGGATACAAAATAATAGTTAAATTACATTTGTTTCATTTCAGTTCAAACTTTCAAAGAAAGTAAGTCAAATGTTTTAGACCAGCGGGTAACTGAATATGAAGTAAGCAATGACTACACATTTGTGTTTATTTTTTAAACCATTTTTCGGTCTAATCAAAACAGACTTTCAGATGAGAACAAAATCGTTTATGGTTACACTTGTGCTGTGCATGTAGTGAGATATAGGATTATTCACAACAAGGGCCGGAATAAGACTCTTAGAGGCCCTAAGCACTTACATGATTTTGGTGTGAACCCACTTTCTGCCCCCCCCCCTTTTTTTCCCCCTATAAATATAGTTATATATATATATATATATATGTGTGTGTGTGTGTGTGTGTGTGTGTGTGTGTGTGTGTGTGTGTGTGTGTGTGTGTGTGTGTGTGTGTGATTTTAAAAAAATAAACTATAAACTATTTTTGTTAACCGAAATTAAACAAAATTTACAGTAAAATGGAAAATAATTCTTATTTGTGTATACATCCATCATCATGTGCCATATCGGTTGGCGTAGGCGATCATGTCCCTCCACAATTATCTATCTACAGTGCATCGTATCAGTTTTGTTGTTGACTGTTTTCCATGCCATGACACCAAGCTATTCTGTATTTTCTCTCTTTGTCGTCCGCGATCTCTCTTTCCTTTTATTTTGCCAGTTGTAACCAAGTATTCCAACTTTCCTCTTCTCATGATGTGTCCGAAAAAAATGTTGATTGCTTCTTTCTGATGTATTTTTAAGAGCTCCCTTTTTGTGTTGGCCTCTTTGAGAACTTCCCCATTGGTCTTTTTAGCTGTCCAGGGAACTTTCAACATTCTTCTGAGAAATCCCATCTTTGTGGCCTCTAATCGTCTTTTCATTTGTTTGTCTACTGTCCATGATTCGCTTCCAAGGGTCAGAATTGGTTCTGTATAGCACTGATGAACTCTCTTTCTCATTTTTATTGACATAGTTTTGTGGCATAAGATATATGTTCATATATATAGTAAATAATAGAATATATGCGGGTATTATTTACATAAGAAGCTCATGTACTAAACGCCTGATGGATACAGAGTTAGCTAAACTATAACATTTGTTTCATGTCAGGTCAAACGTTCAAAACAAGTAAGCCAAATGTTTTAGACCAAGTGGTAACTGAATATGAAGCAAGCAATTACTACACATTTGCCTTCATTTTCTAAACACTCGGTCTAATCAAAACAGACTTTCCGATGAGAACATATTCGTTTATTTAAACAACTGTGTAGTGAATGTAATGAGATTGAGGATTATTCATAAAGGGGCCGGATTAAGAATCTTAAACGTTATCTGTTTGTTTTTATACTTAATCAAACAAACCAAATTAATGTAAAAAATAACACTGAAAACAGAGGAGTAAGATATAACTTAACACGCAACAGAATATATTTAAAAAATAATAAAATATTTTAAATATGATAGTTTAGATCGGCCTCCAACTTAAAGAAAACAAGAAATACCTCATATATATATATATGTTGGAAACTCTAGAACGTTCGAAGTCACGTTGTCTCAAATGCAAGGTTTTATTATGAATAACATACATATATGGCTTCTTCCTTCTGTTATAAGCAAAAATGAAGGATTCAGTCTCAATAGAAAAAAAGACAAAAGCAATGGTAACAACAAAGAAAAAGACATCAACCCTTTGAACAATAAAGACAAGTGTAACAATATTAAAACAGGTAAATTAATTTAAATATCCGGCAACAAACCTAAACTTATATGGTTGGTGAACAACAGAGATGAGATGCAGAATGCTTCAGGCAAAGGCAGCTTTCCAAAAAATGAGGAAGATACTGTGCAATCTATTTTTGACAATGGAAACAAGAAGAAAAAACAGTCCTTAAATGTTTTGTGAACCCAATCTTAACATATGAATGTGAATCATGTACAAAATGTCAACAGATACAAAAATCGCTGGATGCTGTAGAGATGTGGTTTTACAGAAAACTTTTGAGAATATCATGGACAGTTGAAAAGAGTAATGAACACCTCCTGAAAGAGGCCGGAGCATAAAAAAAGAGCTAAAATCCAACATTTTGAAGAACCAATCATCATTGTTTGGCCATCTAATGAAAAGGGAACAGCTGGAATGTATTGTGATAACTGGGAAAATTGAGGGACAAAGAGATAGAAGGAAGCAAAGAGAAAGATAAGATATCAGACAGCCTACGAGAATGACTTGGCTGAGCCATGACTTGGCTGAAGTTGTGGAAAGACATGATCACCTACGCCAGCAGGCTCGGTACTTGATGGTGATATCCTAAATAAACCGTAACGGGTATCATTTATTGAAGTGATATATCTTCCTTGTTTTATAAACTTCAAATATTTGACTTTAGCCGGCTCGGTAAACAGAGTTGGTTAATTTCAGGAAATGTTCTAATCGTGTTTTTTGACACATAAAAGCTGGACCTACTTTGCATCTAAACAGATAACGTTGTCTGAAAAATAGTCTGCGTTTTTGGTGTTTTGCAGGAAGTTGTCACGCGCGCATGTTTCTATTTATACATTAAAAAGATCACAGAATTCGCTTCCAGCACGTTAAACAATTTTGGGAAAGCTTCAAGTGGTTTTCAAAATACAAGGGACATATAAATTATTTTCGAGTATAAAGCTAGTTAACGAAACATGGATATTTGAATTCACTATCAATATAAAATTGAATTTCTCAGAAGAATGTTGAAAGTTCCCTGGAGAACTAAAAAGACCAATGAGGAAATTCTCAATGTGGCCGACACAAAAAAGGAAAATCCTAAAAAACATCTGAAAGAAACGATCAACATTTTTCTGGCTAATCATGAGAAAAGGAAAGTTGGAATATTTGGTTACAACTCGCAAAATACAAAAAGTGAGAGATCGTGGACGACAGAGAAAGAAAATACTGGATAGCTTGGTGTCATGGCATCGAAAACAATTAACAACAGAACTGATACGATGTACGGTAGATATAAGATTGTGGAAGGGCATGATCGCCTAAGCCAACCGGTATGGCACATAATTAGATGATGATGAATATAAATATTAATATATTAAACGTGAAAGAAGTATGTAACTGTGGTTTGTAAATAAAATACATTTACGCGACCAAATCCTATTATGAATTAATGGCAGCCTTCGAAGTTGATTATAATTTCTCACGTGTTATATAAATAACACACACTTAAACAAAAAAAACTGAAGCTAAAAATGACATCCATATTTGAATTTGACATCCATATAAATATAAACGTGTGAAACCTGTAAGAAGCTCGACTGTTAAGTGAGTAAATAAGTAAAGTACCCCCGTCACGCCAAGTGGCGTATAGGGAAATATGGTGTTAGTGTTCCTATATTTTACATACCTTCAGCACATGATTTTTGGGGCAATGTGGTCGATATTATGCCCGTGCTGTTTTACTTTCCCAGAAAAAAATCCGGTACCCATTTTAAGGCTGGGTGAACCCGGAAGCCGTCGGTTGGGATCAAACCCTACCCCTTGTCCTTTGTAGTCCAGTTCACTAACCACTGAGCTATCGCGGCTTCCTATTAAGTGAGTGGGTTTCAGAAATGTATTTTCATATTCGCATTTTCATTTCGACTTACTTTTTTTCGGACTGACAAGGCTCCGGGATTCACCCAGCCTCTAAAAATGGGTACCAGAGATTTTTCTGAGAAGTAAAGGCGGCCTGGCATGATACCGACCACATCACCAAAAAATGTACCCTGGTCATAGACAAATATGATCCATGTTCCCCATACGTCTATCAAGGCGTGGAAGGAACATTTACTTTATTTTCATTTTCTTAAATAAAAAAAACTAGCAGGTACTGCCAGCGGTACACAATTTTGTTTTAAAGCGAGGCATTTTTTTCGATTGGACTAAAATAATAATTTATAGCTTGATTTATAACTGTTGTGTAGACGTAATTAATTTGAATTTGCAATATAGAGAGCTTCATAGTTATCATATTTTAAATTATAAAAACTGTTATGAAATTATTTTAAAATTATTATATATTAATTAAATTTATTTTCTTTTATTTTGATGCATCTACAGAAGGATGGTGTGAGTACAATTTACGCATTTCAGTCAGGCTGAGAGTTGAATGATCGCCGGACACAAGAGTCTAGAATTTCTTCCCTATATATCGACAGACAGACATACATACACGCAGACATATAGAAGACAGAAAGACGGACGGTCAGATAGATAGACACACAGAAAAACAGACAGATAGACAGACAGACAGACAGACAAACAGACATATCGATAGATATAGATAGACAGACAGACAGACAGACAGACAACAGAGACAGACAGACAGACAGACAGACAGACAGACAGACAGACAGACAGACAGACAGACAGACAGACAGACAGACAGACAGACAGACAGACAGACAGACAGACAGACAGACAGACAGACAGACAGACAGACAGACAGACAGACAGACAGACAGACAGACAGACAGACAGACAGACAGACAGACAGACAGACAGACAGACAGACAGACAGATAGATAGATAGATAGATAGATAGATAGATAGATAGATAGATAGATAGATAGATAGATAGATAGATAGATAGATAGATAGATAGATAGATAGATAGATAGATAGATAGATAGATATGGATAAACACCAGAAGAAAAATATTAATATAAATATTCCAACAATATAGTACACCAAAGACGCGTGAGAAACCTGGTGAAAGGAAAACCATTCCATTTATAAATCTATCCATTTCATTGTTTTCGATATCACTTTAGAAAATTCTTGAAGGGTCACCTCGTTCATAAAAGTCACCAACACTGATGAACGCCTCTGCTTTAGAAACTAATGCAATGATTACCTGCAAATGTAAACATTTGTCTTTCACATTATCTTGTTTTGCCATAGCTGGAGCACATGTGCTTATGATGGTGGCTTGTTTATATTTGTGAAGGCAGGCGGTATAGACAAGTCGTCATGAATTCCGATGGAGGTTCTGATAACCTATTAATAATGGCTGTATATGGTATCAAAGTCAACCATTGCTTCACGCTTGTCACACTCGATGTGAAATGTATCAACGTCGTACTTTGTAGAGTCGCACTTACCTGACAAGGCTCTGGTCTGACACAGCTATGTACTTGTACATCTTGTCGGTAACGTTACTAGTAAAACAATTAATCATTGCTTCCGGGTTCTACTAACTATCCTACGACAATTGTACCATGGTTGGTGTATGTCGGGGGGCTCACGACATGACTAGAAGAATAAAGGCCACTTGGTCAAAGCAGTCGCCACAACGTGCGAGACACATGATTGTTATTTCACCCCCGAAAGAAAATAATAATTTCTCTGTACAGTGGGTTTCGAACACCGTATGCCGGCTTTTCAGCCAGCGGAACAGTGGATTTCGCCGTACAACCACGCACTTCGGTTTCTACAGTCATTCAAAATCAACGAACAACGAGCATATGACATGAACCAGCTATCGGAGTGAAGTTTTGCGACTCTAGGTGGCAGCGGACTTCCACTACTAATCGCCTACAAACACTTTATGTTTTGTAGATTCTATCTATCTGTCATCCTTTCGAGCCGAAGACGGCACATAGGGCAGAACCACAATCTCAAAAACAGAAATCCTGCGTGCCAAAGTGGCACATATTGCAGAGATCACTTTGTAGATTAAGAGTCGATAAAGTGACCCATCATGTAAGTTGTTAAATTAATGGGAGATTCTTCCTCTTTTCTAGTTTCACTGATACCTAAATGGTGTCGTGGTTATATCATTTGTTGTTCTTGAGCTGCTCGACTTGTCTGCATTAGTGATTTTCCTTTGTTGTTACATGTCTCTGTCACTGCATATATCCATCTTCTTATGGGTCTTCCTTTTGGCCTTTTCCAATGCATTCTTGAGAAGAACGCCCTTGATGGTGATTGGTGAGGATTCATTCTGACCAGGTGGCCAAACCATTTAAGTTGTTGTTGTTCTATATGTGAGATTGATCCTCGCTATGTGTTGACCTCATCTGCTGTCTAGTTCTATCCAGCGGCAAGACAAGTCAAAAATATTAGGAAGTAATAACTCAAATGCAGTGGATGACCAAAGCGTCCTACACTATCATCGTACTCTGAAGAGCCTTGGAGGTAAACGCTATTATATCCAGAGAATCAACATGTAGTTGCGTCGGTACATTTTGTCGAGACCAATCTACTGCATACGGGTAAAATAGCTCTATTTTACCGATAGTTAATAAATGATCAATTAACTTTCACCGCACCTGTTTTAGTCTCTCTATGAAGTCTTTCACAGGAAGAGATCGCTGTCACATGTAAACAGTTAATACGAACAAAACTTAACATATATACAGGTATATATAAGGGTGGGTGCTTGCATGTGTGTTAATTCTATTAAATATGTATGAATGAGAACATATTTCCTTATTTTGTTATAAGTGTAATATATAATATAATACCATTTATGATTTCTAGGGAAGTGGATTTTTCAACTTCAATACTGTAAGTAAAATTAGTTTAAAAATAAAAGAAACAGAACATAAAACGCTATGTATTTTTATGTGTCCATTTGTCTTGATTTTGTTTGATTTGCATACATCAAAATAGAACGGGCTGCAAGATACGAAAACAATCTTCATTGTCTTAAAAACTTAGATAATTAATATATTTCTTAAATGTATATATTTGTTATAAATTTTAAATTCTGCTATTCTTATTTATTTTCATCAGTATAAGTGGGATGATATAAGCTGAATAATTTAGAACGTGGAATTAATTATGAAAATGCAATGCCATACAGTACCAATATTTATTTTGTCTAATTTTTTTTAATTGATCGTGACATTGCCGTTGAAACGGATTGTTGTGCCTATTTTGAAGGGAATTTTGAAAAAAAGAGTTTAAAGTAAATATTGTTATGAAAAGAGAAATATATATATATATATATATATATATATATATATATATATATATATATATATATATATATATATATATATATCATCATCATCAAGTATCGTGTCTGCTGACTTAGATGCTCCCTGATAACTCTCTCCAATTTTCGATCTCGACATTTATTTATCATTTCAGTTGTTGACCTTCTGTCAAAATATTCTCTTAAGCTGTCTGGTATTTTTTCTCTTTGCTCCTCTATTTGTTTGTCTCTCAATCTTCCCAGTTGTCACAATATATCTTGCTAGTTGTTCCTTTCTCATTACAAGGCCAATAGACGATGATAGTTTATTCCTAAAATTGAAAATCAGCTCTTTTGATTTGGCCTCTCTCAGAACGTTTTCATTACTCTTCTTTGTTCTCTACGATACTGTAAAAATGTTTCTGTAAAACCACATCTCTACAGCCACCAGTGACCTTCTTGTCTGTTGTCCTATTGTACATGCTTCACACCCATATGTTAAGACTGGCTCTACATAACATTTACAACTCTTTTCTTGTTTCTATTGTTAAATATGGATTTTACAGTATCTACTCATTTTTTGAAAAGCTGCTTTTTTCCTGAGCAATTCTGCGTCTCACCTCTGCTGTAAACCCACCGTCTGAGGTTAACATTGTTCCCCGATAGTGTAATGTGTTTATCTGTTTTATATTGTTCCACTTGTCTTTATATGGTGCATTGCGGTGAACTCTTTTTCTTTGTTGGTATCATTACTTCTGTTCTTTTGTTATAAAGACTCAAGTAATTTAGTTTTGTTCTTGTTTTCTATAATGTCTAACATTTCTTGCAAGTCTTCTTCACTCTTAGCGATCAAGACTCTATCATTAGCATACCTTTGATTATTTATAGTATGACCTCCAATTGTTATTCCTCACATTTCTTGTAAGGATCTTAAAATAATCTCACTAAACATATGAAACAAATTTGGTGACATCACGCAACCCTGTCTAACAATCTTTTTTTATTTGTTGGAACATTCAAATTGATTTCCAGTTATTTGACCGCTGTTTGTTGCCAGTACATATTTTATGTATTATTTTTACATCTTTGCTATCAACGTTTATGCTTTCTTAAATGTTGATTACTTCCTGGTTCTTTATTTGTCAAATGCTTTGGTAAATCTATGAAACATAGTTATAGATCTATTTTCACCTTTATGGCTACTAAATAGCTTATAATGTATTGTATAAATATATATATAGTGATTTCAAAGCTGAATTTAAACCTATTAAAAAATGAGTGGACATGATGTGCATTTCATTACTTAAACTCATATATAAATATATAAGCGTGTTTCCTAGATTAAAGTAATTGGACATATTTCAATATTCTGAAATAGTTTATTATATTTTTCACTATTATTTCATATCTTTTAGATTGATTCAGATGATGAACCTTTGGGACGTGTAAGCAAAATTAATTATAACTGGCAGAAATGAAACAAAAAACTTAATTTATAAACCTCGATATGTGTTTGTTTTTTTTTTAAACGGGTTTAAATCTATATCGATGAAGATAAAATAGACTGCGAGACGCTAGATCGATGTATTGTTGAAGAGAATAATTAATATAACTGTTAGAGCCAATCACATAAGCTCAGATTCTGACAAGAAAAATAAGACAGTTATAACGTACATGTCACGTGATGTTGATATGTGCTGTTTGGTTTTCCTAGGATTAGCATGTGGTTGTTGTAATAATTATGGACACCGTCGAAGCTCCAAAAGTTAAAAGTGATTATATACATTTACTTATTTATATGACTGGCCCATTTAGTAACGTCCCATTCGTATTATATATATTTACTTATTTATATGACTGGCCCATTTAGTAACGTCCCATTCGTATTATATATATATATATATATATATATATGTGAGCGTTTGTTCTTCATTGTATTAATATAACTATTTATTTTGAACAAATTTTACTATACATTACAATGTCTTATGTTTTAGGGAAGTGGAGATTTTAACTATGTAAGTAAAGGTATTTTTATAAGAAACTATAGGATGAAAACACTTCTTTACAGGCTTATTTCTGACGATCAGATTGCCTGCTGCTGAAAATGTACTGTGTAAAGAGTTTCATATATATATATATATATTCATATTGATTCAACTGCTAGTCGCACTAAGCACTCATGATAGACCAGACCCCTTATTCCACCTTTAGACTCCTAAGTCCCTCAATGTATACATCATCATACCACTAATCGACCCTCCACTTCTCTAAGATGTAAAGAACAAACTTGGCGATGTCCTCTTTTCCAGAATAAGGTCACACGCAGTACCAGAGCTGACATCGAGCTTATCGGCTAATTAAAAAAAAAAGCCCTAGCAAGGAATTCCGAAGAAGATGGCGACTAAGTCGCCGCTATTTTCAAAAGGCTCATCGTATAATGTTTTCAGTGATCCCAGTCGGTATTTGTTTCTATTCCCAAGCGAACCATGTTATCGTACGTGCTTTCATTGTGATACAGGTCACTGGGAACCATCGTATATGCCGCAGATTGTGTGCGTACACGGAGGTCGACACTGTCTCCAGCATTTCCAGCAACGACGCCAGTATTTAATAGGAAACGCAAACAGAGCGACGGTGTGGAACCAAAACATAAAACGAAAGTAGAGAGGCTGTGCAGGAATTATCTCAATGTCGGCTAACGAAACTGCACAAGTGAGAAACAAAGAAGATCGGCTTTTTTTGACCGCTTAGTTTATTTTCGATTTCAACACACTGCTTCTACAGGAGACACAAGCGGACAAAGTGAACTTTTGCGGTTATCGCTTCTACACAAATCTGGTGCGAGACAGCCCAATGGTCGGGCTGTTATAATCAGGCACACCATTCAGCACACAGTCTTAGAATTAGAAGCGTGGGATATAACAAACAAGGAGTTGTGAGGCTTCAAATCACTGAAAATGGGAAAAAGTGGAACATTATCAACTTGTGTGCTCGACTGGCTTAATTTAAGGCGGCGCGACTTGAGTTTTTTGCACGATCTAGAGGAACTGCCACACAACAAGTTACTGCTGTGTGGGGGTTTTAATGCGCAGGGTCTGCGCCGAGGCAAACCCAAATGCAACGTCCAGGGTGCAGCCTTAGATTGTGAGCTTACAGATACAGACAGACCTGGTCGTGGTGAACTGTGATCTGATGACACGACTCTATAACATGACAACTGTGTGTGATGTCATGATTGTGTCTGGGCTAGACTATCCCTCTGGATACAGCCATACAACAACATCTACAGCCAACTGTGATAATGAACAAGTCTTATGTAAAGCAACAGCTTCAAATGATTTTATTTACACAATCCACTGTATAATAACTCTTTCGAATCAATTGAATTAGGGCGGCGTGGATAATCGCTCCAGTTTCTCACTTCAGTATTAAGGAGGTTCTGACTCTCTCCTAACTATATCGTAACTAAATGCATGAACTCTCGAATTACACACTTCAAAACTTATATTCTGTCCTCATTCACTGAATTTGGCTAACTCACATATTCTCCCTTAATTATGTCCACTCCCCGAGGTTCCAGAACATTCTTTATTACTCGCGACATTGATCCCATTCTATTTGTTCATATATGTTAAACTCAATCTGTCACGTATCACTCATTTAACTACATCGTTAAGTCCGTTATTCTTTGCTCTCTCTTCACGCTTCGATGCTCTCCCGGATCCAACTATCCCATAATATCCTATCCATCGTCCCGACCTGAACTTGTGTTCTGTCTGGAGACTCCCTACCCGTCTTGTTCTCACCTACTCTTAAAACCCACAAATATATTTTCATTTCCTGTTAACTGTTACACATCTGAGTTGAGGCATCTACTTCCCGGGCATGGCGACCTAAGAAAAGATGGATCTTTGCATTTAGACCACGGTGGTGGAGACAGGAGGTAGAGTTAGCCTGGCTCGAGAAGAGATGCACGGTAAATCTATGACAGTCTTGCCGAAAATGTAACCCTTGCGATCCTCGTCAAGTGACAGATCTTGAGTGGGACAAGGCCACCAGTAATTTCCAACAGCTGGCAGTAGAAGCTAGAAGAGAGCGATGGATTCGGTTCACGAAGGAAGTGGTAGCAGTTTTATCAGATTTGTGTCCCTCTATGTAGCCATGAAGATAACATCATGCCTTAGAGCTAACCATATCATCAATGATAAAAATGGCCAGATTTCTGCTCACGGATAAGAAAAAAGGCACTGCCTTGCTGGAGAAGTACATTACACAAACAGGTCACGGTGACAAGGATTGTGCCAGATGATTAGAAACACATTTTTAACGTTAGTGGGGTGGCTAGGGAATATGGCGAGTGTAGCATTACGGCGTCCAGCATGATAATAAAGATATAAGCAGCAATAGCGGAGATAACATGGTTGGCTGCGCAGAATGTGGATAACGCAGTCTTGGTAACTGACTCTTAAAGTATGCTACAGAAGATTGACGGAGTCTCCGACAGAAGTGAATGCAGCTCTTGGATGTTTCTATAGTTGACACGTTAACCTCGGTGTACTGTCCGGGACATGATGGTGTACACGCAGTAAAAAAAATAAATCTCCGAAAATATAAATGAATCTTTTTGACTTTTCATCAAAAATTAAAACATCACAGTTGTGTATTTGAGGAAGAAAGAATGGGCGAAAATATTTAAGTTATATCAATAACAGATGGAGCAAATGTATATACTAAAAAAAGAATAAACATACATGTTTATACTGTGGCAATCTCGAACAGTAAAGAGGTGTATTAATAATGGTAAAGTGAGTTATATATATATAGACCATTCTAGCCGTAGCCGGCCGATATGGCATAGAACCAGATACTCTTTCGCTTATCTAATTTTTTATTCTAGTAGTTTTCAATTCTTGTAAAGATATTTTATAAAATATCGCCATTTGTCTCTGTTCCGTGCAAGCATCTCTATCTCATTGAGGGAGCCGAGTCTGAGTCGGCCCCTTTTCCCCCTACCCTTTGTTTCCCACATGAGGGATTGCTTTGTTATTTGATATATATTTATATACAAACCTGGCATGTGATTGAAGAATATGAAAGCAAAATCATTCGACATAGCAGACATGCAGACTCATCCCCACCTCATGACTTTGTCGATGCCCATATAGAGAATACGAGTTAAGGACATTAGTGAAACACATGCAACCAATTGATATTTTAGTTGTAATTGGTGACTTGAATTCAAAGGCAAGAAGAGGAAAATACATAATTTGCTGGGAAAATAAAGCCTTGGGGGAAAACCCGAGAGAGTAACACTCTAGAGATGGCCATTAAGTAGATTACAGAACCGTGGTGATAATAGTAGTAATCAAACAGACTGCACAAGACCACAGTACAGACGAAACATAATACAAATGAAAGGTAATGCAACCACATTTTGTAATGAAAGGAACATAATTGAAAAAAATAACATCATGACTGGCTCCATCTGTAAAAAAAAATAATGGCTGAAAAGCAACTAGTTTAGAGTATTAAATAAAAATATACAATAGAGTATAGAATAGAATCAGAATAAAATCAATACTGAATTAGATGAACAACAATTTGGATTCATAAAAAAACAGTGGCACAAAAGAAGCCATATTTAGCACGAGAACATTGATTGTAAAGTGCATAGAAGTAAACAAACCAATATATGCCTGCTTCATAAACTATACCAAAGCTTTCAATAGAATACACCATAATCAACTTATAGACTGCCTAAAGGATATAAATCTAGACGGCACAGACATACGACTAATATGTAATTTGTACTTGGAGCAAACAGCAATAATAAAATATAACAAGGAGGACTCTACACCCATGGACATAAAAAGAGGAGTAAGACAAGGATGCATCATATTACCAAGCTTGTTCAATCTATACACTGAGCAAATCTTTAAAAACACCTCAGAGATGCCAGGCCTAAATATTAATGAAAAGATTATCAATAACCTAAGATATGCTGATGATACTGTTCTACTAGCAGAAAATCCTGAAGACCTACAACAATTGCTTAATGTGATAAACATAAAAAGCAAAAAATATGGACTAGATATGAATATTAAAAAGACAAAAAATATTATCATAAGCAAAGAAAATTCTCAAGACCTACAATTAAATATCACAGCTTAAGGAATACATCTGGAGACAGTCCAGAGCTACAACTACCTGGGACAAACTATAATCAATGATGGAAAATGTAAAATTGAAATAAACAAAAGAATAGGTAATGCAAAAAGTAATTTTAATGCCATGAAAAATATACTAACAACAAAACAAATATTAGCAGGGCTGAAACTAAGAATGGCAAAATGTTCCATATTCCCAATATCCCTGTATGGTGCAGAAACATAGACATTAGACAAGAAAACAGAACAGAAAATTGAAGCCTTTGAAATGTGGATTTATTGAAGAATAGGTAGAATTGGATGGAAAGAAAAGAAAACAAACGATGAAGTTTTAAAACAACTGAAAATAAAGAGAACTACTAAATACAATTAAGACAAGACAAATGAAATTTTTGGGGCACGTTAAAAGACACAACAGCCTACTTAAAGTAATATTGGAAGGGAAAATACAAGGTAAATGAGGCAGAGGCAGACCAAGACTAACATGGACGAGTAACATCAATAGATGGACAAGTCAATCTATGACAGCTGACACCATCAAAGCAAGAAACAGAGTAGAATGACGATCCATGGTAGCCAACCTTCGTTGTGGAGAAGGCACTCAATGATGATGATGAGTTTAGAGTAAATAACGATATACTAAAACTCTACAATTCGACGAAAAATGTTTAATTTTTTTCAAAAATGTCCTTCAATAGAATCCAAAAAGAGTAAAAATAAAATGTATGATGGTTATATAACGATGAAGACCAATAACAGTAACAGGAAATCGCAGAACGTGGATCCATTGTAAAGAAAGATGGATAAATCCAATAAAAAAATAAAAATATTAACAATTGACTGCAATAGAATCGCAGATTGTATCTCCCCTCGACGCCAACGGTGATTGAGGAAGAAAAGAGGAGAGAAGAAGACTGCAATAGTATATAACATAGTTATTCAACGATAAAAGAAAAATAAACTTTTTTGTTTCATATAATTTAATACATTTAATTGTTTTAAAGACTTATGAAAACATTCATTATCATCAGCTGCTATGCCTGTTGGCGCAGGCGGATATATCTTTTCATTTCTCTCGTATCATACATAATTTCAGCTGGTGATTTTGTTATTATGTTATTTGGATAAGCTGTTAGATAGTTTTTCTTGTTTTTCCTTAACTTATTTTTCCATTCATTCTGCCCGCTGGCTGAAAGGCTGACGTACGGTGTTCGAAGCCCACGGTAGACAGAAAGGATTTTTTTTCTATCGGGGGTGAAATAAAAATTCTGAGTCGCACACGTCGTGGCGACTGCTTAACCAAGCGGCCTTTATCCCTCTGGTTCTATCGTCGTCCCCCGACATAAACCAGCTATGGTACTATGTGTCGTAAAGATAGAATGAGTTAATGACTGGCATTGAGTCATCGTACCGTTAGGTACAACTGCTCTGCCGTGTATCTGTAGACCATACACAAACAAAGTTAAGCACTAAAACATATACATACATGTATTTGTACACGGTGTCTCATTCGCCCCGTAACCAAGCATTTCCTCAATAAATAAATATAACGACACTTCAGCAACATTTGAACAGGAGTATTTTAATTGTAGGAAAAAGCGTCAAGCTTAACCTGTTACAACACTCCTGTCTGAGTCGTATCTCTGCCGATCCTTAAGGTTTTTCTGAAAGTGCCAACACGACACGATTGGTATTCATGATTCTTACGTCACACAGAAGGTGTGAGCTCACAAATGATCTTGTTGGTCTACTCTGGGGGAGGTACTGTTTATCGGTAAAGCTATTTTAAATTGCCGGATTTAGTAGCATGTGGGACAGCCTATATAGCTAGATAAACATATCATGAATATACACTGCATATTTTGACGAGATTTTCTTTACTATGTTTAGGCGAGATTATGGAGAAGTAAGGTAGGTATGTCAAACATTGCCAAAGATAACACTTTTGGCTGTCTTACATGGAAAGAAGTTATTTTGTGAAGTTTGCTAGACTTATTTTTTTACACGTCAGAATAGCCAATGCCCAACGGTCCGTAGTCGCCTCTTACGAACATATCTGGTAGGGAACAGTGCCACAGTTCGTTACTACCCTTTCAGGTGGTAGTAAGAAATAATACCTCTTGAAAAGTGTTTTTTGAAGACCTATACTTCACAACAAAATCGAAAGAATTAGGAGGAAGAAAAACAAAACAAGGGGCATATATAAAAAAAAGTATAGAATGGGTATGGCTCTCTGTAATGCATTTTTCTTGAGTCCACAACACTATGAAATTTTGCATCGATCATGTTGAGCGAGCATTTTGAGGAAAGGTAGTTCATTCTCTGAAATAAAACAACACCACTGTTTTGTTGGTAAGACGTTTTAGTCAAAGGCTAGCGGAGTCAATCGTAAACAAACCGACGGAAGGCAACAGAAAACCACCGTCGTAACTTCTTTATATAGCCATAGGTTCGCACAGTTATAGAATTCACAACAACGTTAATGGGGATTCCAATGGAATACCTCCGTTCGGTAGGGGATATCATGTGCTACAGGTGATACCTGATCGTCGTCATGCTACTGTAAGCAAGATATCGATACAACAGACACTGAAAGTAGGAACTTGGAACCTAAGAACTGTCATGCAGTAAGGAAAACTAGAAAGAAACAAACAGGAAATGAAAATGATCGATTTAGATTTATTGAGATTGTGTAAAGTGCGATACACTGGATCATCATCACCATGAAGTACCGAGCCTGCTGGCGTAGGTGATCATGTCTCTCCACAACATTTGATCTCGACAGTTATTTATCATTTCTGTTGTTGACCTTCTGCCAAGTCATTCTCATAAGCTGTCTGGTATACATTTTCTCTTTGCTTCCCTCTATCCGTCAATTTTCCCAGTTGTTACAATATATTCCAGTTGTACCCTTCTCATTAAATGGCCAAAAAAAAAGATGATTGTTTCTTCCTAATATTGGAAATTAGCTCTCTTTTTGCTTTGGCTTCTTTCAGAACGTTTTCATTACTCTTCTTAGCTGACCATGGTATTCTCAACATTCTTCTGTAAAACCATATTTCTACAGACTCCAGTGATTTTCTTGTCTGTTTGGATTACTGGAGATATACACTGGATCAGGGGAGATATATTCTGATGAGCGCACAATCTTGCTATATTCTGATGAGCGCACAATCTTGCTATATTCTGATGAGCGCACAATCTTGCTATATTCTGATGAGCGCACAATCTTTCTATATTCTGATGAGCGCACAATCTTGCTATATTCTGATGAGCGCACAATCTTGCTATATTCTGATGAGCGCACAATCTTGCTATATTCTGATGAGCGCACAATCTTGCTATATTCTGATGAGCGCACAATCTTGCTATATTCTGATGAGCGCACAATCTTGCTATATTCTGATGAGCGCACAATCTTGCTATATTCTGATGAGCGCACAATCTTGCTATATTCTGATGAGCGCACAATCTTGCTATATTCTGATGAGCGCACAATCTTGCTATATTCTGATGAGCGCACAATCTTGCTATATTCTGATGAGCGCACAATCTTTCTATATTCTGATGAGCGCACAATCTTGCTATATTCTGATGAGCGCACAATCTTGCTATATTCTGATGAGTGCACAATCTTGCTATATTCTGATGAGCGCACAATCTTGCTATATTCTGGAGTTACTGAACACAAAAGGGGAGTAGGTATCATCGTGGATGCAGAAATAGCAAAAACAATGAAAGATTTGTGGATAATATCCGTATAGTGAAATTGAATAGAAAACCTTTAGATATTAATATCATACAAAGTTTATGCAACAACAGCGGAAAGTCCAGAGGAAACAGTTGATAAATTTTACCACGAGCTTAATATGGCACTTCATCAATGCAAACCACATGAAAGCATCATAGTTCTAGGGGATCTCAATGCAAAATTAGGAAATGATAGAGTTGAGGAAGTAGTTGGTTATTATGGCTTAGGCGAGAGAAATGAAAGAGGTGACAGGCATATTGAATGAGTTAGAACACACAACATGATGATATGAAACACCTGGTTTAAGCAACATCCAAGACGTCTGTGGACATGGAAAAGTTCAGGAAACAACGTAGTCAAATCGACTACATAATGATAAACAACATATTTATAAACAGTCTAGTGTGTGTGAAAACTAAACCAGGGACAGATTACGATAGTGATCATGTACCAGTTGTGGGAAAGCTTGGAGTAAAATTCAAAAATAACAAAAAGAGCTTCAGTTAAGATCAAGTTAAAATTAGATTTACTCAAAACAGACACATGGTTACAAGACAAATATAACATCACAATTCAGAACCGGTACAATGGAATAGAGAAGATACAAAGCATTGATGAACAGTGGGAAATGCTAAAAGAGTCAATGCAACAAACATCAAAAGAGTTCATGCCACCAGTGAGAACAAAACGAAAGAAATGGACGACATTTTACTGCCTATGGCTACACGACGAAGAAATAAGGATAAAAAAGATGAGTATAAGAGACTAAATAAAGAAATTGATGACATTTTACTGCCTATGGCTACACGACGAAGAAATAAGGATAAAAAAGATGAGTATAAGAGACTAAATAAAGAAATTGATGACATTTTACTGCCTATGGCTACACGACGAAGAAATAAGGATAAAAAAGATGAGTATAAGAGACTAAATAAAGAAATTGTAATACAATTCAATGAAGCAAAAGAAGCATGGTTAAAACAGAGATTGCAATGCAACAAAACAGAGATGCCAAAGTTATATATAAACAAACTGAAGGATTAACAGGAAGAAAAATGCATACAAAAACTGGATGTTTAAGATCAAAGGAAGGAGAACTGTTGATTGAACAAGAAAGCATAAGGGAACGATGGACAGAATGCATTAAGCATTCTTTCGATGATGAACGAACAGAAGTAAATATTAAGGATAATAAGGAAGTGCCAGAAATACTCAAAGAAGTGGGATATACCTTGCATCTGAAAGCAGGAAAACCTCCTGGACCAGATAATACAACTAAAGAAGAGATGAATCCATGCCTGATTTCGGAATAGAAATAACAATACAAATATTTCATGATATCTACAAAACCGGATACTTATCAGAAGACCTGCTAAAATCAATATTCATATCTCTATCGTACCCCCAGTACACAGACCTGAGAAGAGCTATGTGGTAAAAGCTCACCTCCCTGGAAGAAAAACTATATGGGGCAATCGATTCGCTTAAACAGACAGTTAATTTCATGAGAGTGGAATCCTACTCTGATTGAGTCTTAATCGCAGAGAGAGAGAGAGAGAGAGAGAGAGAGAGAGAGAGAGAGAGAGAGAGATATCTCTATCAAAGAAATCTGCTACGATTGAATGCAATGATCGTACATTATGATTCACATGATTAAGATATTAAGAATTAACATGCGAAATGTGCAAAACAGGCTAGTTGAATCGTTATTTGTGTAAACATTGCCTTGCCTATTAAATAAGCATACTCTTGTACAAGCTTGCATAATTATTGCGAATCAATAAGACATTTAAAGATGCGATAAGAAAAACATGGTTTAAACTCGTTCGAATGACACATAAGAATTAGAGAGGTGTAAAAGTGTTTATGGTAATTATTTATAAACAAAATAACACGATATGATAGTTCTCATCACTTGAGGACAATTACTCAATAAGAAGAGATCACGATATTCAATTACATCTACCTGTAACGATTACTAAGACAAAGCTTAAATGATTGAAACATCAAAGAAAAGAAATTAATATTTGAGACCGCGTGTGACAAATAATGTTTACTGATAATTGTGCAACGGAAACAAATATAAAGTAAACTTATTAATGAATGCATTCAAGGATGTCATACAAAGAATTTAAACCGCTGGTTAACAATGTAGAATGTGATTAATTATTTGCTTGAATAAAAATGTACGATAAAGATCATGTTTGGGTAAATGTGCATACACTCAAACATACACCCATACATGATACATGTATATATATATATATGAGAATAGCTGTTTGCTGAGATTGGTTATATTTCATTGTTATTTAGCTAAATTTGTAAATAAATGGTATGTCTATTTTTAATTTTCAGAGGAAAAGAGCGAGTGATGTAAGTAACATGATTGTGAAATGAACGTCGACTTAAACAGAAACGCTTTAGAAGTGACCCGACCATTTTTCTGGAATGTTTTTATTTCTTTATGGATCAATCCCCGTTACTCAGTTGCTTCACGATACAATGTAGGATGTGATGAACTATTTGCTTGATTGAAATTGAAGGATAAAGTTCATGTTCGTGAAAACATGCACACACACACATGCATACACTCATACATAGGTATGTGTATATACATAAATATATATCGCTCTCTGCCATCAAGACTCAATCAGAGTAGGATTCCATACTCTCTCATGAAGTCAGCTGTCTGTTTAAGCGAATCGATTGCCCCATATAGTTTTTCTTCCATGGAGGTGCGTGTGGACCACATTGCTCTTCTCAGGTTTGTGTACTGGGGGAAATCATGTAGAACATGTTTTGTAGTCATATTGTCCAGTGTACAGTGGCATAGGCTTTTTGTACCTATTTGGAATTTGTCTGTCTGTCTGTCTGTCTGCGATCGGGACTCAGTCAGAGTAGGATCCCAGACTCTCACATGAAGTCAGCTGTCAGGCTAAGTGTGTTGATCGCCCCCACAGACAGAACATCACAGTTAGAGTCTGCCATATCCACTCCGACTGAACACCAGTTAAAACGTTGCACTGTGATCTGCGCCAGTGACCCAGTGCATCCGATTTCAGCCAGCTTTTTATTAAGGTTTGCTTTCCTTAGCCTTTGATTGTCCCCAATCTTCCAGCAAGGCAGCAGATTATCTTTTCTGTAGGGGGATTCTGCCCTTAGACGGTCGGCCTTCCGAGGTTTACGAACACCATCTGTCCGTCACTAGAGGTGACTAACACAGCCATGCGACTTGTAATGTGAGGAAACTGCAACAAGGAACGCTTTTCATGCATAGCTTTCAATTGTTCCTGCCGCCTATCCCCATATACTGGTAAGTCGCGTCCTCTTGAAAATGATGATCGTCGTAGCACTAGATGATGTTAGGCCATCGTTGATGACTCCAAGTCCGAACATATAGACACACAGTCAGTCGTCAAATTTTCCCCGTTGCACATCAAACAGCAGACCGTAAGATTTACACACGGCCGGTTTAGGGAACCATTACGATGACGTATCACACAAAAATGAACCCAACACTTAATCTCGATACCTTTAGACTTTTGTCTGATTACTCTAGTGTAAGCAGCCTACGACGAACAAAATACGAAGCAAATTTCCCAAAGAGACAAAACTGCGGCTGACGAAGTAGTTTACATTAATGTGTACATGGAAATAACTTGCATCAAAGAATACCATCAACAGTCATGAACAGTACCAATGTGTGACGTAAAGCGCAGATCAAGTCTAGATGGTGGAAGGTCTCATTCACAACACTTGCGTCGTCAAAAACGGACTGTTGTCGGCCTACAACCTCGCTTTAGCGACACAGATGTATCAAGCATATCATCATTTTGACTTTAACGCAGAAAAGTGCAAAGAAGATCCGAAATTAATCAGACCCTCTTGGCATTTTCTGCAGCGATCGAGAGGACGTGGACTAGATCCGCCATCTTGTAGACGGAAGTCCATTTTGAATTTGGTGAACATGCAATTTCTCATTCTGTTGTGGCCAGTGCGTAGGCGAAGTATGATGACTTGATCCCTCCTAGATAGTTGGTGGTATCCGTCACTCTCGTTATGCTTTGGGTGTTCTCGTTTCCATTTTTCATGGAACTGACCTTTGAGGATGGATTTGGCTTCATCATAACTGAGCGGATGGTTCTCTGAGGGTAATTTCACTCCCTCTTTAGCTAATTTGTCTGCGCGTTCGTTCCCGTGTATATTACAGTGTGATGGTATCCACTGAATGACTACTCTCTGGAAGTTATTGCAAAGTTGGTCCAGGGTTGTTCTCAAGTCATCTAGTTCATTGTTCTTGGAGCTTTTTAGAGCTGATAGTACTGACAGTGCATCAGTCAGAATCACCAATTTATTGTGCATGTTGTTTTTGTGTTGAGTAGCCAGTGTTGCAGCATCTCTGATGGCCTCAGTTTCTGCTTTAAAGTTGTTTGAGAATTCTCCAGTAGCTGTTGACTTGGTGATCTCGTCCTGATTATTCAGCATCAAGAACACACCTCCCCTTCCATATCTGGTGGCAATTGTAGCAGAGCCATCTGTGTTTATGTGGGACCAAGGAGTCCTGTGGGTAGGTATCGTGAATGTATTTTTCTGCTATGTGTTTTCTTTCTGTCTCTGATTGGGTGCCTTTTTCATGTTTTATCTTATATTTTCCATAATTTCTGGTATTTTATGTTTGCCATGAGGAGACATATCAGATGGGCCCAAGGGTTTCGGTATTATTTGGCAAAGTACTGGGTCTCCAGTAGTTAGTTCATTGGCAATTGCAGCGAAGTTGCTCCTCTTTAGTCGTACAATTCCGAAACTAGTTATTCTTTGGTGCATGGGGTGGCTAAGGAGCCTTCTATATTTCTCCGCTTGTTGCAATACTTTAATGTCACTCTGTCATCTAAGGGTTGTAAACCTGTTACTGTTTCTAGAGTCTTGATAGGTGTAGATTTCATAGCACAAGTGATGATACGGGCAGCTTGGTTCTGTGTTCTATTAATTTTGCTAAGGTGTGATTTGAACGCCATAGCCCAGGCTGTGACTCCATACTCTAGAACTGGTCTGACTCTTCCTACTTATAGTCTTTTCAAAATATTGTTGTCTGCCCCCCTAGTCCGTTCCTGCCAATTTCATCACAATATTTGTTCGTTTTCTGGCTTTTTTTCCTTGCTCTGTCTATCTCATTTTTCCAAGTCTTTCTGCAATTCATGATGACCTCAAGATATGTTGGGTTTTGGTCAATAGGGAGTGTATGGTCTTTTATCTTCAAGTTTGCAGAGAGTGTGTTTCTTGATAGGCTGAACATTGTATATGTAGTTTTTTTCGTTGATTGGTAAGAACCAGGTGTTCGTCCATTTTTCAAGTTCACCTAGGGCATCTTGCATCCTGGTTCCAGCCACCGACATACTTTCCACGCTAGCCCATAACGCCAGATCATCTGCGTATATTACTGAGTGTATTCTGGGTGCAATGTCCATTACGATGTCATTTATGAAAATTAAAAAGAGTGTTGGGGACAAGACTCCGCCTTGTGGGGCACCTTGTTCGATAGAGACCGTCTTACTTAGTTGACCTTGAACGTGTACTTTGGCCGTTCTATCCTGAAGGTATTAAGAGACCCAATTGAATAAACGACCCTGAATGCCAAGTCTATAAAGCTTGTTCTTTAAACCCTCTCGCCATACCCTATCAAAAGTCTTCTCCATGTCGACCCACACTGCCAGTGTGTGTTTCATTTCTTGTAGAGCATCCTCTATTTCCTGTGCGATGTAGGTGACCATGTCTTCAGTTGATCTGTGCTGACGGAAGCCACTTTGTTATGGTACGATTTGTAGTTTTCTCTCCAAATGCCACATGTCTTCTGTTAACCAGCCTTTCCATGAGTTTTCTTAGGCAACTCAGTAGGCTAATTGGTATATAGCTACTTGGGTCTAGTGGGTCTTGAGGTTGGACACCATAATAGCTTCTTTCCAGATTGCCGGTACATGACCTTTCTTCCAGCTAGCATTTATTTTCCTTAGAAGCTGGCTCTTGGCTTTCTGTCCCAGATTTAGGAGCATTTCGTAGGAGATTCCATCTTTATTAGGGGAACTTTTGAGCTTCAATCCTTTGAGGGCAACATCTAATTCGTTGGGGTAAAGATGTTCGTCTGATGCTCTTCTGGTGCTAAAGGCATGTGTTTTGCATCGTGGTTTTCCCGTCTTGCAGCTTTATGTTTGTCTATTGGAATGTTTATTCTACTAATGTTTATGTAAGTCTCTATCAGTAGATTTCCTGCCCTTTTGCCTGTGAGGATGTTCTGATTGTGTGTTAATGATATTGGAGGTCGGCAGTTGTTTTCGTCGCTCAGAGCTTTCGCAAGTTTCCATAGTTTATGACCATTTTTGTCTAGATTAAGGTTCTCTGTTTTGTTTATCCAGCTCTGTCTTGCTGATATCATGACCTTACGTCTGTATTTGGCAGAGGCTGCTTTGTAGGCAATGTTGCTCTCTGTGCTGTGTGATGTTTCAGCTAGTTCTCTCCCAGAGTCCAGTTCCTCTTCTAGTCTTTGTATTTCCTTGCTCCAGTATGGCTTGTAGTTTCTTCTTGCTCCTCTAGGAATTGATTCGTTAGCAGCTCTCATGATTCCATTTGTTAACCGCTCTATCATATTTGCTATCGTCTTTTCGTGGGTGTTGATAGGAGCAGTATACGCATTAGTGAGCCTTGCAAAGTTTGCCCAATCTGCTCTCTAATAGTTCCACTTTGATGGTGTTATTTCCATTGACTCCAGCTTCAGTAATTTGTCATTTGGACAGTATATATTAAATATCCTTATACAAGCGGAGTTAATAAATAGGTCTGTACCAATGATCTCTGCCTCTCCGTTTGTGACTACATCTATCAGTTTTGGTGGGATGGAATTTTTAATAAGTATAAGAATTCCACCCTTGTGACCTTCCCTGTCTTGTCTAAATGTTTGGTAGTCCCTGACCATTAATCTGTGCTGAGGATTAAGGTGAGTTTCCTGGATGCAGGCAACGTCTATCTCCTCCTCTGCTAGTCTGATTGTTAGAGTTTGTTTTTTGTGGTATATGCCCTCCGCATTCCAGTGTATTATATTCAGCTGTTTCTTGAAGCCTTTCCGGTCAGCGGTAGTTTCTATCATAATTAGAGTCTGTTAGATAGTCTGATTGATTACTTGTTATAACGTTGCACTGTGTTCTGTGCCAGTGGCCCAGTACATCCGATATCAGCCATCATTTTATTCAGGTTTGCATTCCTTAGCCTTTGTTTGTCCCCAGTCTTCCTGCAAGGCAGCAGATTGTCTTTTCTGGGTGGGTGAATTATGCCCTTTGATGGTCGGTCCTCCCAGGTTTACGTGCACCATCTGCCCAAGCTTTATGTAGTAATTAGTTGGTGATTAGACCATCACCATCACACATCAAACAACAGACTATGAAACCCTCCTAGCTATCACGAACTTCCGGGAGTCTCACCGATACTGACAAGGCATGTACGAAACCCCACTCCGTCTTTCATTGAGCAGAGTGCGATCGTCCTAGGGCTATGCAACTAAATTGATGCACCAATATATGAGCATGGTTGTTTGTTGAACTTTGTTATAAATCATTGTTTGTTTATTATATTATTATTTGATATAAATTCTTTACATAAATTCTACTTCTATTTTGTAATTTTCTGGGGGCACAAGTGAGTGCTGTAATTAAAATAAATGATTTAGAAATGACCAACCGAATTAGAAAAGCTTTAGAATTGACACGGACATTTTTCTTGAATGTTTGTAATTCTTTATCGAACAATCCCCGATGCGCAGCTGCTTTTTTATGAGGCGTTTGTAAAGATAATTAGCATTGATCACAACAAATCTCCCTGACATGTTAGATAATTATTGTTGTGCATTTTATTTATGGCTGACAGACATGAGCTTAGCATATAAGTCATTGATTCATAGAAAAGTCGAATAGGAACAAGTGTCAATGGTGCAACTTGATAGTGTTTCGGTAAATCATAAATTCCGTTCAGTGTGAGCCAATTCATACTAATACACACATACGCACATGCCCACACAAATTCACATATATACCTGTATATTTATGCAAACACATATATACATATAGATATATGAATATCTCTCTCTCTCTCTCTATATATATATATATATATATATATATATATATATATATATATATATGGTCTCCAGGATGGCGAATCTAGTCCACGTCCTCTTGATCGCTGCAGAAAGTACACCCAGGGTCTGATTAATTTCGGATTTCCTTTGCACTTTTCTGCGTTAAAGTCAAAATGATGATGTACTCAATACTTATGTGTCGCTAAAGCGACGTCGTAGGCCGACAACAGTCCGTTTTTGACAAATCAAGTGTTTTGAAAGAGACCTTCCCCCGTCTAGACTTTATCTGCGATTTACGTCGCATTGGTGCTGTTCATGACGTTGCTGGAATTCTTTGACGCATGTTATTTTCATGTTACACAGTAATGTAAACTACTTCGTCTGCCGCAGTTAGGTCTCTTTGAGGAAGTTGCTTCGTGTTTTGTTCGTCGTGGGCTGCTTACACTAGAGTAATCAGACATCAATCTAAAGGGAGCGAGATTGTGTGTTCGGCGACATTGTTGTGTGCTACGCCATCGTAATGGTTCCCTAAACCGGCCATGCTCAAATCTTACGGTTTGCTGTTTGATGTGCGACGGTGATAATTTGACGACTGACTCTGTGTCTATATATTCGGAATTGAAGTTATCAACTATGGCCTAACATCATCAAGTGCTTAGACTATCATCATTTTCAAGACGACGTGACTTACCAGTATATGGGGATAGGCGGCGGGAACAGTTGGAGGCTGTGCATGAAAGGTGTTCCTTGTTGCAGTTTCCTCATATTACAAGTCGCATGTCTGTGTTAGTCACCTCTAATGACTCGGGCAGATGGTGTTCGTAAACCTGGGAGGGCCGACCATCTAAGGGCAGAATCCCCCTACAGAAAAGATCATCTGGTGCCTTGCTGGAAGATTGGGGACAATCAAAGGCTAAGGTAAGCAAACCTGAACAAAATGATGGCTGAATCGGATGCACTGGGCCACTGGCGCAGAACACAGTGCAACGTTTTAACAGGTATTCAAGCGGAGTGGATCTAACCGGCTTAAACAGACAGCTGTCTTCGTGTGAGAGTCTGGAGTCCTACTCTGATTGAGTCCTGATCGCAGATATATATATATATATATATATATATATATATAGAGAGAGAGAGAGAGAGAGACGCTTATTTACATGTTAAGCGAAATAAATTAAAGTGGTCTCCTTAAATGTAAATAAAGGAGAGAATATGAGAGGGTGAAGTTTTAGGCTTCCAAACCCAAACCTTAAACCTAACACCTAACTCAAAAATGCAATAAATTGCGCTAGTTATACGTATAGAGATAATTGTTAGTATTTGAGATACACTTACTGTAGTGTTTTTTGAAATACCAACTACAAGGATTTTACTTTACGTTATGTCGGTAAACTCGTAGATTACTATATATATACATATATATACTACATACATACACTCAGGCATGGTATAATTTATATATAGTTAGACTATAACTGGCTAAGCTAAATAAAACTGTAAGATCACATATTAAATGGTAATCACCATATGATCTCTTATTGGTTATTAGTTATGGAAGGCCCCGGTATCACTGCAAACGAATTAAAATTCATAATCGCTCAACCGCTCGTGCCAGTGGAATTTCTAACTAATCTCCCAAACAAAGAAAGCTAACTGTAGTCCCCATCGTAGCAGTCTCAGCACACGCAAAAAGACATAAGGCGAAACCGCGCAGAAAGTGAACACAGCCAACTGTTCCCTGTCATACGATATCATCATTCATCGTAAACAAGCGGGATATCGAAACATGATCAAAACGGATGAGACACACAGCTGACGGTGTGCACATAGCACTTAACTCAGTAGCTCCTGCAACAAGCCGGACTTGGAATATGGGGAAACTGCAGCAAGGAACACTTTTCAGACATAGCCTTCAATGGTTCCTGCCGCCTATCCACCATATACCAGAAGTTACGTCCTCCCGAAAATGATGACCGTCATATTGAGAACAAAAAATGTATAGCGCTTGATGATGTTAGGACATCGTTCTTTACTCCAAACGAACATATAAACACACAGTTAGTCGGCGAATTATCCCCGTCACACATCAAACAACAGACCCTACGATTAGCTTACAACGAACGAAACACGGTGCAAATTCCTCAAAATGGAAAATCTTCGGTCGACTTGACGTAGCAGTCCACATTAATGCGTTTCAGCTTGTAAATAACTTGCATCAAATAATTCCAACGTCGGCCATTTAACAGCACTCAATTTGACGTCCATATGATCTCTATTATAGATTACAATGTAAACAAATATTACGCCCATTTAGATTGTGAGGCTCTATGTTGTAGCTTATTTATTTGTCCTAGGCCAATACGGTGCTGTATATATCATCATCAGGTCGCACGTTCTTTGCAGAACGTTGCATTAACTACAGCTTGATTGAATACATCCGTCTCTATAGCCAGATCTCCCAATTCTTTGGTTGTCACGTTCAAGGTCCTTTTGGTACTTCAACTAACTAATTTAAACGAAACCAGGGTTGAAAGAAGAGAAGAAAAGTCAGTGATGATAAGGTACAATAAATCAAAATAAATATGCACAATAGTAACTCAAAGTTCTGATCAACTTTCGAAAAAACTAAATAGAAGCAATAACGTGATATTGTCTGATAGCTCTTTTGGAATGTTTCAAGGGTACAGTTTAAACAAAAATGTAATTGTATATAGATCAAAAGTTGCCAGATTATCCTCATCCCACATTGGAAAACTGTCCGTAGCTGATCACATCCGGTCTTCAGCCAGCAAATTAAAAAGCGTGAAACGATTTAGTGACAAATCTGTGCTGATTCACAAATCGTCCCACGGTCTCCCCGACGAGCTACTGAATTTATGCAAACGTCCAATTAACAAAAGAAAATTGTAAATGAAATATATCATGAGAGGCATGACTTTAGAAATAGAGTTTAAAATACAGAACAGATGTAAGAACATATTCACTACTAATGATACAATAGTGATAATATATTTCAATAAAACGCTTAGTCGAAGATTCGTATATTTATCTCCTTGATTCTTTGTCATACCAGTGTCCATATTACATGTGGCACATAGGGCTCGTAGAGTCTCACACTCATTACCATTATTGTGTGCCGTATTCGCATCGAAGGTTGGCTACCATGGAGCGTCATTCCACTCTGTCTCTTGCTTTGATGGTGCAGGTTGTTATAGACTGACTTGTCCATCTTTTGATGTTACTGGTCAATGATAGTCTTGGTTTGCCTCTGCCTCTTTTACCTTGAATTTTCCCTTCCAAGACTACATTTAGTAGGCTGCTGTGTCTTTTAGCATGCCTCTAAAATCCTATTTGTTTTGTTTGAATTTCTCCCAATAATCGTCTCTGTTCTAGAAGAGATGTCCACTCATTTACGTGTCCATCATTCATAAATATGTTTTATTGTATGTAGGTATAATGGGCAATCCAACGGTAAATTCAGGACAAGTAAAGATTGGTCGATTTGTCCAATTCATATTTAACCCTGTGCACTAAGTTCATGGTCAGGGAAGTGTTTTGTAGTTTCTCTCTCTCTCTCTCTCTTTCTCTCTCTCTCTCTCTCTCTGCGATCAAGACTCAATCAGAGTAGGATTCCAGACTATCTCATGAAGTCAGCTGTCTGTTTAGTTTTGTAGTTTTATTTCAAAGTATTTTTTTTTTGCGAAGCGTGAGCACTCGTTAGATAACAGAGCCTTTGAAGCGTTATAGGCAACAGCAAATTAATTACCTTGATACATCAACAAAGGATAGATACATCAGTCAAACATTTAAGTGGTGGTTTTAATTTAATTTGAGTAATGAAATAAGAAATAATTATAAAAGCATTCATACACTGATGAAGATTGTATTAATTCAGATTGTTTCAATGTTGTACAGTGGAATTCAATGATTGACGCTTTTAATAAAAAAAAATTTCCACTGAAAACACCAGAGGTGTTTCAGAAAATGTATGAATGCACTAATATTTGTATCTTTGTTACAGGAAAAACGAAATCTCAAAATATATAGCGAATATGATGATAATTCACATTTGATTATGTTTAAAAAATACATTTTAGGACAGGCAAAGTTACAGTGATCCCAAATAACTATGTATATGTATCTGTAGGCTAAGGAAAATAAAAATAAAAATCAACTTCAGCCTGCTATCACCGGAGAACAGTCCACGGTGATGATGAAAGAGATGAGTGGAGCCATGAGTGGTGTAGAAATGATCATAATTAGGGATGAAATGAATACAGGAATACTTATCTTCAGTGACAAACCATCACCATTTAAAAGATGGATAGAAAGTATAGGCATGCTTCTAATTAAGACCAAGTGGAAGGACATGAGAATTAATTCATTTGTGTGTATACAATTATAAATAATAGTTCATATATGTGTGTATATATATATATATATTTATATGTATAATACATATATATAATAAATTACCCATGTCACGTTACTTCATAAATATTCTCGGTTGGCCTCGTGTGCGCCTCTAATGGATTCGAAAGAAACGGAGAAGGGCATTGTTCTCAGGGTCCTTAAGATCGAGTATGTACTATTTCCGTATATAAAACGGATAAAAGGAAAGATACCTTCTTGTCTCCACAGCACTTCCAATACATCAACGACAAACTGGAATATTTGATCTTTTTATTGAGTTATTGAGTTATTTGCGGGTCATCATCATTGCACTCCGAACATGTCCATAGGTGCTCAAATCTCTTCCTCAGAAAGTCCCGCATTGTCCAGCGACTGACGACTCCAGTTCTTTGTTGATTGATAATTATTCTTACACGGCCACTAAGTTTCTCATTTCTGGCTGTGCCCATCTTAACTCCCATTTCCATCATCCGAGGAAGTGACGTGGATCTGTGTTTGTCGAAGTCCCGTGCTCTTCCCACATCTCGGAGGGCATTGATGGTGTTATTTTATATTTGATCTTTTATTTTTTTTTAAATTGGCCTCTCCTCATACTTTGTTAAGAAACCACGGATTTAAATGATATTACTATTTTCCTATTTCAGCCAGTGACTGATGATGTAAGTACATTTATTTTATAACATATTTGAATGAGTACGAACCACCATGTAATTATATGCCATCTGTTTTTTTTTTATTTGTTCAATCTAGGTTGATTCCTTAGTTGGTTATGGATATTTGGTTATGAAAGGCCCGGTATGACTGCACACGAATTAAAATCCATAATTGCCCAACCGCCCATGCCAGCGTAATCATCCGAATGAATAACTCGTCTCCCAAACAAAGAAAGGTAACTGTAGTCCCCAGTGTAGCAGTCTCAGCACACGCCAAAAAACATAAGGCGAAACCGCACAGAAAGTGAACACAGCCAACTAATCCCTGTCATACGATATCATGACTCATCGTAAACAATTAGAATATAGAAACATGATCAAAACGGATGAGACACACAGCTCACGGTGCGCACACCGTGTTAGTGTTAATCCTGATGCTAAAGACGTTAACTGTGCTGCTACTATTGAGGAGTTTAAAGATCTGTCGCACTATTAACAGCGTATACCTGCAAGGTTAAATAATAATGAGACGACCTTTAAATACAGGAGAAAGAGAAGTAGACAATTTTACCAAATTATGCTACAAGTTTTCTTTTGCTAATTGTTTAAAACTTGTCATTGTGCCAATGTGCTAAATGTCGTCATATATTAATTTGACAATAATCAAAAATGCTTTTATAAATTTGTTTGAAAAAGTAATCTAGCCTTTTTCTATATTAATTCAATATCATCTTGTGAAAGAAATATAAATTGTGAGCATAAGATAACTAAATAATTTAAAACCTAAAAAATTACTTTGAACACTGTAAATTGTATTACAATTAGGCGATATACGCATTTCATGTTACTAGTGGTATGAGTTTGTGACGAAATATCACACACTGGCAAAGAAAGTGAAGAAACATAATGGTAGGACCATTACATGTACGCTAGGTTAACATACAAGTAAAATAGTTTTCAGAGATCTTTACGTTGGACAGAAGTTTAAAAGATGCATTTGAATATGACAGTCAACGCTTCGGTTTGTACACAAACTAAGCGACCAAGAAGAGTGGCACCCATAAATACACGCACGAAAACTCTCACATATACATACACGTATTTAGATTTTAAAAAGTAACATAATTAAATTCCTTAAATAATGATTGAAAACATGAATTAAGAAAAGCACACATTTCTAATAATAAAAATAAAACAACATTTACTAGTGTAATTTAGTTATTGAGTTATTTGTGGATTAACATCACTGCACTCCGAACATGTCACTAGGTGTTCTGATCACATTCTCAGATGTCCAGATGCGTCCAGCAACTCATGACTCCAGCCATTGGTTGATACGTCATCTTATGCGACCACTAAGTCTATCGTTTCTAGCTGTGCCCATCTTACCCACTTTTCATCTGAATGAGTGGGGTGGACTCATGGCTGGCGAAGACCTGTGCGCTTCTCGCATCTTGGAGTACATCATTGACGAACATACGAGCCGTTGGTTGACCGTGTTCGACGATCATAATATTTTGGCCATGTAATGCGGAAGGAACAGCTGAAATATATTGTGACAAGTGGTAAAAAGAAAAGATACCATACAGCTAAGAGAATGGCTGGACAGAAAGTCAACAACACAACTGATAAACAACTGTCGAGATCGAAAGTTGTGTACAGACATGATCACCTACACCAGCAGGGATGGCACGTGATGATGATGATGGGTCATTGCCAGTTGATGTTGTAAAGTTTCTTTGATGTTGTCAGTCCATCTTACTCTGTGTCTTCTCTTGCTCTCCTCACTTCTCCTCTTTTAATGCATGTCAGGTATGATAAGGAATCAATCACACGACATACTTTCTAGATATGCGAACCAGTTGATTTGTTCTTTCTGTATGTAGCAAAGGATCAATGCCTACTCTTTCTCTTATCATATAATTTCTGTTTCTGAGTTTTCTAGTCTCTTCAATCGCTTTTCTCAGAAGCCCATCTATGTTGTGACACTTTCGTGCTTAGTCGTAAGTGTCTGTGTTTGGGTTGGTAGCACAAAGTGGGAATGAATACTATCTGTATAAGATGTTTCTTTATTAGTGATAGGCATTGCTTTTGAAATGTAGGGGATAATTGACCCATTATTGTATTGTTCTTTGGAGTAGAAATCCTTTTCTGTAACTACCCATTAACTGTCCTTCTGAAGTTTTCATTCTCTCTCTCTCTCTCTCTCTCTCTCTCTCTCTCTCTCTCTCTTACTCTATTTATTTCTCTCTCTCTCTCTCTCTCTCTCGCTCTCTTTATTTTTAACTATTTTTTATCATTGTTAAAAAACTCATATTGTTTTTTTTTCGCTATAATTTGTACAAAACTCATTGTTTTCTTCGCTAACATTCCTCAGGAAGAATTGGTCTATGTAAGTAGAATTATTAAGAACCTGGATGAATGTGAAATGTAATTATGTGCCAAACTATGTCTTTGTTTTAGTGTTGCTAGACACCATATATATATGTAAAGTAAAGAACCATGTCACGCCAAGTGGCGTATAGGGAATATGGTGTTAGTGACCATACATTTTACAGAACTTCGACACAGGATTTTTGGGGTAATGTGGTCGGTATTACGCCCGTGCCGTTTTACTTTCCCAGAAAAAAATCCCGTACCCATTACAGGCTGGGTGAACCCGGAATCGTCGGTTGGGATCGAACCCCACCTCTTGTCCTTTGTAGTCAAGTTCACTAACCACTGAGCTATCACGGCTCCCAAATACCTTATGTAATATCAATTAATTGTAACACTGTCTTTGTAACTGCTTGTTGTGTCTATGTTGAAAAGAGATGGAACTTACAGTTGAATATAGCAAATAAAATGATTGCAAAAACACTGTATACATATATTTAAATTTCAAACCTGAATTCAATGCTAAGTAAAAATATTAATATATACGATGCCTATTTCACTACATTCATAGACACATACATACATACATAAATACATACATACATACATAAATACATACATACATAAATACATACAAGCATACATACATACATGCATACATACATAAATACATACATACATACATACATACATACATACATACATACATACATACATACATACATACATACATACATACATACATGCATTTTTTGTTATTCATTCATTCATTGAGTGTCGTCTCCACATTGACGGTTGGCTATCCTGGAGCGCCTATCCCTACTTACTATCCCTAGCATTGATTGTGCGTGTTGTCATATGTTCCCCTGTCCACGTCTTGATGTTATAGGTCAACTTTAGTCCTGGTCTGACTATGCCTCGCCGGCTTTGCACCTTCCCTTCCAATATGACTTTTAGAAAGGTATCATGTCTCTTCACAGGTCCACACAAATTCAGTTGTCTTTTCGAATTGTGCTAAGTATTTTAACTGATTCAGAACTTTCTTCCTTCCATCCAGTTCGCCTCATTTTTCTATAGATCCACATTTCAAAGGCTTCACATTTTCGTATACTTTTTTTTATTTAATGTCTCTGTTTCTATGCCATACAGGAATATTGAGTACATTTAGCATTTTGCAATTCCAAGTTCTGATGTTATTTGACTTGATGTCAGTATATTTTTCAAATTGTTAAAATTGGTTTTTGTCATTCCTATTCTTTTGCTTATTTCTGTCTTACATTTTCCATCATGTGTTATATGTCCAGGATAGCTGTATTCTAGAACTCCTTTTAGATTGTTTCCATCTACTTCAATATTTCCTTATGTATTTTATGCTTTTCTCTGCTAATAATTATAGCTCATAATAATCGTGCTAATATTTATTTCTAATCTATATTCTTTGCTTAACTTGTCCATTTTGTTCACTAGGTGTAGTTTTTCTCAATTTTTAGTCATGAATCCGGTATCATCTTAAAATGATTGATTATGTGTCCATAGATGTTTAGTCACGGCATCTCCACGATGTCGTTGAACATTTGCTCAGTGTATAAGTTAAATAGACATGGTGATAGAATATAGCCCTGTCTTTCTCATGTTATATCAAATAGGTGCGGAGTTCACATTGCTGCATTCTATCATTTCTGTTTGTTTCTTAAATAAGTTAATAGTCTGATATCCGCATCATCAAGATGTATATCTTTTAGACATTTTATTAGTTGTGTATGGTGCGTTCTGTCAAAAAACTTTGGTGTAGTCAACGAGGCATGTATACAATCGTTTGTTTACTTCTATGTATTTGTCTGCCAATGTTCCCATTGCAGAAGATGGCTTCTCTTGTCCACTGTTCTATCTAAATCCAAATTATTGTTCTGTTAAATCTATATTAATTTTACTTTTAATGCCTGTCTGTAAAACTTTAAGCAAGAATATTGTTATAGGGTTCATAAAATTGATAACTCTAAAGTCATCTAACTCCAAAAGACTGGTCTTCTTGTATAAAGAAAACAACTATTGGTGTTTTTGTGACCGCTTACTCTTTTCTTCAACGCGCCATGTCGTTAAGTGCAAACTGTCAATCTTGGTACATCGCGGTGTGTTCTGGCTCGTCCGTTGGGTCGGAATAAGTCACACATCTGTCTACATAAACTTGATTTCATACAAGTCTCTTGCACATAAGAATAGAAATACTTTATTTACATAGTCCACTGAACAATGGTTCTCAATACAACCTCCCGGCTCCGGTAACCGCTTGGGCTTCAAATTAAATGCTAAGGAAGTCCAGTTACTTCCTAACTATTCGTAATTAATCTCAGGGCTCTCTCACACATTAAATCAATTATATCTGTCCACTTCCCTTGAACAGTGTACGGAACTTAACCATCGTAACGTCATAAATCCATCTCATGGAACTTATTATTACAGACTTTCCTCACTAGTCTGCTCAATGTCACTACACAGTATGATTACAGAACATCCAGCTTACTAAACAAAATATTCAGTCTCATTCGTTCATTTAAATTACATTCACTTGTTAAACGAAATAACCCATGCCTGGTTATTTTATACACGGCCAGCTAATATGGGGTATTCGCCCTGTTACTACTAAAATATATTCACTTCTCAAATAACTTAGATTACAGGTGATCTCTCTTACTTCCTCTATGAATCTCTCTGAAAAATTCATCCTACACACTTCTTTAGATCAAATGTGCCTGTCCTGCCTTGCTTTATGAATCTCTCTGAAAACTACATACCTCCCACTTCTAACTAAAAAAGAGCGTTTGCCCTACTAGATTGGACCGGCTTTCTACATTATTAGCTTACATATGATCTGTTACTGTTTTCTATCTGCGCGGCCCTTTAAATATCTCATGTCTCAACCAATGGGAGTCTCCCTCCGTCATTCCCCGGGCCAATGAAAACACTTCCCTTTCTTTACCCTACTTACTCATCGTGTCCCCCCTATTCCCTTTGGCATTCCCGAGAACTACCTGCGTCTATCTACTCACCTGTCATTATAAACACCTGACAATGTTCCCCGACTCACTCATTTCAATCTTCACGCTAGACCCTGAACTTGAACACTATCCCATGTGTCTCACTTTCTCTTAACACACCATGATTATCTCCACCTCGTTACACATATACACTACCTCTTACATTGTAAATTCATATGGTATTTATCCTATGTTGAATATATCATTGCATATATATTTATCTATTGATCTTTCGAGCCGTAGTCGGCCCATAGGGCGTAGACCAAGATACTCCTTCTCTTATCTACATTTTTCTTCTAGCAGTTTTCAATTCTTTTGAAGATATTATATCAAATCTCGCCATTTGTCTCTCTTCGGTGAAAGCAGCTCTATCTCATTGAGGGAGCCGATTCCTGCTGCTATTGCCTCTCTGAGCAATGTTCTTCTCAGTGTCTCTCTGGGTCTTCTTCTTTTCCTCTTACCTGTTGTTTCCCACATAAGGGCTTGCTTGGCTATTCGGTTATTATCTCTTCTCATCACATGTCCAACATATGACCATCGTCTTTTCTTTATTACTGAAGATATTAGTGGTTGATTGGCGATTTCTCTAATTTCCTCGTTTGTTTTGAATTCGTTCAACGCTATACCCAGTATTTTCCTTAGACATTTATTTTCGAATGCGTTCAATTTTGTTTCTATGTCTCTTTTTGTTTTCGATCTTTCACATGCATACTTAAGGGTTGATAGTACATTTAATTTGAATATTCTAAGTTTTGTGTTTGTGCGGATGAGTTTTGATTTCACAACTTTACAAGTCTTCTTAAAGACATTGCTGCTTTAGCTATTCTAATTCTAATTTCTTTGCTTGTATCCCCTTCTCGATCAATGTGACTTCCAAGATAAATAAAATGATCGATCTCTTCCACTGGTTTGTTTTGCATGTATATTTTGTCGCCTGTTAGAATTAAGCTTTTCATGACTTTAGTCTTTTCATGATTGATCTCAAGCCCAATTTTGCTGGCTATTGATGATAGTTCATTTGTATTTTCCTGCATCGTTTTTATCTGACTGCTGATGAGAACTATGTCATCAGCAAAGTCGAGGTCCTCTAAATGGTCTCCTTGTATCCATTCGATTCCTTAATTACCAGTGAATCATTTCTTCATTATGAAGTCCATAACAACTCCAAATAACAAGGGCGATAAAATACATACTTGTTTAACCCCTGTTTTTATTGGTAAACATTCGCCCAGTCCGTCCACTGTTCGAACTGCACATGTGTAACCATCATACATGTCTTTAATAATATTTATGATTTTTTATGGTAAGCCATATTGCTTCAGAATGTTCCACAAAGAATCTCGATGAATACTATCAAGTGTTTTTTTGAAGTCGATGAAGTTAAGTATAAAAGGTTTTTGCTTTTCAATGTGTTCCTCCAATATAACTCATAGAGTAAAAATGTGGTCAAGGCAGCTTCTCCCTTTTCTAAACCCATTCTGTTCTTCACTCACTACTATATATTTTGAATCCTTTATTCTGTTTTCATTACATGCCCAAAAAAAATGATGATTGTTCCTTCCTAATATTGGAAATTAGCTCTCTTTTTGCTTTGACCTCTCTCAGAACATCTTCATTACTCTTCATAGCTGTCCGTGGTACTCTCAACATTCTTCTGTAAAACCACATTTCTACAGACTCCAGTGATTTTCTTGTCTGTTGTCCTATTGTCCGTTATTCGCATCCATATGTTAAGACTGGCTCTACGTAACATTTAAGAACTCTTTTCCTTGTTTCAATTGTCAAAAATGGATTGCATAGTATTTTCCTCATTTTTTTGAAAACTGCTTTTGCCTGAGCCATTCTGCATCTCACCTCTTTTGTACATCTTCCGTCTGAGGTTAACACAGTTCCCAAATATTTAAATAATGCTTATATATATATATATATATATATAAAATATATTTTACAATATTATCTCTTATTTTTCAGGGAAGTGGAGATGAGGTAAGTAATATTATTTTCAACTTTATTGGTAAAGGAACATGTACGGCTTGTATTTGTGTACCCATTATTTCTAATCTTGTTTAATGTGTATGTAGCAAAATTGAATCGACTGCAAGAGGCCAAATTAATCTGTTGTCTCCAGTTCATGTTAATGCCTAAACTGCAACGGCCTCCACTGATATATAAAATCAGTTCGTCCACGTTGGAAGAATGGGGTGCAGGATTTGTATCTAAACGCAGAAATGGCTGGAAGTACTGGCCGGACTGAATGATGAATCGCTTTATTGCAAGAAAGCTAAGCTGGTCTAACTAGAGTAATTGATTGATTATCCTTTTGCCAAATACGTCGCATATAACAGAAGTGATAGTTTTCCAAGTCTGACCCTCCGCCGATACCTTTGTCTAGTACTTGGTTGTTTCTGAGACCCATAGCTGCGCTCTCTTAGACGATGGTTATGTTAGACGATGGTTATGTTAGACGATGGTTATGTTAGACGATGGTTTACTTAGACGAAAGTTCCTTTCGTTCTTCCTCGTTTTCTTTAAATCTCTGGTCTCCATCCAAGGACTTTATGAGGTGGCCTACTGGAGGAGTATAAAGCTGTAAAAGCCAGACTAGCAGTTATACAACAAAGCTCATCAGACGCAGCATGTATCGACAGATACACTGCAGAGTGGTCGGAAATGGTAGGTGTGTGCTGCAGTAAACGAAACATGTGAAAGTCTCAAACTGAAGCAGGTGATGGGCTACACGGAGAACAACAGATGTGGGTTTGGTTATGGACACATCTTATGATGGTCAAAAGCATGCAAACGGCAACGCAAGGATATAATAGTTTGTGAAATCAGTTGAAGATAATAAGTGTGTGCAATAGGAAGCGTAATGGTGCAGCATGGTGAGTGGATCACAATGGATGAGGGCTTACATAGGAACGACGTCACGGGGTGGGGTCTTGCAGAGGAATGAACACACGGGAAGAGGGCTTGCAGAGGAACGATGACAAGGGGTGGGGTCTTGCAGAGGAACGATGACAAGGGAAGAGGGCTTGCAGAGGAACGATGACAAGGGAAGAGGGCTTGCAAAGGAACGACGACAAGGGAAGAGGGCTTGCAGAGGAACGATGACAAGGAAAGAGGGCTTGCAGAGGAACGACGACAAGGAAAGAGGGCTTGCAGAGGAACGATGACAAGGAAAGAGGGCTTGCAGAGGAACGACGACAAGGAAAGAGGGCTTGCAGAGGAACGACGACAAGGAAAGAGGGCTTGCAGAGGAACGATGACAAGGGAAGAGGGCTTGCAGAGGAACGATGACAAGGGAAGAGGGCTTGCAGAGGAACGACGACAAGGGAAGAGGGCTTGCAAAGGAACGACGACAAGGAAAGAGGGCTTGCAGAGGAACGATGACAAGGAAAGAGGGCTTGCAGAGGAACGATGACAAGGAAAGAGGGCTTGCAGAGGAACGATGACAAGGAAAGAGGGCTTGCAGAGGAACGATGACAAGGGAAGAGGGCTTGCAGAGGAACGACGACAAGGGAAGAGGGCTTGCAGAGGAACGATGACAAGGAAAGAGGGCTTGCAGAGGAACGATGACAAGGAAAGAGGGCTTGCAGAGGAACGATGACAAGGAAAGAGGGCTTGCAGAGGAACGATGACAAGGAAAGAGGGCTTGCAGAGGAACGATGACAAGGGAAGAGGGCTTGCAGAGGAACGACGACAAGGGAAGAGGGCTTGCAAAGGAACGACGACAAGGAAAGAGGGCTTGCAGAGGAACGACGACAAGGAAAGAGGGCTTGCAGAGGAACGACGACAAGGAAAGAGGGCTTGCAGAGGAACGACCACATAAGATGAGGGCTTGCAGAGGAACGACCACATAAGATGAGGGCTTGCAGAGGAACGACCACATAAGATGAGGGCTTGCAGAGGAACGACCACATAAGATGAGGGCTTGCAGAGGAACGACGACAAGGAAAGAGGGCTTGCAGAGGAACGACCACATAAGATGAGGGCTTGCAGAGGAACGACCACATAAGATGAGGGCTTGCAGAGGAACGACCACATAAGATGAGGGCTTGCAGAGGAACGACCACATAAGATGAGGGCTTGCAGAGGAACGACCACATAAGATGAGGGCTTGCAGAGGAACGACCACATAAGATGAGGGCTTGCAGAGGAACGACCACATAAGATGAGGGCTTGCAGAGGAACGACCACATAAGATGAGGGCTTGCAGAGGAACGACGACAAGGAAAGAGGGCTTGCAGAGGAACGACCACATAAGATGAGGGCTTGCAGAGGACGCTAACATGGAATGACATATGGTGCAATATGCCACTGCGGCTCAGGTTCACTATAACATCGGTATACGACGTTCTACCACAGGCATGCAACCTTGTGAAGTGGGAGAAGACCTCTATCGATAATCGAGCCCCTCTTTGGAATGGAGGAGTAACGATGGAGCAGGCTCAATTCTCAATGAAGACATCGCTGGTCAAGCTCGGTACACGTGGCGACACAACAATGTGCTGCATGAACTGGCTGTCGTCGTAGACGAATCACGAATGAAGTCTACAATAAACACCTATTTCTTGAGAGATGAATCTGCCACACCCTATCCTCCAACCAGGCAAAACAAATGGACCGACTCAACGATCATGGGCATAGCGAACGACTGAGAGATGTCAGTTGACCTTCCAGACATTGCACTTTACACATACGATTTGACTGTAAACATCTGATATGAGGTTTACGACTAATGACATCAGCGGACTCACGTCAGTAGCATGTTTTCGCCATAAAACTTGCGTTGCAAAAAACATGGAGATTGATAGAGTGAATTGTGCTGTGAATTACATTAATGTGAGTTTTACTATTCGTCGACCTCACTCTATTGTCTTGTCAAGTTCTATCCAGTGGCAAGAGGAGGCAAAGACATTGGAAAACAAGACTGATGCAATGGATGACCTGTCGGAATCGAAAGTTGTGGAGAGACATGATTACCTACGCCGGCAGGCCCGGTACTTGATTATGATGATGATGATGATGATGATGTTGATTATATATATATATATATATATATATATATATATATATATATATAGATAGATAGATAGATAGATAGATAGATAGATAGATAGATAGATATATAGACAAGCGAAAAACACTGCCAGATACAAGGATATAGACAATGAAATACGGAGAATGTGCAAAAAGGCAAAAGAAGACTGGCTCAACCAAAGATGTCTAGAAGTCTAAACTATGGAAAGTAAACAAAAATTAAGAGAGATGCACACAGAAAAATAAAGAGGATGACGAATAAAGACAGAACTGCTACAGGAAACGAATGTATTGCAAACAAAGAGGGAAAAATGCTAACAGACAACAAAGATATAATAGATTGATGGCAAGAATATATAACATAATTATTTCTCGACGAAAGGGACAAAAAAAACAGAAATAAAATGTACATACAACTATAAAATCCTGAAATATGAAGTAGAAAATGCTATAAAAACAATGGAAAAGGGAAAAGCAGCAGGGCCTGACAATATACAAATAGAGGATACAGGCTCTAGAAGAGTTTGGCGTCGAGTGATCACAGACATATGCAATGACATATACCATACAGGATACATACCAAACGATCTAAAAACATCAACTTTCATTGCATTGCCTAAAAAGAATGGTGCAGCTGAATGCAGTGACTTCAGAACAATAAGCCTAATGAGCCAGGTAACAAACATTTTACTAAAAGTTATACAGGGAAGGATTCAGAATAAAATCAATACTGAATTAGATGAGCAACAATTTGGATTCAGGAAAAACAGTGGGGCAAAAGAAGATATATTCAGCATGAGAACATTGATTGAAAAGTACACAGAAGTAAACAAACCAATATATGCCTGCTTTATAGACTACACCAACGCTTTCGATAGAATACACCATAACCAACTTATAGACTGCCTGAAGGCTATAAATCTAGACGACGCAGTCATACGACTATAGCTCGTTTCAAATCACGTGCCCAACTTCAAAAAGCTATTACTCTCTAACCGTTTGTTAAAAACTGTTGAAATTTTCCAAATGTTATTATAATGCAAAAGACCCTTTAAATATATATATTTAATAAATATCTTGCAGCTGCAGTTTTCTTAAAGCGGCGAATTTCTTTGATGTTTGTCAAAATTGTAAATTGTGAACCCCTAAATAATAGAAATTACCGTAGTTGCTGGTCTATGATTAATTTTCACTAGGTAAAGGCGTGGCTGTAATGGGGAAATAACTGAATAAGACAAAACACCAGGAGAATTATTGTCTTCTCAGTTCGAGGACGGACAATAATATCAAGGTATACCTGTATGTCCAATTTTCATAGTTTCCCTTGAAAAGGACCGTTTGTTGAAATAATTTAAGGTAATATAGGGGCCAACATTGTGGGGGCTATATACTTTCATTCTGAATCAGACGAATCTAAAAGATTAATAACTGTTTGGGGTTGAACATTCCACAAACCATCATTTTTCCAATATTCCTCATCCTGTTTTAAGAAGTGGTCTTCACATTTAGCCCAATAATCTGTGTCAATATTTAATAAAGCGAGATTAGCAAGAGTCTTTACATCGCATATTTTGAATGTTGTATTTTCATCTGCCACTTGTCCTTTAAATTTTGCCCACATTAGTTCTAATGGATTTAAATGAGCATGGTAAGGTGGCAGTCTCAAACTTATATGACCGTGCTCTTGGATAATCTTATCTATTTGAAAAATCGTTGTCCTTTGTTTTTGCTTTACTAGAGATAGTAATTCAGGTTTTAAGTACATGTTATTAAATTGTATGTGCTCATTTGTGAGCCATATCTTAATAGCATCTTTTGTACTGGATGACGTCGGGACTTTATCTTCAAGTGCAACAATGTTGTGGTACGCTGTATTGTCCATTATTAGGCAAGATGGTCGATCTAGTGATGGGAGAACAGAATTTTCAGTCCAATGTCTAAATATGTGACCATTCATCTCAGAGTGATAATCCCGATTGTCTATGGATTTTGAAAGAAAAATGAGCTCTGCATTCTGTATTAGTCCATGTTGTCGACTACCTGCATGAGCAATTATCAAGCGCTGTCCTTTGCTGCTAGGTATTAATCTCTTAATCTTTCCATCTGATGACTGCCATTCCCTTTGGTTAGTGTGGTGAGCATTGATCCATGTTTCATCCAAGTACACAATATCATAACCTTGCTTGCGCACCTCTTTTACTTCACGTAAGTACTTGCTTCTCATGACTACTATATGTGGCTTCTCACAGATGATGTTTCGTCCATTGGAATACTTTCTGAATGTAAAGCCTGCAGCTCTCACATTCTTCCACAATGTAGACTTTGATATTTCAATACTGTTGTTCTTTTTCAGCGATACTTTTAATTTTCTTATTGTAACAGTTTCATTCATACCCAACATTTTGCGAATTTCACTTCTAATAAGTTCACTGTCGAAATAATCAAATATTTTTGCTCTTCCTTGTGATTTTGTATATTTTGAACATTGACGGTCACGTGCTTGAATCCAGCGATGAAATGACCGTTTAGATAAATCCAAAATGTGTCTTGTCCTATTCTCAGAATTTTCTAAAGAATGAAATAATCTCCTCGTTTAGCCTCTTTGCAAAAATAGTCATACATTTTTATTGCAATGTTTTGTAAACTGCAGAATTCATTTTAAGACTCATGATAAATGTTATCGTTCCACGTCCCCACCCCTGAATGAACGGAAATGGAACACACAATTTCTCGTGTTTTTTACAAGTGTCTAATTGTGTCAAAAAACTAGGGTGGAAGCGTGCAAACATGTCAATTTTTCGGTGTATGGATTTTTACTCGCTATTTTTAACTTAAAATACTGTAAACATTAAGTTTTGACTACATCAATGGGTCGTTATAAATTTATATAAATCAAATAAGCAACAATAATAACCAAATGTTTTTTTTTAATGAAATTAATTCCCTGTTGGGTTCTAATCATTATAACTTTACATGCAAATTATGAACAACTTACAACAAGCGGTTAAAAAGCTATCGATTTTAAAATTTGGGCACGAGTTATGAAACAAGCTATAATATGTAATTTGTACTGGGAGCAAACAGCAATAATAGGATATAATAAGGAGAACTCTACACCCATGGACATAAAAAGAGGAGTAAAACAAGGATGCATCCTATCACCAAGCTTGTTCAATCTATATTCAATCTATTTGATCACTGAGCAAATCTTCAAAAACATCTTAGAGATACAAGGTCTAAACATTAATAGAAAGTTAATCAATAACCTAAGATATGCTGATGATACTGTTCTACTAGCAGAAAGTCCTAAAGACCTACAACAATTGCTTAATGTGATAAACATAGCAAGCAAAAAATATGGACTAGAAATGAATATCAAAAAGACTAAAACTATGATCATAAAAAAAGAAAATTCTCAAGACCTACAATTAAGTATCACAGTTGAGGGAATACATCTGGAGACAGTCCAGAGTTACAACTACCTGGGACATACTATAACCAATGATGGAAAATGCACAACTGAAATAAACAAAAGAATAGGTATGGCAAAAAGTAATTTTAATGCCATGAAAAGTATACTAACAACAAAACAAATATCAACAGGGCTGAAACTTAAGAATGGCAAAATGTTACATCTTCTCAATGTTCCTGTATGGTGCAGAAACATCGACATTAGAAAAGAAAACAGAACAGAAAATTGAAGCCTGTAAAATGTGGATTTATAGAAGAATAGGTAGAATTGGATGGAAACAAAAGATAACAAACGATAAAGTTGTAAAACAACTGAAAATAAAAAGAGAACTACTAAATACAATTAAGACAAGACAAATGAAATTTTTGGGGCATGTTAAAAGACACAACAACCTGCTAAAAGTAAAATTGGAAGGAAAAATATAAGGTAAAAGAGGCAAAGGCAGACCAAGACTAACATGGACGAGTAACATCAAAAGATGGTCAAGTCAATCTATGACAGCCTGCACCATCAAAGAAAGAAACAGAGTAGAAATGCGATCCATGGTAGCCAGCCTTCGTTGCGGAGAAGGCACACGATGATGATATATATATATATATATATATATATATATATATATATATATATATATATATATATATATATTGCACCACGTGCTCAACACAGAGAAAGGTACCAGGCTAAAAAGAGGCAAATCATGGGTGGGCCGAGCAGAAGATGTCATCAAACAGGTCTGTGGGATTACCAATCTCAGCGTTGGTGAGGAGTGGATACCGGTGCCTACGTCATTCAAGGGGACTTTCTCATGTATTGTCACACTCGACAGGAAAAGTAGGGAACAGAACCCAGTCGTGGTTAATGCTGAGGTCAACGGTCTCATCTGCGATAACACCGATGAGAAAGATGCAGTCATCTATACAGACGGATCTGTAAGACGACACGAAAAAAGTGCATGGGCATTTACAGCACGTTCGGCAGGCAGAATAGCCAAGGAAGACAGTGGTGCATACGCCATGACCACGAGTAACATGACAATGGAGGTGATGGCAGTGACCAAGGCATTCAAATGGTTAGAGTCACAAGACTACATCCACGCATGTATACTGAGTGATTCGATGAGCATGATAAAAAAGTGGAGGCGGGCTTTGTACGCATGCAATGGGTAGAGTCGTTGCAGAAATCCAAAATACGTAAGGTCACCTTTGTCTATGTCCCTGGACATGCGGGAGTACGGGGAAATGAGAGAGCGGACAGGTTGGCTAGCTGCGCTGTCGTTGAGGACGGGCAACCGATGGATCAGGCGGACGTCATCAATGCACTCCGAGATGTGGGAAGAGCACAGGACTTCGACAAACACAGATCAACGTCACTTCCTTGGATGATGGAAATGGGAGTTAAGATGGGCACAGCCAGAAATGAGAAACTTGGTGGCCGTGTAAGAAGACTTATCAACCAACATAGAACTGGAGTCGTCAGTCGCTGGACACTGAGGGAATTGCTGAGGAGGGGATCTGAGCACCTATGGACATGTTCGGAGTGCAATGATGATGACCCGCAAATAACTCAATAACTCAATAACTCAATGTATATAACTTTATGGGGATTCCCTAAGTACTCAACAATTTACAAAGCATTTCTGTCTAAACCATCAAATGCCTATATCATCATCATCAAGTACCGGGCCTGCTGGCGTTGGTGATCATGTATCTCCACTAATTTCGATCTCGGCAGCTATTTATCATTTCTGTTGTTGACGACCTTCTGCCAAGCCATTCTCTTAAGCTGTGTGTTAGATTCTCTCTTTGCTTCCCTTTATTTCTTCGTCCCTCAATTTTTTTCCAGTTGTTAAAATATATTCCAGTTGTTCTCTTCTCATTATATCTATCTATTGGCCTTTCGAGCCGTAGCCGGCCCCTAGGGCGTAGATGAAGATACTCATTCTCTTATCTGAATTTTTGTTCTAGCAGTTTTCAATTCTTTTAAAGATATTTTATCAAATCTCGCCATTTGTCTCTGTTCTGTGCAAGCAGCTCTGTCTCATTGAGGGTGCCGATTCCGGCTCAGCTGTTCTTGCCTCTATCATCAATGTTCTTCTCAGTGTCTCTCTGGGTCTTCCTCTTTTTTTCTTACCTGTTGTTTCCCACATGAGGGCTTGCTTTGCTATTCGGTTATTATCTCTAGTGGTTGATTGTCGATTTCTCTAATTTCCTCGCTTGTTTTGAATTATGTCCATGCTATACCAAGTATTTTCCTTAGACATTTATTTTCGAAAGTGTTCAAATTGTTTTCTATGTATCTTGTTGTTTTCCAGCTTTCACACGCTTGATAGTAGATTTGATTTGAATAGTCTAAGTTTTGTGTTTGTGCTGATGAGTTTTGATTTCCACAACTTTATAAGGCTGCTGAAAGACATTGCTGCTTTAGCCATTCTGATTCTAATTTCTTTGCCCCTTCTCGATCAATGTGACTTCCAAGATAGATAAAGTGATTGATCTCTTCCACTGGTTTGTTTTCCATGTATATTTTGTCGTCTGTTGGAATTAAGCTTTTCATGACTTTAGTCTTTTCATGATTGATCTCAAGCCCAATTTTTTCTGGCTATTGATGATAGTGTATTTGTGTTTTCCTGCATCGTTTTTATCTGACTGCTGATGAGAACTATGTCATCAGCAAAGTCTAGGTCCTCCAAATGGTCTCCTTGTATCCATTCGATGCCTTAATTACCAGTGCAGCATTTCTTCATGTCTCCATGTGTCTCTATGAAGTCCATAACAACTCCAAATAACAAGGGCGATAAAATACATCCTTGTTTAACCCCTGTTTCTATTGGTAAACATTCGCCCAGTCCTTCCACTGTTCTAACTGCACATGTGTAACCATCATACATGTCTTTAATAATATTTAGGATTTTTTATGGTAAGCCATAATGCTTCAGAATTTTCCACAAAGAATCTCGATGAATACTGTCAAGTGCTTTTTTGAAGTCGATCAAGTTAAGTACAAAAGGTTTTTGCTTTTCAATGTGTTCCTCCAATACAACTCGTAGAGTAAAAATGTGATCAAGGCAGCTTCTCCCTTTTCTAAACCCAGTCTGTTCTTCACTCACTACTATATATTTTGAATCCTTTATTCTCTTTTCATTACATGGCCCATAAAATGATGATTGTTTCTTCCTAATATTGGAAATTAGCTCTCTTTTTGCTTTGACCTCTCTCAGAACATCTTCATTACTCTTCTTAGCTGTCCATGGTACTCTCAACATTCTTCTGTAAAACCACATTTCTACAAACTCCAGTGATTTTCTTGTCTGTTGTCCTATTGTCCGTTATTCGCATCCATATGTTAAGACTGGCTCTACGTAACATTTAAGAACTCTTTTTCTTGTTTCAATTGTCAAAAATGGATTGCATAGTATTTTCCTCATTTTTTGGAAAACTGCTTTTGCCTGAGCCATTCTGCATCTCACCTCTTTTGTACATCTTCCGTCTGAGGTTAACAAAGTTCCCAAATATTTAAATAATGCATATATATATATATATATATTATATATTTATATTTATATTTATATATATATATTTATAATATATATATTTATAATATATATTTTACAATATTATGTCTTTTTTTCAGGGAAGTGGAAATGAGGTAAGTAATATTATTTTCAACTTTAGTGGAAAAGGATCATGTATGGCTTGTATTTGTGTACCCATTATTCCTAATCTTGTTTAATGTGTATGCAACAAAATTGAATCGACTGCAAGAGGCCAAATTAATCTGGTGTCTCCAGTTCATGTTAATACCTAAACTGTAATGGCCTCCACTGATAAATAAAATCAGTTCGTCCACGGTGGAAGAATGGGGTGCAGGATTTGTATCTAAACGCAGAAATGACTGGAAGTACTACCCGGACTGAATGATGTATCGCTTTATTGCAAGAAAGCTAAGCTGGTCTACCTAGAGTAATTGATTGATTATCCTTTTGCCAAATACGTCGCATATAACAGAAGTGATAGTTTTCAAAGTCTGACCCTCCGCCGATACCTTTGTCTAGTACTTGGTTGTTTCTGAGACCCATAGCTGCGCTCTCTTAGACGATGGTTATGTTAGACGATGGTTATGTTAGACGATGGTTATGTTAGACGATGGTTATGTTAGACGATGGTTATGTTAGACGATGGTTTACTTAGACGATGGTTTACTTAGACGATGGTTATGTTAGACGATGGTTATGTTAGACGATGGTTATGTTAGACGATGGTTATGTTAGACGATGGTTATGTTAGACGATGGTTATGTTAGACGATGGTTATGTTAGACGATGGTTTACTTAGACGAAAGTTCCTTTCGATCTTCCTCGTTTTCTTTAACTCTCTGGTCTCCATCCAAGAACTTGATGAGATGGCCTACTGGAGGAGTGTAAAGCTGTAAAAGCCAGACTAGCAGTTATACAACAAAGCTCATCAAATGCAGCAGTCCAGATACATTGCAGAGTGGTCGGAAATGGTAGGTGTGTGCAGCAGTAAACGAAACATGTGAAAGTCTCAAACTGAAGCAGGTGATGGGCTACACGGAGACCAACAGGTGTGGGTTTGGTTATGGACACATCTTATGATGGTCAAAAGCATGCAAACGGCAACGCAAGGATAAAATAGTTCGAGAAATCATTAATGTGAAATCATTTGAAGATAATAAGTGTGTGCAATAGGAGGCGTAATAGGTACAGCATGGTGAATGGACCACAATGGATGGGGGCTTACATAGGAACGACATCAAGGGGTGGGGTCTTGCAGATGAACTCTTTTTCTTGTATCTATTGTCAAAATCATCGTAACATGGATATCTCCTGATGATAGAACATCAAATCAAATTGACCACCTATGTATTAAACAACAATTCAGATCATCATTAATAGATGTAAGAGCATACAGAGGTGCTGATGTTAATAGTGACCACAACCTGTGCATTGGGAAAATAAGATTAAAATTTAGAAACCAACAGAAGAGGTCAATTACACATAAAATTGATAGTCATAAACTGAAAGATGAAGCAATAAAGGAAAAGTTTAACATAGAGCTAAGTAATTGTTATTCAGCACTTGGTGAAATAGACTTAGATACCAATGAAATGTGGGACTCACAGAGCAAAATACTAATGACAGCAGCAGAAGCAAGTGCTGGACTGAAGAAAATGGAAAAACGAGCTTGGATCTCAGACACCACATGGAAATACATCAAAGAAAGAAGAGAAGCGAAGAGAGCCATGACTAATGTAAAGACAGATCTTGGAAAGGTTCTGGCAAAAGCAACATACAAAGAATTAGACAACAAAGTGAAAAGTTCGGCAAGAAGAGATACAAGAGCTTATATAGACAACTTGGCAGAGAAAGCAGAGACAGCTGCAATTACAGGAGACAGCAGAACTCTTTATACTGTACAAAAGATGCTGACAAACACCTATACATCCAGTGGAACACCAATTCTAGACAAATCTGGATTAATGCTAACAACAAGCGCAGACATAAAAGCCCGTTGGGCGGAACACTTCAAAGAAATTCTTAACCGTCCACTACCTCACAGTTTAATAGATTTTGAAGCTGAAACACCAGCAGCAGAATTAGATGTAAATTTAGATGACTCCACCTTGAGTGAAATAGAAACCACCTTAAAGCTAATGACCAATAACAAGGCTGCTGGAGAGGATAAGTTAACAGCTGAGATCCTCAAGGCAATTGATAGCCATAATTTAATACATCTCCAAAAAATGTTCAACATCATTTGGAAAACAGAGAAGACGCCTCATAAATGGAAAAAAGGAATCATTGTTAAGATCCCAAAAAAGGGCAATCTTAGAGATTGTAACAATTGGAGAGGCGTGACACTTTTGTCAGTTGCCTCAAAATTATTCTGTAAAATCATCCTAAATAGAATAAAGGATTCAATAGATACAGTAATGCGTGAAGAACAGGCTGGGTTTAGAAAAGGGAGAAGCTGTCTTGACCACATTTTCACTCTACGACTTATATTGGAGGAACACATTGAAAGCAAAAACCTTTTGTACTTAACTTCATCGACTTCAAAAAAGCATTTGATAGTATTCATAGAGATTCTTTGTGGAAAATTCTGAAGCAATATGGCTTACCATCAAAAATCATAAATATTATCAAAGACATGTATGATGGTTACACATGTGCAGTTCGAACAGAGGAAGGACTGAGCGAATGTTTCCCAATAGAAACTGGGGTTAAACAAGGATGTATTTTATCGCCCTTGTTATTTGGAATTGTTATGGACTTCATAATGAAGAAATGCTGCACTGGTAATAAAGGCATCGAATGGATACAAGGAGACCATTTGGAGGACCTGGACTTTGCTGATGACATAGTTCTCATCAGCAATCAGATAAAAACGATGCAGGAAAACACAAATGAACTATCATCAATAGCCAGCAAAATTGGGCTTGAGGTCAATCATGAAAAGACTAAAGTCATGAAAAGTTTAATTCCAACAAGTGACAAAATATACATGGAAAACAAACCAGTAGAAGAGATCGATCACTTCATCTATCTTGGAAGTCACATTGATCGAGAAGGGGATACGAGCAAAGAAATTAGAATCAGACTGGCTAAAGCAGCAATGTCTTTCAGAAGCCTTGAAAAGTTGTGGAAATCAAAACTCATTAGCACAAACACAAAACTTAGGCTATTCAAATCAAATGTACTATCAACCCTTACGTATGCGTGTGAAAGCTGGAAAACAACAAGAGATATAGAAACAAAGTTGAACGCATTCGAAAATAAATGTCTAAGGAAAATACTTGGTATAGAATGGAACGAATTCAAAACAAACGAGGAAATTAGAGAAATCGCCAATCAACCACTAATATCTTCAGTAATAAAGAAAAGACGATGGTCATACGTTGGACATGTGATGAGAAGAGATAATAATCGAATAGCAAAGCAAGCCCTCATATGGGAAACAACAGGTAAAAGAAAAAGAGGAAGACCCAGGGAGACACTGAGAAGAACATTGATGAGAGAGGCAAGAGCAGCAGGAATCGGCTCCCTCAATGAGATAGAACTGCTTGCACAGAACAGAGACAGATGGCGAGATTTGATAAAATATCTTTAAAAGAAAACTGCTAGAACAAAAATTCATATAGGAGAAGGTGTATCTTGGTCTACGCCCTATGGGCCGGTTACGGCTCGAAAGGTCAATAGATAGATAGATTGTCAAAAATGGATTGCATAGTATCTTCCTCATTTTTTTGGAAAGCTGCTTTTGCCTGAGCCATTCTGCATCTCACCTCTTTTGTACATCTTCCGTCTGAGGTTAACAAAGTTCCCAAATATTTAAATAATGCCTATATATAAATATATATATATATATACATATATATATATATATGTATATGTATATATATATATATATGTATATATATACATATATATATGTATATATATATATATTATATTTTACAATATTACGTCTTATTTTTCAGGGAAGTGGAGATGAGGTATGTAATATTATTTTCAACTTTAATGGAAAAGGAACATGTACGGCTTGTATTTGTGTACCTATTATTCCTAATCTTGTTTAATGTGTATGCAGCAAAGTTGAATCGACTGCAAGAGGCCAAATTAATTACCGCGCTTTCGTTCAACTGCACTGGTTTTTTTTTTAATTTTCACAACATATATCTCTTGGAAATTAAGTAAATGTGGATACGATATTTTTTTCATTGTTAAATGCGTGGTTTAAAGAAACACTCACATGGTTGATCACTACTAGAAACATTCAGGAAAACAACCAACATTTCATTTAATAGGATACAAAATAGTGCACTTTGGCTCATCAGTGACACAATGATTTCCACGGCGAATACATTTCCATGTCAAATACACTGCAGTGTAGAGCCTTTAGAGACGAGATGAGATAAGGCATATATGGTACTATACGTATGACAAAAAAAGAGCGAGAATGACCATCGTAACATAAAGTTAGTGGATACATTATGTCATAACCAAAGAATGAAACATATCTCAACTTTACAACATGTCAGGAACATACAAAAAAAAACTACCCACCTGGGAAATATCAACAAACATCAAGAGTCATTAAAGAACTGTCAATAAATGTACGGTATCAATAAAGACCGCCACAAGGAAAAATCATCGACACTTATCCAGATGTCTGGATACATGTATATACTGGTAGTCCAGCCACCAAAGCAGCTGTCTAAGCTGTATATGGGATTTTGATAAATTATCAAGTAGAACAGCAGAAGAACTATGTGACCCATGTGGTGAAATCTGCAACAATTGCTAAGAAGAAATTACATCCTTAGGAATAGCAGTGTACTGATACGAATACCATTACAAAATATAATTGTTTTTACTTATTCCAATTAGTCTGCAAGCACTAAGAAGTAACATAAACAAGCCATAACCCACACAGCTAACTATAGACATAGATAACCTCATCTCCGTTTCCAAGATGGTGGAACGCAATTCAAGTTCTCTCGATTGCTGCAGATAATTCATTTGGGGACTGATTAATTTCGTCTCTCCAATGCAATTTTCTACGTTAAAGTCAAAATAATGTTCTACTTAACAAATTGAAAATGAAGAAAGCGGAGTCATACACACGACAATATTCCTTTTTGACAAGTCAAGTATTGTGAATGCGACCTTCCACCGTCTAGAGTTGATCTGCGGTTTACACATTGAGTGCTGTTCAATGGCCGTCGTTGGAATTGTTTAGCGCAAGTTATTAACATGTTACAATGCATTAATGTGGAATGCTCAGTTAAGTCTATCGAATTTTTTTTCTCTTTGGGGAATTTGCACCGTGTTTCGTTCGTTATAGGCTGCATTCACTAAGGTAATCGGGAATCTATGGGCGCAGCCATTGTTATGTGTGATACGTCATCATAATGGCTCATAGTATATCCCAAGACCGGCCATACACTAATCTAACGGTCTGTTTGATGTCCGACAGGGATAATCCAATGACTAACTGTGTTATATATGTTCGGATTTGGGTAAAAAACGATTTCCTAACATCATCAAGTGCTATATATATTTTTTTTTTATATGACGACCATCATTTTCATGAGGACGTGAAATTTCTATATGGTGGATAGGCTGCAGGAATCATTGAAGACTATGTATGAGAAGTGTTCCTTTTTGCAGTTTTCTCATATTCCAAGTCCGGCTTGTTGCAGGAGCTACTGAGTTAAGTGCTTGTACACACCGTGAGCTGTGTGTCTAATCCGTTTTGATCATGTTTCCACATTCCAATTGTTTACGATGAATGATGATATCGTATGACAAGAAACAGTTGGCTGTGTTTACTTTCTGTGCGGTTTCACCTTATGTCTTTTGACGTGTCCTGGGACTGCTATGTTGGGGACTATAGTTACCTTTCTTTGTTTGGGAGATGAGTTAGTAATTCGGATGATTCAACTGGCAAGGGCGGTTGAGCAATTATGGAGTTTAATTCGTTTGCAGTGATACCGGGGCCTTCCATAGCCATAACCTCACTAGCACACATGACATAAGGCTAATGACGTAATGCATCTTAGGATGCTCCAAAACACTAGGGAATGACAAGGCAGATACAATAGATAAGAGAGGATCTAAACAGGCACAATTCAACACCAACATCTATTTAAACACAGTCAAATAATACATAACCTCCAACAGTATAGCAGATTGTCTCAGTGGATAGGACATGTGAAGCACAAAAAGAGGGATCTTTTAAATACATGTCAAGGCCAAACCCCTGTAACAACATTACTAACTTAAAAAAGAGACCAAACCACTATCGTCAAACTGAGAACTGGCCATGCCCCATCCTTCTTCTTCTTCCTCTTTCCTTCCTGATCTGCCTTTCAGCTTCGAGGGGAGATATAATTTGAAGTCTTTTGCTCTTCTGTTCGCCTCTGCTGCTGTTATGTTTCCTAGTGTATATAATATTCCATCCACCCATCTTTTCGTGGTCGACCATTGGGTCTGGTATTCTCACAACGTTTATTGAAGGCTCGTTGTGTTGTGTTTTGATCTGTCTGCATTTTCACGTGGCCAAACCATTTTATCTGTTGTTTCGTTACATATTCTAATTGGAGGGGGGGGGGGGCGCTAGCTTTTTTAAATTTAGTTTTCATGCACCATTGTGCAACAAAATCAATAGAATACAAAGAAGCCAAACTCCAGCATGTCATCACTGTGAACACTCACATGAGACAGTAGAACATAATCGTTTTGACTTTCCAAAACTCACTGACATCAGAGCAACTCTACTTCCTCAAAGACCTGATAAATGGAACACCTTGTACGAAACTACAAGGCAAATCAGAGACACCTGCAGCTATCACCACGTGTATTTGGCCCGAAGGGCATCAGTTCACAAGCTTCTGCATCCCCAAAACATCAATAGCATATGTATATATATATATATATATATATATATATATATATATATATATAGAGAGAGAGAGAGAGAGAGAGAGAGACATAGTGAGAGATTTAAGAATGTTAAATTATTTTCTTTACATTGAATTAAATTTAATATAAATTACAATGTCTTATGTTTCAGGGAAGTGGAGATGATGTAAGTAATATTGTTTTCAACATTAGTGAAAAGTGAAGTATGAACACTTCATGTATGTTGTGTGTCCATTATTCTTAATTTTTTTTTTTAAGTTGCACGTATCAAAGTGGAATACACTGCAAGATGTCAAGGTGGTTCATTATGATGTTATCGTTGCAACCGCATTTTGTTCTGCAAGATGTCAAGGTGGTTCATTATGATGCTACCGTTGCAACCGCATTTTGTTCTGCAAGATGTCAAGGTGGTTCATTATGATGCTACCGTTGCAACCGCATTTTGTTCTGCATTTTCACCATTTACCTCCTGGAAAATTCAGTGATTCTGGATAAAGCTTTTGTTTCAAAATGTGTGAAAGACTTAATCTGAAGACATAGATACATTATTTGTGGAGGTGTGTGTGTATTAAATGCATGTTTGATAGGAGGATTCGCATGAATGGATTTTCATGACTGTCACCACCAAGTCTAGTCAGCTCGTATTAAAATTATGGTCTGAAGTACATACATAAACGCATGCTCTCACATTACACATACACAAACATAAACACATGCTCTCAAATTACGAATAGACAACTTTATATGTTAAAAGATCTGAGTACCTGTGAGTTTACCCGGTGTGTTATGATTTAATTTCTTTATAATAATAATCACAAGTCTATTTAACGGTGTAGTAAGAAACCTAATTTAAAAACTCGTTTAAGTGAAACAAGAGGAACAAGGATTGATAAAAGAAAAATGTAAATTTGTAAATGTAAACAGAAAATCTCAGGCCAAAACAACATTTCAAAAATGAAAAATATCTTATGCAGCAAATTTATGTCAATAGAAATGAGAAAGAGAGTGTGTCGGAACTATATAGAATCAATTCTGACCTATGGAAGCGAATCATGGACAGTAGACAAACAAATGGAAAGACGATTAAACACAGAGTTCACAGAGATGGGATTTCTTTGAAGAATGTTGAAAGTTCCCTGGACAGCTAAAAAGACCATTGAGGTAGTTCTCAAAGAGGCCAGCACAAAAAGGTAGCTCCTAAAAAAACATCAGAAAGAACCAATGAACATTTTTCGAGCACATCATGAAAAAAGGAAAGTTGGAATAATTGGTTACAGCTGGCAAAATTAAAGGAAAGAGAGATCGCAGACGACAAAGAGAGAAAATACTGAATAGCTCGGTGTCATGGCAATGGAAAACAGTCAACAACAGAACTGATACGATGCACTGTAGATAGAAGATTGTGGAGGCACATGATCACCTACGCCAACCGGTATAGCACATGATGATGATACAAGTGCTCGCTACACATGATCGATGACGTATTCCAAAGTGTTGTGGCCTTTAGTATCGGAATTAACAAGTTTTGAAGAGGACAGTCTATTTTTTTTTTTCATTTTCATGTGAATATATAGTTTATTTTTTATGCGTTGAGTAGATCAATGTGGCTCTCAGTGGACATACCATCTTGCTACTTGAAAAAAATAGAATGTATATCAATGAGATGAAACAACCACGAGCAAGGGCACACAGAGTATTTAAACAGCACATATAGCTACATAGACCATTACTTGTACACACATCCTCATTTGTTCAAGTAGGCTGAATTATTGACATTATCGTACTTCAAGATTGTGAAAAAGAAAAACGAATCCTCCCTAGAATATTTTATAAATTATTACATTCAATAAGGTACTATTTTTCTGGAAGTGGGTTTAGAAAATATTTAAACATCTGCGAGAATTAAAATGTGCGATATAGTCCATGGTCCTCTATATTCAAATGCTGTATATAATATAAATAAACACACATATACACATACATACGGATTCATAGGCAAGGCAGCCATTTAATTGTATGGTAAGTATGTGTTGTCAATACTTGACAAGAATATATGTATATTTGATATATCTCATTATTTGAATACAAATTTCAAACATTTTCCAAAATATTCCCTACATTCCAGAGAAAACCAATGCGTAATCCTGTAAGTAAAATGATTAGAACTAACCAAAAACTTGCGTGTATGGGTACGCTGGATGAGAATCTGTTTAAATACAGCGCACATATACGGAATATTAACATTGTATATATCTGCACTATGAAGTAAGGGGGATTCATATGCAAACGATTCATGTACCTTGGACTTGCGAAAGCAAACACACTGAAAGAAGGGCAAATTATAACAACAGCCCTCATAGATAAAGAACTAAATACTCCACATGTCAATATTGCTGCCCTGCAAGAAACAAGACTCTCAGACTGTGGTTCTGTAAAGGAAGAAAATTATACTTTTAACTGAGAAGGTCAAACAAAAAGGAGGAGGAAACTAATGCACTGTCAGTACTGTCAGCACTAAAAAGCCCCAAGAACAATGAATTAGATGACTTGAGAACACTGGAACAACCATGCAATAACTTCCAGAGAGTAGTCATTCTGTGGATACCACCATACTGTAATATACACGGGAACGAACGCGCAGACAAATTAGCTACAGTGGGAGGGAGATTACCACAAGAGAACCATCCGCTCAGTTATGATGAAGCTAAATCCATCCTCAAAGGTCAGTTCCATGAAAAATGGAAACGAGAACACACAAAGCATAACGAGAGTGACGGATACCACCAACTATCAAGGAGGGATCAAGTCATCATACTTCGCCTAGGCACTGGCCACAATAGAATGAGAAATCGCATGTTCACCAAATTCAAAATAGGTACAACCAGTCTATGCCACTGTACACTGGACAATATGACTACAAAACATGTTCTACTGGATTGCCCCCCAGTACACAGACATGATAAAAGCAATGTGGTCACACCCACCTCCCTGGAAGAAAAACTATATGGGCAATCGATTCGCTTAAACAGACAGCTGACTTCATGAGAGTGTCTGGAATCCTGCTCTGATTGAGTCTTGATCGCAGAGAGAGAGAGAGAGAGAGAGAGAGAGAGAGAGAGAGAGAGAGAGAGAGAGAGAGAGAGAGATGTCCCATTGACACTGAAAGGCACACTGGAGGAAAAAAAGAAAGAAAAACTACAGAAGGCAAATGAGGAAGAGAAGAAGAAGTAGAAAAAACATACTCTAATTAAATGCTTAAATTATCAAAATATTGATAGTGCTTTTTTGAACAGAAATGTGGAAGATAGAATTACATTTGGACCAGCTATCATGACTTGCGCGAAGTCAATGCATCGGGGTTACAACACCTAAGTGTCTCGGACATTGCACATCCTACGCACACACATACACACAAACACAGTCAAAGCAATAATATATGTAAATGTAGTAGATTATATACTTTTGGCTTCTCCTGCGATGAAGTAGCACTAAACTGTTCTTGCCCTGCTGGACATTTGAATCTCTCGGCTACGTGGAGAGAAAAACATGTTGCATGGGCGACAACTTGTCTCTTTCTACTCAAGTTTTGTCATTTTGGTATCCACACAACAGGGAAGCAGCACTTATAGGTTATTAGACATTCTGACCATTTGGCATAAGGCAACACGCCTTTGCCTACTTCCGACAGTGGATGAAGTCTAACGGCTTCATTGTATAGCTACCCCACCGTTTTAAGCTGGTCAGCCCACAGCCACTAAGGTGCCCTCTTGTCAAGGTCTGCTTTGCCCCTTGGGTTAATGGAGATACTGAAAATCCCAAAGGCAAACTGTAATATCCATACCTACCACACATGGGAAACTAACAACCAAAAAACTGAACATACGATTGGGTGTTTGGAACACCCGTAGCATGCAAGGAGACACATACTAATAAATGGATATTATTATAGAGGGAAACGTCCTAGGCGATATTCAGCGAATCAATTCAGAGGAAGAGGTATGTTTACAGCACTCGGAAAAAATGACAAATTATCAACAACAGGAAAATAACAAAGAACAATACATCCGGTACTCATTGACACAGCGCCTTGCCACGAAACGCCTAACGCTAGGGTCACTGGCTCCTAACGCTAGGGAACAATGGCTTCCATAGCACGAAACTTGTTTAGCACATTTCTAACAATGCGATGAGGAGGTTGTTTATCAGAAAGTCTAACTATAAATATTTAAACAACCAACCGTGTGTATCGCCGCCATTTCCAAACACTTGTTCAACCAAAATAAATATTTTTTACCTTGATACCAAGATACTCCTTCTCTTATCTGAATTTTTTTTCTGGCAGTTTTCAATTCTTTTAAAGATATTTTATCAAATCTCGCCATTTGTCTCTGTTCTGTGCAAGCAGCTATATCTCAATGTGGGAGCCGATTTTTGCTGCTCTTGCCTCTCTCAACAATGTTTTTCTCAGTGTCTCTCTGGATCTTTCTCTTTTCCTCTTACCTATTATTTTCAACATGAGGGCTTGCTTTGCTTTTCGGTTATTATCTCTTTTCATCACATGTCCAACATATGACCATCGTCTTTTCTTTATTAAAAAAAAAGTAAAGTACCCCCGTCACGCCAAGTGGCGTATAGGAAATACGGTGTTAGTGACAATAAATTTTACATACCTTCAGCATATGGTTTTTGGATTAATGTGGTCGGTATTACGCCCGTGCCGCTTTATTTTCCCATTAAAAAATCCGGTACCCATTAACGGCTGGGTGAACCTGTAAGCCGTCGGTTGGGATCGAACCCCACCTCTTGTCCTTTGTAGTCCAGTTCACTAACCACTGAACTATCGCGGCTCCCTGTATTCTTTATTACTGAAGATATTAGTGGTTGATTGGCGATTTCTCTAATTTCCTCGTTTGTTTTGAATTCGTTCTACGCTATACCAAGTATTGTCCTTAGACATTTATTTTCGAATGCGTTCAAATTAGTTTCTATGTCTCTTGTTGTTTTCCAGCTTTCACACGCTTACGTAAGGATTGATAGTACATTTGATTTGAATAGTCTAAGTTTTGTGTTTGTGCTATGAGTTTTGATTTCCACAACTTTTCAAGGCTTCTGAAAGACATTGCTGATTTAGCTATTCTGATTCTAAATTATTTATATTACTGCCCAGAAAAATGTAAGGTTGAATTTTTTGAGGTATTTCATGGATGCTGTTTTAGTTATTGACAGCTGCGTTGAGTCTCACAATTTGAGCCATAAGTCTATTTATTTTCAGTGCAATAGACCTGACACTGATGTCTTCTGCCTTTGCATCGGTTTGCAATTGGAGTGTACTGGGATTCCACGGAAGTGATCGCTATCCATGTGTCCTCTTAATTGAGAAAGGCGGAAATAGAAGCCAGAAAAGCAAGGTCTACACATTTCACTATGAGGACACCGACTAGGATACCATTAGCAAAATCAGACATACATAACAGGGCGCCCCTCGCAGGAAGCAGGAGAGATGGACGCAGCCGCCCTGGTGGAACGCAGAAGTCGAAGAAGATTGGCGGAGCAATAGACAAATGGCCAAGACATGGCAGAAAGCCAGAAGGAATGGAAGCACATAACCTAAGCTCTTGAAGCGTCTGAAAGCAAGAGGTCAAACAAAAATGATGCACTTTATACTATGCGATAAGCAGGCTAAGAATGGCAAATGGGATGATTTATGTAAAATATGTGCTCGGAAACATCGTTACCCACATTCTGGCGCCTTCATCAGAGCATGAATGGTACAGCACAACACAGAGGCATACTAGACTTTCAGAGCACAGGCCGGATATGGCACGAATCTGATGAGAGAAAAGGGAAGGCCGGCTTGCCCGCTACATTGAGCAGACTGACCAAAGAAATGAGGCTGTAAGAATGAGGATACGAGAGTTCCTTTCAGAATAATGTGTGGAAGTAGTGCTTGGAAAAGATCTCACAATCACAACCGATACCTTTTGCACAACACTTAAAAGGTCACACAATGTTGCTCCTGGTCCAGATGGTGTTCGGCACGACGACATGGGAATTTAGAGAACAACGACTTGCAAATACTGGCCAAAGAGTTTAATGCCAGCATTCAGAGTGGCCAGATTAAGGAGGAGTTGATACACATCTACTTACTACAGCTACCGAAGCCAAACAAGGACCATTCTCAGATCAGTTTTTACAGAATCATCACAATGCAGAACACAGCTCCCAAGCTACTGGAGAAAATATTTGTCCGTGTCCTCACCTATCACCTTGAACAGAAGCGCGCATTCTCACCCGCACTAGGAAGTTATTTATATAAGAAAGAGAAATGGCTCAATGTGGCAGTTGTCGTCTATGACGTCTTCGAAGGCTTCCACAGACGAGATGAGACGTGCTGCTGCTATAGATCAGGAGGATGCATACAACAGAGTACCGTTTGAATATCTCATGCATACGTTCCTCATACTGGCGGTGCACTCCTTCGTCATTAGATGAATCGCTGCTGCACCGTTTCAAAGGAAAGTGATACTGATACTCAGATGTGGAATTTGGTCATTCGAGCCAACATCCATTTGTCCAGAGCTGCAACAAGACTCAACATTGCCACCATTTCTATTTAACGTGTACACAAAAACGATCATGGAACAACTGGATGGGAGGGAAAGAACAATGCCTTTCGCTGATTACATTCTGGTATATCGACAGGGAAGAGACATGAGAAATCGCTTCCACAATGCAAAACGAACTTGATTGCATCTCTTCCTGGGGTGGAGTATCAGGCACCTTGGTTAATCCTAATAAAGCATCAATTGCATGGTTCCCCCATCATCTCGTTAACAGGGAAACACTGGTGGTCCGAATGGGGGCTGATGAATTAAAATGGACCTTTGAATTAAGGTTGATCATAGCCTGTGTTTTTGGTCGACAATGTAGTAACAAAATCCAGCAAAACATTAGCCGACATGAAGGTAATGGCAGCTACCAACATAAAGCAGAGGCTTATTAGCCTTCTGTTCCAGGGACTGAATCTCGAACCAATAGAGTATGCCCTTTTAGTTTGAAATGTCAGTACGACGAAAATTTACAGGCTGAAGAAAATATCGAATGAAGCTCTGCGCATTAGCCTGGGATGTTGGAGGGGAACTCCCTGTGTAACAATGAAGTATGCTTTTGAATGTAACCATGGATGACAGGATCAGGAGGGCAGGAAGATAAATGCAGATAAAGAGCATACATTGCACCACGAGATAAACACAGGGAATTGTGCCTGGTTAATAATAGTTAAATCATGAGTGGGCCGAGCAGACATGTCATCAAATAGGTATGTGGGCTTACCAATATCAACGCAACTGAGGAGTGAATACCGGTGCCTTCGTCAGTGAGGGGGACAAAGTCATGTATTGCCACACTCGACAGGAAATGTAGGGAACATATCTCAGGCGCGGTCAATGTGGAGGTTAACGATCTCATCTGGGAATAATAATGATGAGAAAGATGCAGTCATCTATACAGACCGATCTGTAATAAGATACAAAAGTAGTACATGGTCATTTTCAGCACGCACGGCAGACATGATAATCGAATAAGTCAGTGGTGAAACTTTGTGACTACGATTAGCATGACAATGGAGTGGCAGTGACCGAGGCATTCATCTGGTTAGAGTCACAAGACTACACCTACGCCTGTATACAGAGTGATTCGATGAGCATGATAAGAAAAGTGAAGGCGGGTTCTGTACGTATGCAATGGGTAGAGTCATTGCAGAAGTCAAAAATACGTGTAAGGTCACATTTGTCTACGTCCAAGGATATGAGGCAGTATGGGGAAATGAATGAGCGGACAGGTTGAATAGCTACGCTAATGTTGAGGACGGTCAACCAATGTTTCGGGCGGTAATCATCAATGCCCTACGGAAAGTGGGAAGGACACAGAACTTCGATAACCATGAGTCCACGTCACTCCTTAGGATGAAAGAGACTGGAGTTGAGCAGATGGGCACAGCCAGAAACGAGAAATATAGTGGGCGTGTAAGAAGACCAATCAACCAATACACAACTGGAGTCGTCAATTGCTGTACACTGCGATACTTGCTGAGGAGGGGATCTGAACGTCTATGGACATTTTCGGAGTGCAATGATGATGATACACAAATAACTCAATAGGTAAGCTAAGTCATCAGTAAAGTCCAAGTCATTTCTTTTCTTTATCATTGACCACTGGATTCCATTTCTGTTGTTCTGAGTTATTTTGATAATTAAATCTATGGCCAGCAGCAATCGATACGGAGATAGAAGGCATCTTTTCCTTATACCTGTTCTTGTTTTAAATGCTTCTGTAAGATGGCACTCGTGCACAACACTGCACTACATTCTGTTATGCTTTGTCTTCAACGGGTTAAAAGGCTTTAAGGGGGTCCCAAAATAAAATGATTCAGCAACTTCCAAAGCACTTATTTGTATATACTATCAAATGAAAATATATATGTGTGTGTATGTGTGTGTATATATATATATATAAAATAGATTTTAAAATGTGGATATATGTCTTTACATGGAAAAAAATGTGGTGTAAATTACAATATCATATTTTATATGTACAATGGCTTATGTTCTAGGAAGGTGCAGATTTTGTTGAAGTAAGTATCATTATTTTCAATTGTAAGGATCATGAACGATCATGTATTTTGTGTGCCCATTATTTCATTCTTGTTTAATATGTGCACATCAAAGCGGTATATACTACAATTCAGGTTAAGGTTTTTAAAGATGTTTGAAAGACACAAGCTGAAGACATTGGTAAATATATTGTGGAGTGGTAAGAGTGTTAAATACATGTTTGAAAGGATTAATAGCATGAATTAATTGTCATGACTGTCATTAAGTTGAACTTTTAGCTTGTATTAAAACTGTGGCCTGTATCACATAGACACACATAAACACATGCTCACACACATTCACATGATATATATGTATATATATATATATATATATATATATATATACACATATATATATTTACATAATGCATTGACAATATAAAATGGTAACAGATTTGAGAAACTATGGGTTTAACCAGAGTGTTCTGATTTAAGTAGACTGAATTAAATAATAATAATGAACAAAAAGGAATTCAACGATGTAGTAACTCTACTAAGGCAACTAGTTAAAAAGATATATTTTAAGTGAAACAAAAGACAATAAGAATAAAATATGTGAAAACAAGAATGTTTTGAATTGAGGGAAACATTTATGAACAAACAAATTACGATGTTAAAATTGCATTAACAACACTATAGTGATGAAGGGCATAAAATGTATATGAACGGACAAGGTGTGTGTATGTGAGTATATGTTTATGTTTGTGTGTGTGTGTGTGTGTCAGTGGTTCAGTTTTCAAATATGACAGCCAAGTAATAATATCGCATCCATGAGTGTGTGATGGACTATAATATATTCATTAAAAAAAGAGTAAAGTGCCCCGCCACGCCAAGTGGCGTAATGGGAATATCGTGTTTGTGACCATATTTTTTGACAGACCTTCGGCAATGATTACATAATAAAGAATACATAAACAAACAACAGATACAATGTTATGGCCTTGTTATAATACAGAAAGACTAAAACACAACACAACGAACCATTTGATAAAAGATTAAAAGAATACCAATCTCAAGGGCCAATCACAAAATAGATTTTTTGCTATTAAAGAAATATAACAAGACAATTAAAAGAAACACTAGAAATGCCTACTTTTTTCTGGCTCGCTCTTTTTGGTGTATTCAAATGATATATATATATAGACCATTTGCAGGACCTCGACTTTGCTGATGACACAGTCCTCATCAGTAGTCAGATAAAAATGATGCAGAAAAACACAAATGAACTATCATCAATAGCCAGCAAAAGCTTGGGCTTGAGATCAGTCATGAAAAGACTAAAGTCATGAAAAGTTTAATTCTAACAGATGACAAAATATACATGGAAAACAAACCAGTAGAAGAGCTCGATCACTTTATCTATCTTGGAAGTCACATTGATCGAGAAGGGAATACAAGCAAAGAAATTAGAATCAGAATAGTTAAAGCAGCAATGTCTTTCAGAATCCTTGAAAAGTTGTGGAAATCAAAACTAATCAGCATAAACACAAAACTTAGGCTATTCAAATCAAATGTACTATCAACCTGTATGCGTGTGAAAGCTGGAAAACAACAAGAGATATAGAAACAAAGTTGAATGCATTCGAAAATAAATGTCTAAGGAAAATACTTGGTATAGCGTGGAACGAATTCAAAACAAACGAGGAAATTAGAGAAATCGCCAATCAACCACTAATATCATCAGTAATAAAGAAAAGACGATGGTCATACGTTGGACTTGTGATGAGAAGAGATAATAACCGAATAGCAAAGCAGACCCTCATATGGGAAACAACAGGACAAGAGAAAAAGAGGAAGACCCAGGAAGACACTGAGAAGAACATTGATGAGAGAGGCAAGAGCAGCAGGATTTGGCTCCCTCAATGAGATAGAGATGCTTGCACAGAACAGAGACAAATGGCGAGATTTGATAAAATATCTTTAAAAGAAAACTGCTAGAACAAAAATTCAGATATGAGAAGGTGTATCTTGGTCTACGCCCTATGGGCCGGCAACGGATAGATAGATAGATCGATAGATAGATAGATAGATATATTAAAAAAAAATGTCATATACATCATGATATTTTCATTAGGAAGAATCGTAGAGGTGAAAACTGATCCTACGTTTCATAGATTATACCAAATCATGTGGTGTAAGTTCGTGACAAGTGGCATGATATAGTCTATGTTAGTGAGGAATGAAGCGATATGGTGTAAGTTTGTGACGAGTGATGTGATATGGTGTAAATAAGTTACGAGTTGTCCCGTGTGGCTTGTGGTGAGGATGAGAAAAGGTTTTGTTTGAAATACGAATCTCCTTCTATAAACATACAATAACTGTGCTAACATTTTCATTCTTCTCACATTCCGTCTGCCTTTCTCATTCATTCTACTCTGTGTCTTTTATCTCATAGTAAAAGTAGTTTATGATTATATTTTTTCACTTTCCTATAATCTAGATCCTCACATAAATACCAACAAGTTCAATTCTCTTAAATTCTTGATGCAACAACCTCCCTTTACACATAGTTGTTTCAACTTAAGTTTGGTCTGTCTCTGTTATCTCTACCTTGTATATTCCCTTCCTAAGATCTATGTTATCAGCATAGTCTATGTCATTGTTTTGCTTTTTCACTGACCACCTGATTCCATTCATGTTGTTCTGAGTTATTTTCATAAATCAAAGTATAGCGAGCAGAAATAGAAAAGGAGATAGAAGTCACCCCTGCTTAACACCGTTTCTCCGTCAGCAGTTCTTCGTGAACACTAACTACATTTCATACCTCCATACAATGCTTTTATCAATGTAATAACTTGACAGGGATTATGTAATGATTCAGCAACTTCCAGAGGATTCCTCTGTCTAAACTTTCAAATGCATATTTATATGATAAGATTTAAAAATTGTGTGTATATAAGTTTTTAACTTCAGTTAAATGTAATATACATTAAACTACAATGTCTTATATTTTAGACAAGTGGAGTTTGGCATTCTGTAAGTATTATTATCTACTTTAGAGTAAGAAAAAGCATCAAACGTCAAGTATTTTGTCCGTTCATTATTCTTAATCTTGTGTAACTGGCATATATATATATATATATATATATATATATATATATATATATATATATATATATATAAAAAATAAAAGTAATTTCAATGCCATGAAAAATACTAATATCAAAACAAATAACACCAGGGCTGAAAATAAGACTAACAAAATGTTACATCTTCTCAATATTCCTGTATGGTACAGAAACATGGACATTAGACCAGAATACAGAACAGAAAATTGAAGCCTTTGAAATGTGGATTTATAGAAGAATAGGTAGAATTAGATGGAAATAAAAGAAAACAAACGAAGAAGTTTTAAAACAACTAAAAATGAAAAAAGAACTACTAAACACAATTAGAGCAAGACAAATGAAATTTTTTGGTCATGTTAAAAGACACAAAAGTCTAATAAAAGTAATATTAAAAGGGAAAATACAAGGTAAAAGAGGCATAGGCAGGCCAAGACTAACATGGACTAGTAACATCAAAAGATGGACAAGTCAGTCTATGGCAATCTGCACCATCAAAGCAAGAGACTGAGTGGAACGGCGCTCCATGGTAGCCAACCGTCGATGCGTAGAGGGCACTCAATGATGATGATGATGATATATATATATATATATTTATGTATATGTATGATGAGTTTATTTGATCACAAGTGTTGCGTAAAACAAATGTTGTTATTTGCTGAATGTAGTGTAAGCTCATGTTCAAAGCAACAGAAGGTCGACGTCTGGAAGTCATGACCCAGATGGGAACCCTTCCTTAGAGAAATTAAACGGCCGAAACACATGCTTGGATCAGGGAACATCTGATGATCAGAATTCTTCTTATTGCGAAGCTCTGTATAAAGTGTTTCTTGTTACTACGTGATATATTGTTGAAAGATAAAAAATAGATATTTACTGACAAGGTGTGTGCATGTGACTATATGTTTGTGTGTTTATGTGTATGTGTCAGTGTTTCAGATTTTAAGTATTACAGCCAAGTAATTATATCGCAAGTATAAATGTGTAATGGACTAGAATATATATATAAATATATATATATATATATATATATATATATATATATATATATATATATATATCAATTGTTATTTAAAACAACTTTAATAAAATCCCCAACAATATTTCCTATATTCCAGGTAGACAGAAGTCCTGAATTGGTAAGTCAATGACTTAGAACTCACATAAAACTCGAAAATATCACGCGTGTATGTGACTGCCCAGTTATAAACTGTTTAAATGTAGCGCTTTTGTAAGAAATTATGATTTGAGGCATGCAATGATTCAGTTTTTTTTAAATGATACTGTTCTGTCCCCGCACGTATGTTAATTTTCACATGATTATGTTTTCGACCAATGTGCTATATAATGTTGTTATGAATTAATTTGATAAAGCATCACAAATTATATTTATAAATTGTTTTAAACAAGAATCTTGTGTTTCTTTCTGCTGTAAATCAACTTGTCAATGAAATATTAATTGTAGGCATGGTGATATAATTGAACGCACGTAGAAAGTATTGACAACAATATTTTAAAATAAAGAAAACACTACAACAAACGCATGGAAGCTAAGGTTCATTACGATAACAGTTAGCCTTGCACCGCATCCACTTCTACTCACTTATTAATCTGGTAATAAAGAATGAACTAAATAATATTACTTTGATCACTATGAATTGTATTTGTAATTAGGCAATATAAACAAATTCAGGGTACTAGTGGTATAGGTTTCTGACGAAATATCACACAAAGGCAAAGAAAGAGATAAAAAACATAATGGTAGGACTTTTAAGCGTACTCTAGTTTACCATGAATGTAAAAATACTATTTTTTCATTTAAAAGATGTATTGGAATATGAATATGAATTTGAATATGACTATATATAATCATATATGAATATAAATAATCATCATGCGAAAATTGCAAAACAAAATCAGTCCAGAAATTAGTGATGAACAGTGTGGTTCTGTTGAAGGTACGGAAAAAAATGCCATATACATCGTGAGATTTTTAGTAGGAAGAGTCGTAGAGGTAAAAACAGACCCTACGTTTCATATATTATACCAAATCATGTGGTGTAAGTTAGTGACCAGTGACGTGATATAGTCTATGTTAGTGAGGACTGAAGCGATATGGTGTAAGTTAGTGACGAGTGACGTAATATAGTTTAAATTAGTTACGAGTGGTCCCGTTTGACTTGTAGTGAGGATGATAAAAGTCATTGTATGTAATACGCATCCCCTTCTATAAACATACAATAACTGTGCCAACAATTTCTTTCTTCTCACACTCCGTCTGTCTCTCTTATTCACTCTCAATCTGTGTCTTTTACCTCATAATAAGAGTAGTTTATGATTATATTTTTTCACTTTCCTATAATCTAGATCCTCACATAAATACCAACAAGTTCAATTCTCTTAAATTCTTGATGCAACAACCTCTCTTTACACATAGTTGTTTCAACTTAATTTTGGTCTGCATCTGTCTTGTCTACATTGTACATACGATATCATCATTCATCGTAAACAATTGGAATATCGAAACACGATCAAAAGGAATGAGACACACAGCTCAAGGTGTGCATAGAGCACTTAACTTAACACAGAAGCTCCAGCAACACGGTATATTTTAAGTATATCAGAGTCAAGATGGAAAGAATGTTGGTGCATACAGGACACACAATATCCATTTATATATTCAGGCAACACAATTAAACATCAAAGAGGTTTAGGAATGCTAATTAAAAGAGAAATATAAATATAAATGTACCCAACGAACAAACAATCATAAGATTAAACTACTCATAATTAAAGCAAAATTATTCGACAAAGCAATAATACAAATATATGCACATATTCAAGACTATATAGTTGAATAAATAGAAGCATACTATTAAAATCTAAATAAAGTTATGGACAAATGAAATCCCGGACATCTTGAATGTAATACGAGCGCTAAGGTAGGAAAAAAGTAAATATAAGGTACATATAGGAAATTATGGTTTAGGAATAAGAAATGGAAAAAAATGTTATGTCATTTTGTGGAAAAAAAACAGGCTGAATATATATATATATATATATGTGTGTATATATATATATATATATATATATATATTGATATGTATATATATATGTGTGTATATATATATATATATATATTGATATGTATATATATATATATGTGTGTATATATATATATATATATATATATATATATATATATATATATATACACACACAATATTTAATATACACCTACTTTGAGCATAGTTAAAAAAAAACAAGTAAAGTACCTCCGTCACGCCAAGATGCGTAGAGAATATGGAGTTAGTGACCATAAATTTTACAGACCTTCCGTATATGATTTTTGGGGTAATGTGGTCGGTATTACGCTGTGCTGCTTTACTTTCCCAGGAAAAATTCCGGTACCCATTAAAGGCTGGGTGAACCCGGACAGGCGTCGGCTGGGATCGAACCCTCCTCTCGTCTTTTGTATTCCAGTTCACTAACCACTGAGCTATCGCAGCTCCAACAGAGATGCTAGGCCTAAACATTCATCATCATCATCAAGTGCCGGGCCTCCTGGCGTTGGTGATCATGTCTCTTCACAACTTTCGATCTTGACAGTTATTTATCATTTCTGTTGTTGACCTTCTGCCAAGCCATTCTCTTATGCTGTCTAGTATTTTTTCTCTTTGCTTCCCTCTATATTTTCGTCCCTCAATCTTTCCAGTTGTTACAATATATTCCAGTTGTTCTCTTCTCATTATATGGCCAAAAAATGATTGTTTTTACCTGATATTGGAAATTAGCTCTCTTTTTGCTTTGCCCTCTTTCTGAACATTTTCATTACTCTTGCAGTGATTTCTTTTTTATTTTTGTCCTATTGCCCATGATTCACACCCATATGTTAAGACTGGCTCTACATAACATTTACAAACTCTTTTTCTTGTTTCTATTGTCCAAAGTGGATTGCATAGTATCTTCCTCATTTTTTTTAAAAGCTGCTTTTGCCTGAGCCATTCTGCATCTCACTTCTTTTGTACATCTTCCGTCTGTGGTTAATAAAGTTCCCAAATATTTAAATTCATTTACCTGTTTTAATATTAAAACAACAGAAAAGCACTGTCGTAATTTATTTGTACAATCATGAATCGCCATAACAATGGAAATCCCGACAACAACGTTATATGGGATTCCATTGGAAAACCCTAGTTCGGTAGGGGACATCATGTGTTTCAGATGATACTCGATCGTCATCAAGCTTCTGTAAGCAAAACAAAGACAAAACAACCTCTAAAGATACGTACCTGGAATGTGAGAACACTTATGCAGAAGGGTAAACTGGAAAACATCATACAAGAAATGGAAATATTGGATTTACAATTACTGGGACTTTGCGAAATGAGATACACCGGATCAGGGGAGATGCATTCTGATAAACATACAATCATCTATTATGGATGTACTGAACAGCAAAGAGGAGTAGGTATCATCTTGGATGCAGAAAGAGCAAGAACAGTGAAAGGCATTAACCCAATATCTGACAGAGTCCTTTTAGTGAAATTAAATGGAAAGCCAATAGACATAAATCTTATACAAGTGTATGCACCAACAGCAGACAGTCTAGAGGAAATAATTTATAAATTTTACGAGTTAAATGAGGCAATTTGGGAATGCAAACCACATGAAAATACCATAGTTCTAAGGGATGTTAACACAAAAATAGGAAAGGAAATAGTTGAGGTAGTAGTTGGTCATTATGGCTTAGGCTAGAGGAATGAAAGAGGCAAACATCAATGGAAAGATAATCAAAAACTTTAAAATCAGATAGTCATAATGCTTACAATGAATGATGATAACGCATGACGAAGGACAGTTCAGTTGCCCTCATTGTCCGTGCTACTTTGCCATATGTCTTTTGTGTTGTGTTTGCTACGATGGGGACTACAGCTGCCCTTCCTTGTTTTGAAATTCGATAAAATGATTCTGATAAATCCACTGGCACGGGCGGTTCAGCAATAATAGATTCGCATTCGTTTGCAATGATACCTGGGCCTTCGAGTAACCTCAGCTATAATCAATAACATAAGATATGCTGATGATACTGTATTACAGAAAAACCTAAAGGTGTACACCAATTACTTAACGAAATAAACATGGCAAAACATGTGGATTAAATATGAATATCAAAAAGATTAAAACAATGATCATAAGTAAATATAATACTCAAAACCTACAGGTGGATATCAAAGTTGAAGGTATAGACCTGAGACAGTTCAGAGCTACAACTGTACCATCCTTTTAATCGTTTTTTTTTTTTCATTTATTCCTTCATTCAATAATAATTCCTCAATGAACTTAATTACGGCTTGTTTACATCGCCGCCTCGTAGCTGCCCCCAGGGGTCAGGCAGACAACGTGACCTGACCTAAATCCGCGACCGTGTTGAATACCGCTAAGCCTGTGATTTCCCAGTGGTCTATAGTACTTCGCTTGTTGTGTGTAATTAGGCGACACCCCAAGCCGTTCGTCACATCTTAAGGACAGTTAGATGACTGCAAATTAGGACAACTCGTTATTTAAAACTGATTAACTTTATTGTGTTCACAACATCCACCGATCAGCAAGGTGTCGGTGTCAGACAACCAATACATATATATATATATATATATATATATATATATATATATATATATATATATATATGCATATTACATAGACATCAACTTCTCGCTGACATTCATTAATCATACAATAACTTGATGGCAGCACGGCCTTGTGCCTCCATCACGTAAAGAACACGGAATCTCATTCAGCATTGACAGCATCTTGAATTTCATTCAGCATATAGAGAACATTGTCTATCTCTCATATTACATTGATTAATGACAACTTGGTTAAAACACAGCCTTGTGCCTTGTTCAGTATCTTAAGAACATTTAAATTCATTCAGCATTGACAGAATATTGAGCTTCATTCAGCATGGAGAGAACATTGCGTTTCTCTCGCATTACATCGAATGACAACACTTGGTTAAAGCACGGCCTTGTGCCTTATTCAGCATCTTAAGAACATTGAAATTCATTCAGCATCTTAAGAACATTGAAATTCATTCAGCATCTTAAGAACATTGAAATTCATTCAGCATTGACAGAACATTGAGCTTCATTCAGCATGGAGAGAACATTGCGCTTCTCTCGCATTACATTGATTGACAGCACTTTGAAGTGAAAATGGTTGTGTTTCCTACTCACCAAGTATTCACACAGAATTCCTTGCTGTAGGCATGTTCCACCGAATCACACGGAAATTATGGAACAGTACCTTAATCTTCTCGCCCTAACTTAGTGACTAATTGTCACTGCCTTCATTCTACTCAGCAGCTGTACCTATCAGCCCTTAGGACTAAGTCTCTAATGCTATCTATAGCTGCTTTACACTGCCTGGCTTTCTCCTGACTTGGAGAACCTTCCTCGGCGAGAGCCAGTCCACAACTAACTAACAACATTGACGCCACAGCGTTATCAACTGACAACTAACTAACGTTATTACACTTTGCTGTCAACTGACCAGCAATCAAATTGTGACTAACTAAATTTACTATGTACACTAATTTTAAGGGTTGCTAGTTATAATGGCTAACGCCCTACGGAAAGAACCTCTCGGCTCCACCGCTATCCGAAGACTGAATCCTTTGTTCACTACTTTTGCTCATATCCATTCTCTCCCCCTGATTCTCCACATTCTCGTGCGACACACTTTGTCTTGAGTTGATCTATCTATTCACTTTTCACGTTTTTCTGTCATTCCTCTCCGCCTAGCCTCTATCATTACCCTCTCCCCTATTTCGTCATTTGACCTTCATTCTCTCGCTTTCTCTCTTCCTCTATTTTCTTCTTATCTTTCTCTCACTCCCTGCTACAAAGCTACCTTTAACATACCATAACCAGTGATAGAAAATGTAAAAATGACAAAAAAAAAGAATAGCGTTGGCAAGAAATAATTGTAATGAACATGTACTAACATCTAAGCAAATAGCATACAGGTCTAAAACTAAGAATAGCAACATGTTATATCTTCACAACATTCCTGTATGGTGTAGAGACACGGACATTAGAAAAGAAAACATAACATAAAACTGAACCTTTGAAATGTAGATTTATAAAACAATTGGATGAGAAAAAAAGACCAAAACATACGATGAAGTCTTAAAACAAATACAAATTAAAAGATAACTACTAAACACAAGTCAAACAAGACAAATAACATTTTTGGGGCATGTTAAAAGAACTATCAGTCTTCTAAAAGTTATCGTGGAAGGGAAAATGCAAGGTAAAAGAGGCAGCTTCAGACCAAGCCTAACATGGACGGGTAACATCAAAAGATGGACAAGTCAGCGTATGACAGTCTGCACTATCAAAGCAAGAGACAGTGCAGAATGGTTCTTCATGGTAGCCAACCTTCAATACGGAGGCAGCGCTCAATGATGATGATTGATAATAACAGCAGCTGAGGCCAGCTGCAGAGAAAAACACCGCACACTATACCTTTCATCTACGTTCAAAGCAAGTGAGGAATAATGGAAGAGGAAAAAATCATCATCATGGGCCATACCGGTTGGCGTAGGCGATCATGTCCTTCCACAATCTTCTATCTACAGTGCATTGTATCAGTTCTGTTGTTGACTGTTTTCCATGGCATGATACCAAGCTATCCAGTATCTTCTCTCTTTGTCGTCCGCGATCTCTCTTACCTTTTATTTTGCAAATTCTAACCAAGTATTTCAACTTTCCTCTTCTCATGAAGTGCCCGTAAAATGTTGATTGTTTCTTTCTAATATTTTTTGGAGCTGCTTTCTTGTGTTGGCCTGTTTGAGAATATGAGAAAAATACAGTGTGTAAATACTTCAATTCTCCATTTATTGACAGTGCTTGCCTTGAACATAAGTTTTGAAGATACAAATGTGTTTGCTATACTTATATATATATATATATATATATATATATATATATATATATATATTTAATTCTTATTTTAAATGCAATTTCCATTTAATTTCCAACCACATTTCTTACATTCCAGAGTAACCAAGTTTATAATCGTGTAAGTAAAATGTATTAGAACTGACCCAAAACGCAGTAACAAACAACATACATTTATGAAAGCATCGAATGCTGCCTGCCTCGGGGTTACAGCACCTAAATGCCTCGTATATAGCACATCTTACAAACACATATACAATCAAACAATAATATACATAGTAGATCATACACTCTTGGCAATTCTTGTAACGCAATTAACACCAGACTGTTCTTGCCCTGCTAGACTTTTGGATTACTCGGCTGTGTGGAGAGAAACATGTTGCATCGGCTCGGTGTCGTGGAGAGAAAAAACATGTTTCATCGGCTCGGTTGCGTGGAGAGAAAAATCATGTTGCATGTGCTCGGTTGCGTGGAGAGAAAAAAAAAACATGTTGCATCGGCTCGGTTACGTGGAGAGAATAAACATGTTGCATCGGCTCGGTTGCGTGGAGAGAATAAACATGTTGCATGTGCTCGGTTGCGCAATCGATAGGCGGTTGGCTTACCACGGCAACAGCCGGGGTTCGTTCCCTGGCGAGGACACCTGGGTTTTACTAATTCCCTAAAAATTAGTGGGAGCCGCGATAGCTCAGTGGTTAGTGAACTGGACTACTACGGACAAGGGGTAGGGTTAGATCCCAACCGACGGCTCTGGGTTCACCCAGCCTTAAATGGGTACCGGATTTTTTCTGGGAAAGTAAAGCAGCACGGGCGTAATACTGACCACATTACCCCAAAAATCATGTGCTGAAGGTCTGTAAAATATAGGGTCACTAACACCATATTTCCCTATACGCCACTTGGCGTGACGGGGGGGTACTTTACTTTTTTATGTGCTCGGTTGCGTGGAGAGAAAAAAAAACATGTTGCATCGGCTCGGTTGCGTGGAGAGAATAAACATGTTGCATCGGCTCGGTTGTGTGGAGAGAATAAACATGTTGCATCGGCTCGGTTGTGTGGAGAGAATAAACATGTTGCATCGGCTCGGTTGCGTGGAGAGAATAAACATGTTGCATCGGCTCGGTTGCGTGGAGAGAATAAACATGTTGCATCGGCTCGGTTGTGTGGAGAGAATAAACATGTTGAATCGGCTCGGTTGCGTGGAGAGAAAAATCATGTTGCATCGGCTCGGTTGCGTGGAGAGAATAAACATGTTGCATCGGCTCGGTTGCGTGGAGAGAATAAACATGTTGCATCGGCTCGGTTGCGTGGAGAGAAAAATCATGTTGCATATGCTCGGTTGCGTGGAGAGAAAAAACATGTTGCATCGGCTCGGTTGCGTGGAGAGAATAAACATGTTGCATCGGCTCGGTTGCGTGGAGAGAAAAATCATGTTGCATGTGCTCGGTTGCGTGGAGAGAATAAACATGTTTCATCGGCTCGGTTGCGTGGAGAGAAAAATCATGTTGCATGTGCTCGGTTGCGTGGAGAGAAAAAAAACATGTTACATCGGCTCGGTTGCGTGGAGAGAATAAACATGTTGCATCGGCTCGGTTGCTTGGAGAGAAAAATCATGTTGCATCGGCTCGGTTGCGTGGAGAGAAAATCATGTTGCATCGGCTCGGTTGCGTGGAGAGAAAAATCATGTTGCATCGTCTCGGTTGCGTGGAGAGAAAAAAAACATGTTACATCGGCTCGGTTGCGTGGAGAGAATAAACATGTTGCATCGGCTCGGTTGCGTGGAGAGAAAAAACATGTTGCATGTGCTCGGTTGCGTGGAGAGAAAAAAAAACATGTTGCATCGGCTCGGTTGCGTGGAGAGAATAAACATATTGCATCGGCTCGGTTGCGTGGAGAGAAAAATCATGTTACATCAGGTCGGTTGCGTGGAGAGAATAAACATTTTGCATCGGCTCGGTTGCGTGGAGAGAATAAACATGTTGCATGTGCTCGGTTGCGCAATCGATAGGCGGTTGGCTTACCACGGCAACAGCCGGGGTTCGTTCCCTGGCGAGGACACCTGGGTTTTACTAATTCCCTCAAAATTAGTGGGACCCGCGATAGCTCAGTGGTTAGTGAACTGGACTACTACGGACAAGGGGTAGGGTTAGATCCCAACCGACGGCTCTGGGTTCACCCAGCCTTAAATGGGTACCGGATTTTTTCTGGGAAAGTAAAGCAGCACGGGCGTAATACTGACCACATTACCCCAAAAATCATGTGCTGAAGGTCTGTAAAATATAGGGTCACTAACACCATATTTCCCTATACGCCACTTGGCGTGACGGGGGGGTACTTTACTTTTTTATGTGCTCGGTTGCGTGGAGAGAAAAAAAAACATGTTGCATCGGCTCGGTTGCGTGGAGAGAATAAACATGTTGCATCGGCTCGGTTGTGTGGAGAGAATAAACATGTTGCATCGGCTCGGTTGTGTGGAGAGAATAAACATGTTGCATCGGCTCGGTTGCGTGGAGAGAATAAACATGTTGCATCGGCTCGGTTGCGTGGAGAGAATAAACATGTTGCATCGGCTCGGTTGTGTGGAGAGAATAAACATGTTGCATCGGCTCGGTTGCGTGGAGAGAAAAATCATGTTGCATCGGCTCGGTTGCGTGGAGAGAATAAACATGTTGCATCGGCTCGGTTGCGTGGAGAGAATAAACATGTTGCATCGGCTCGGTTGCGTGGAGAGAAAAATCACGTTGCATGTGCTCGGTTGCGTGGAGAGAATAAACATTTTGCATCGGCTCGGTTGCGTGGAGAGAAAAATCATGTTGCATATGCTCGGTTGCGTGGAGAGAAAAAACATGTTGCATCGGCTCGGTTGCGTGGAGAGAATAAACATGTTGCATCGGCTCGGTTGCGTGGAGAGAAAAATCATGTTGCATGTGCTCGGTTGCGTGGAGAGAATAAACATGTTTCATCGGCTCGGTTGCGTGGAGAGAAAAATCATGTTGCATGTGCTCGGTTGCGTGGAGAGAAAAAAAACATTTTACATCGGCTCGGTTGCGTGGAGAGAATAAACATGTTGCATCGGCTCGGTTGCTTGGAGAGAAAAATCATGTTGCATCGGCTCGGTTGCGTGGAGAGAAAAATCATGTTGCATCGGCTCGGTTGCGTGGAGAGAAAAATCATGTTGCATCGTCTCGGTTGCGTGGAGAGAAAAAAAAACATGTTACATCGGCTCGGTTGCGTGGAGAGAATAAACATTTTGCATCGGCTCGGTTGCGTGGAGAGAAAAAAACATGTTGCACGTGCTCGGTTGCGTGGAGAGAAAAACATGTTACACGTGCTCGGTTGCGTGGAGAGAATAAACATGTTGCATCGGCTCGGTTGTGTGGAGAGAATAAACATGTTGCATCGGCTCGGTTGTGTGGAGAGAATAAACATTTTGCATCGGCTCGGTTGCGTGGAGAGAAAAATCATGTTGCATATGCTCGGTTGCGTGGAGAGAAAAAACATGTTGCATCGGCTCGGTTGTGTGGAGAGAATAAACATGTTGCATCGGCTCGTTTGCGTGGAGAGAAAAATCATGTTGCATGTGCTCGGTTGCGTGGAGAGAATAAACATGTTTCATCGGCTCGGTTGCGTGGAGAGAAAAATCATGTTGCATGTGCTCGGTTGCGTGGAGAGAAAAAAAACATGTTACATCGGCTCGGTTGCGTGGAGAGAATAAACATGTTGCATCGGCTCGGTTGCTTGGAGAGAAAAATCATGTTGCATCGGCTCGGTTGCGTGGAGAGAAAAATCATGTTGCATCGGCTCGGTTGCGTGGAGAGAAAAATCATGTTGCATCGTCTCGGTTGCGTGGAGAGAAAAAAAATGTTACATCGGCTCGGTTGCGTGGAGAGAATAAACATGTTGCATCGGCTCGGTTGCGTGGAGAGAAAAAACATGTTGCATGTGCTCGGTTGCGTGGAGAGAAAAAAAACATGTTGCATCGGCTCGGTTGCGTGGAGAGAATAAACATATTGCATCGGCTCGGTTGCGTGGAGAGAAAAAACATGTTACATCAGCTCGGTTGCGTGGAGAGAATAAACATTTTGCATCGGCTCGGTTGCGTGGAGAGAAAAAACATGTTGCATGTGCTCGGTTGCGTGGAAAGAAAAAACATGCTGCATGTGCTCGGTTGCGTGGAGAGAATAAACATGTTGCATCGGCTCGGTTGTGTGGAGAGAATAAACATGTTGCATCGGCTCGGTTGTGTGGAGAGAATAAACATGATGCATCGGCTCGGTTGCGTGGAGAGAATAAACATGTTGCATCGGCTCGGTTGCGTGGAGAGAATAAACATGTTGCATCGGCTCGGTTGCGTGGAGAGAAAAATCATGTTGCATCGGCTCGATTGCGTGGAGAGAATAAACATGTTGCATCGGCTCGGTTGCGTGGAGAGAATAAACATGTTGCATCGGCTCGGTTGCGTGGAGAGAAAAATCATGTTGCATGTGCTCGGTTGTGTGGAGAGAATAAACTTGTTGCATCGGCTCGGTTGCGTGGAGAGAAAAATCATGTTGCATATGCTCGGTTGCGTGGAGAGAAAAAACATGTTGCATCGGCTCGGTTGCGTGGAGAGAATAAACATGTTGCATCGGCTCGGTTGCGTGGAGAGAAAAATCATGTTGCATGTGCTCGGTTGCGTGGAGAGAATAAACATGTTTCATCGGCTCGGTTGCGTGGAGAGAAAAATCATGTTGCATGTGCTCGGTTGCGTGGAGAGAATAAACATGTTGCATGTGCTCGGTTGCGTGGAGAGAAAAAAAAACATGTTGCATCGGCTCGGTTGCGTGGAGAGAATAAACATGTTGCATCGGCTCGGTTGTGTGGAGAGAATAAACATGTTGCATCGGCTCGGTTGTGTGGAGAGAATAAACATGTTGCATCGGCTCGGTTGCGTGGAGAGAATAAACATGTTGCATCGGCTCGGTTGCGTGGAGAGAATAAACATGTTGCATCGGCTCGGTTGTGTGCAGAGAATAAACATGTTGCATCGGCTCGGTTGCGTGGAGAGAAAAATCATGTTGCATCGGCTCGGTTGCGTGGAGAGAATAAACATGTTGCATCGGCTCGGTTGCGTGGAGAGAATAAACATGTTGCATCGGCTCGGTTGCGTGGAGAGAAAAATCATGTTGCATGTGCTCGGTTGCGAGGAGAGAATAAACATTTTGCATCGGCTCGGTTGCGTGGAGAGAAAAATCATGTTGCATATGCTCGGTTGCGTGGAGAGAAAAAACATGTTGCATCGCCTCGGTTGCGTGGAGAGAATAAACATGTTGCATCGGCTCGGTTGCGTGGAGAGAAAAATCATGTTGCATGTGCTCGGTTGCGTGGAGAGAATAAACATGTTTCATCGGCTCGGTTGCGTGGAGAGAAAAATCATGTTGCATGTGCTCGGTTGCGTGGAGAGAAAAAAACATGTTACATCGGCTCGGTTGCGTGGAGAGAATAAACATGTTGCATCGGCTCTGTTGCTTGGAGAGAAAAATCATGTTGCATATGCTCGGTTGTGTGGAGAGAAAAAAGATGTTGCATCGGCTCGGTTGCGTGGAGAGAAAAATCATGTTGCATCGGCTCGGTTGCGTGGAGAGAAAAAAAAACATGTTACATCGGCTCGGTTGCGTGGAGAGAATAAACATGTTGCATCGGCTCGGTTGCGTGGAGAGAAAAAACATGTTGCATGTGCTCGGTTACGTGGAGAGAAAAAAACATGTTACATCAGCTCGGTTGCGTGGAGAGAAAAATCATGTTGCATCGGCTCGGTTGCGTGGAGAGAAAAAACATGTTGCATGTGATCGGTTGCGTGGAGAGAAAAAACATGCTGCATGTGCTCGGTTGCGTGGAGAGAAAAAACATGTTGCATCGGCTCGGTTGTGTGGAGAGAATAAACATGTTGCATCGGCTCGGTTGTGTGGAGAGAATAAACATGTTCCATCGGCTCGGTTGCGTGGAGAGAAAAATCATGTTGCATATGCTCGGTTGCGTGGAGAGAATAAACATGTTGCATCGGCTCGGTTGTGTGGAGAGAATAAACTTGTTGCATCGGCTCGGTTGCGTGGAGAGAAAAATCATGTTGCATGTGCTCGGTTGCGTGGAGAGAATAAACATGTTTCATCGGCTCGGTTGCGTGGAGAGAAAAAAACATGTTGCATGTGCTCGGTTGCGTGGAGAGAAAAAACATGTTACACGTGCTCGGTTGCGTGGAGAGAATAAACATGTTGCATCGGCTCGGTTGTGTGGAGAGAATAAACATGTTGCATCGGCTCGGTTGTGTGGAGAGAATAAACATTTTGCATCGGCTCGGTTGCGTGGAGAGAAAAATCATGTTGCATATGCTCGGTTGCGTGGAGAGAAAAAACATGTTGCATCGGCTCGGTTGCGTGGAGAGAATAAACATGTTGCATCGGCTCGTTTGCGTGGAGAGAAAAATCATGTTGCATGTGCTCGGTTGCGTGGAGAGAATAAACATGTTTCATCGGCTCGGTTGCGTGGAGAGAAAAATCATGTTGCATGTGCTCGGTTGCGTGGAGAGAAAAAAAACATGTTACATCGGCTCGGTTGCGTGGAGAGAATAAACATGTTGCATCGGCTCGGTTGCTTGGAGAGAAAAATCATGTTGCATCGGCTCGGTTGCGTGGAGAGAAAAATCATGTTGCATCGGCTCGGTTGCGTGGAGAGAAAAATCATGTTGCATCGTCTCGGTTGCGTGGAGAGAAAAAAAATGTTACATCGGCTCGGTTGCGTGGAGAGAATAAACATGTTGCATCGGCTCGGTTGCGTGGAGAGAAAAAACATGTTGCATGTGCTCGGTTGCGTGGAGAGAAAAAAAACATGTTGCATCGGCTCGGTTGCGTGGAGAGAATAAACATATTGCATCGGCTCGGTTGCGTGGAGAGAAAAATCATGTTGCATCGGCTCGGTTACGTGGAGAGAAAAAACATGTTACATCAGCTCGGTTGCGTGGAGAGAATAAACATTTTGCATCGGCTCGGTTGCGTGGAGAGAAAAAACATGTTGCATGTGCTCGGTTGCGTGGAGAGAAAAAACATGTTACACGTGCTCGGTTGCGTGGAGAGAATAAACATGTTGCATCGGCTCGGTTGTGTGGAGAGAATAAACATGTTGCATCGGCTCGGTTGTGTGGAGAGAATAAACATGTTGCATCGGCTCGGTTGCGTGGAGAGAATAAACATGTTGCATCGGCTCGGTTGCGTGGAGAGAATAAACATGTTGCATCGGCTCGGTTGTGTGCAGAGAATAAACATGTTGCATCGGCTCGGTTGCGTGGAGAGAAAAATCATGTTGCATCGGCTCGATTGCGTGGAGAGAATAAACATGTTGCATCGGCTCGGTTGCGTGGAGAGAATAAACATGTTGCATCGGCTCGGTTGCGTGAAGAGAAAAATCATGTTGCATGTGCTCGGTTGCGTGGAGAGAATAAACTTGTTGCATCGGCTCGGTTGCGTGGAGAGAAAAATCATGTTGCATCGGCTCGGTTGCGTGGAGAGAAAAAACATGTTGCATCGGCTCGGTTGCGTGGAGAGAATAAACATGTTGCATAGGCTCGGTTGCGTGGAGAGAAAAATCATGTTGGATGTGCTCGGTTGCGTGGAGAGAATAAACATGTTTCATCGGCTCGGTTGCTTGGAGAGAAAAATCATGTTGCATCGGCTCGGTTGCGTGGAGAGAAAAATCATGTTGCATCGGCTCGGTTGCGTGGAGAGAAAAATCATGTTGCATCGTCTCGGTTGCGTGGAGAGAAAAAAAAATGTTACATCGGCTCGGTTGCGTGGAGAGAATAAACATGTTGCATCGGCTCGGTTGCGTGGAGAGAAAAAACATGTTGCATGTGCTCGGTTGCGTGGAGAGAAAAAAAACATGTTGCATCGGCTCGGTTGCGTGGAGAGAATAAACATATTGCATCGGCTCGGTTGCGTGGAGAGAAAAATCATGTTGCATCGGCTCGGTTACGTGGAGAGAAAAAACATGTTACATCAGCTCGGTTGCGTGGAGAGAATAAACATTTTGCATCGGCTCGGTTGCGTGGAGAGAAAAAACATGTTGCATGTGCTTGGTTGCGTGGAGAGAAAAAACATGTTACACGTGCTCGGTTGCGTGGAGAGAATAAACATGTTGCATCGGCTCGGTTGTGTGGAGAGAATAAACATGTTGCATCGGCTCGGTTGTGTGGAGAGAATAAACATGTTGCATCGGCTCGGTTGCGTGGAGAGAATAAACATGTTGCATCGGCTCGGTTGCGTGGAGAGAATAAACATGTTGCATCGGCTCGGTTGTGTGCAGAGAATAAACATGTTGCATCGGCTCGGTTGCGTGGAGAGAAAAATCATGTTGCATCGGCTCGATTGCGTGGAGAGAATAAACATGTTGCATCGGCTCGGTTGCGTGGAGAGAATAAACATGTTGCATCGGCTCGGTTGCGTGAAGAGAAAAATCATGTTGCATGTGCTCGGTTGCGTGGAGAGAATAAACTTGTTGCATCGGCTCGGTTGCGTGGAGAGAAAAATCATGTTGCATCGGCTCGGTTGCGTGGAGAGAAAAAACATGTTGCATCGGCTCGGTTGCGTGGAGAGAATAAACATGTTGCATAGGCTCGGTTGCGTGGAGAGAAAAATCATGTTGGATGTGCTCGGTTGCGTGGAGAGAATAAACATGTTTCATCGGCTCGGTTGCGTGGAGAGAAAAATCATGTTGCATGTGCTCGGTTGCGTGGAGAGAATAAACATGTTGCATGTGCTCGGTTGCGTGGAGAGAAAAAAAAACATGTTACATCGGCTCGGTTGCGTGGAGAGAATAAACATGTTGCATCGGCTCGGTTGCGTGGAGAGAAAAAACATGTTGCATGTGCTCGGTTGCGTGGAGAGAAAAAAAAACATGTTGCATCGGCTCGGTTGCATGGAGAGAAAAATCATGTTGCATCGGCTCGGTTACGTGGAGAGAAAAAACATGTTACATCAGCTCGGTTGCGTGGAGAGAATAAACATTTTGCATCGGCTCGGTTGCGTGGAGAGAAAAAACATGTTGCATGTGCTCGGTTGCGTGGAGAGAAAAAACATGCTGCATGTGCTCGGTTGCGTGGAGAGAATAAACATGTTGCATCGGCTCGGTTGTGTGGAGAGAATAAACATGTTGCATCGGCTCGGTTGTGTGGAGAGAATAAACATGTTGCATCGGCTCGGTTGCGTGGAGAGAATAAACATGTTGCATCGGCTCGGTTGCGTGGAGAGAATAAACATGTTGCATCGGCTCGGTTGTGTGGAGAGAATAAACATGTTGCATCGGCATGGTTGCGTGGAGAGAAAAAACATGTTGAATTGGTTCGCTTGCGTGGAGAGAAAAAATATGTTGAATTGGCTCGGTTGCGTGGAGAGAAAAAACAATGAATTGGCTCGGTTGCGTGGAGAGAATAAACATGTTGCATCGGCTCGGTTGTGTGGAGAGAATAAACATGTTGCATCGGCTCGGTTGTGTGGAGAGAATAAACATGTTGCATCGGCTCGGTTGCGTGGAGAGAATAAACATGTTGCATCGGCTCGGTTGCGTGGAGAGAATAAACATGTTGCATCGGCTCGGTTGTGTGCAGAGAATAAACATGTTGCATCGGCTCGGTTGCGTGGAGAGAAAAATCATGTTGCATCGGCTCGATTGCGTGGAGAGAATAAACATGTTGCATCGGCTCGGTTGCGTGGAGAGAATAAACATGTTGCATCGGCTCGGTTGCGTGAGAGAAAAATCATGTTGCATGTGCTCGGTTGCGTGGAGAGAATAAACTTGTTGCATCGGCTCGGTTGCGTGGAGAGAAAAATCATGTTGCATCGGCTCGGTTGCGTGGAGAGAAAAAACATGTTGCATCGGCTCGGTTGCGTGGAGAGAATAAACATGTTGCATAGGCTCGGTTGCGTGGAGAGAAAAATCATGTTGGATGTGCTCGGTTGCGTGGAGAGAATAAACATGTTTCATCGGCTCGGTTGCGTGGAGAGAAAAATCATGTTGCATGTGCTCGGTTGCGTGGAGAGAATAAACATGTTGCATGTGCTCGGTTGCGTGGAGAGAAAAAAAAACATGTTACATCGGCTCGGTTGCGTGGAGAGAATAAACATGTTGCATCGGCTCGGTTGCGTGGAGAGAAAAAACATGTTGCATGTGCTCGGTTGCGTGGAGAGAAAAAAAAACATGTTGCATCGGCTCGGTTGCATGGAGAGAAAAATCATGTTGCATCGGCTCGGTTACGTGGAGAGAAAAAACATGTTACATCAGCTCGGTTGCGTGGAGAGAATAACAATTTTGCATCGGCTCGGTTGCGTGGAGAGAAAAAACATGTTGCATGTGCTCGGTTGCGTGGAGAGAAAAAACATGCTGCATGTGCTCGGTTGCGTGGAGAGAATAAACATGTTGCATCGGCTCGGTTGTGTGGAGAGAATAAACATGTTGCATCGGCTCGGTTGTGTGGAGAGAATAAACATGTTGCATCGGCTCGGTTGCGTGGAGAGAATAAACATGTTGCATCGGCTCGGTTGCGTGGAGAGAATAAACATGTTGCATCGGCTCGGTTGTGTGGAGAGAATAAACATGTTGCATCGGCATGGTTGCGTGGAGAGAAAAAACATGTTGAATTGGTTCGCTTGCGTGGAGAGAAAAAATATGTTGAATTGGCTCGGTTGCGTGGAGAGAAAAAAACAATGAATTGGCTCGGTTGCGTGGAGAGAAAAAACATGTTGAATTGGCTCGGTTGCGTGGAGAGAAAAAACATGTTGAATTGGCTCGGCTGCGTGGAGAGAAAAAACATTGAATTGGCTCGGTTGCGTGGTGAGAAAAAACATTGAATTGGCTCGGTTGCGTGGAGAGAAAAAAACATTGAATTGGCTCGGTTGCGTGGAGAGAAAAAACATTGAATTGGCTCGGTTGCGTGGAGAGAAAAAAACATTGAATTGGCCCGGTTGCGTGGTGAGAAAAAACATGTTGAATTGGCTCGGTTGCGTGGAGAGAAAAAACATGTTGAATTGGCTCGGCTGCGTGGAGAAAAAAAACATGTTGAATTGGCTCCGTTGCGTGGAGAGAAAAAACATGTTGAAATGGCTCGGTTGCGTGGAGAGAAGAAACATGTTGAAGGACTAACAACTTCTTTCCATTTCTTTGTCTGCAAAGCACTGGAGGGGACATTCAAGTTCTCCATTGTGGTATCGACACAACACGGAAACAGCACTTACCGTTTATAAGTCATTTTGTCCTTTTGGCATAGGGCAAGACGCCTTTCACTGCTTCTGACAGCGGAAAAAGTTAACGGCTTCATTATAGAGCTACCTCCTATTTTAAGCCGGACAGATTGGCAAATTGCTACCATCACCACTTGCCAAAAAAATGAGAAATCAACAACTATGAAAATTAACCTTCGACTGGATTTCTGGCAAGTCCACACCATGCACGATGACCTACCTGACTATTTGCACGACATAAACGACGCCAGAAAAACAGACATAATCAATCATTATCATCATCAAATACTGTGCCTGCTGGCGTACGTGATCATGTATTTCCACAACTTTCGATCTCGACAGTTATTTATTATTTTCGTTGTTGATCTGCCTAGACAATCTCTTAGGCGGTCTGGTATATTTTGTTTTTGCTTGCCTCTATCTTTTTGTCCCTCGATTTTGCAGTTGTTACAATATATTCTAAATATACCCTTCTCATTTCATTGCCAAAACATGATGACTGTTTCTTCTTAATTTTGAGATTTAACTCACTTTTTGCAGTGACCCCTTTCTGAGCGATTTCATTACTCTTTTTAGCTGTCCATGGTATTCTCAACATTCTCCTGTAAAAACACAATTCTACAACCTACAGTGATTTTCTTCTATGTTGTCACATTGTTCATGTTTCACATCCATTTGTTAAGACTGGCTCTACCTAACATTTACGAACTCTTATTCTTGTTTCTACTGTCAAAAATGGATTGCACAGTATATTCCTCATTTCTTTGAAATTTGCTTGTGCCTGAGCCATTCTGCATCTCACCTTTTTTTGAGATCTACCATCTGAGGTATGTTTACAAATATTTAAATTCAGTTAACTGTTTCAATATTGTTTCACTTTATTGTGTATTGCGGTGATGACTTGTTCAGTGGTATTGGTTAATGGTTATGGAAGGCCTCAGTATCACTGCAAACGAATCAAAATCCATAATTGCTCAACCGCCGTGCCAGTGGAATCATCTGAATTACTAACTCATCTCCCAAACAAAGAAAGGTAACTGTAGTCCCCATCGTAGTAGTCTCAGCACACGCCAAAAGACATAAGGCGAAACCGCGCAGAAAGTTAACACAGTGAACTGTTCACTGTCATACGATATCATCCTTCATCGTAAACAATTGGGACATCGAAACATGATCAAAACGGATAAAACACACAGTTCAGAGTGTGCACAGAGCACTTAACTCAGTAGCTCCTGCAACAAGCCGGACTTGGAATATGAGGAATCTGCAACAATGAACACCCTTCAGACATAGCATTCAATGGTTCCTGCCGCCTATCCACCATATACCATGGAAGTTCACGTCCTCTCGAAAATGATGATCGTCATATTGAGAACAAAAAAATGTATAGCGCTTGATGATGTTAGGACATCGTTCTTGACAGTACACCAACCGAACATATAAACACACAGTTAGTCGTCGAATTATCACCGTCACACATCAAACAACAGACCCTGCGGTTAGCGTACAACGAACGAAACACGGTGCAAATTCCCAAAGATGAAAATCTTCGGTCGACTTGACGGAGATATCCATTAATGCGCTTCAGCATGTAAATAACTTGCGTCCAAAATCCCAAAGTCGGCCATTGTTCAGTGTTGTTACCATTAATTCTGTAATTTTGCTATTAAGGTTGAGTTCCTTTTTGTTGCTTTCTTTCACTATAATGTCTAACATATCTTGTAACTCATGTTCACTTCTAGCTATTAAGACTGTATCATAAACATATATTAGATAACACGTATACATACAATCGATAACGAAATGATATACTGCAGGTTGAGATAGCCGTACTCCAAGAAACTCGTTTGGTAGGCTAAGGTATGCTGAACGAGGCAGACTGCTTGTTATATTGGCACAGAAAGATCAGCGACGATATCAGAGACTAAGGTGTGTGGGTTTGCAGTGAAAGAAACATCTCTAAATGGTCTGGTAGACCAGAACGCATCATAGCGGATATTAACATTTCACCGTTAAAACAAGACAAGGGTCAGTTACCCTCATAAAAGTAACTTGTGTGTTGAGCGGAATTATCGTCCCCAATCGGGCATCTTTTAAAGCGTATTTGAGGGTATGGAAAGTATTCGTTTTTGTTGTTTTTTTTTATCGCGATTTTTGTGTTTTGAAGTGATTTGCTGGATTCGTGATTTTATGTGCGGATGGTATGGAAGGGTTGTAGAAAAAATAGAAAAGATATAAGAGTGAACCAAAATTGACCGATAAAGAAGTTAAAAATATGTAAGGACCGAAGCTGATCTATTTATTTGTAAAATGAATTTTAATTGGATATATAAGTGGCGATTTGCGAACGGGGATAATAAATATAGAGACGATATAAAAATAGTGAACTAAAGCTTGTCGGAAAAATAATTCTAACTAATAATTTTGCTACATAATTGGGAACTAGGATAACAACCACGAATTTAAATTTTGACGCTGGAGACGCAGTCGCAGTGGTTGCACGTCCATGTAGAACTACTTTGATATACAGATAATGGGAAGAGGATATACTCAAAGCAGTGATAATAGAAAGGACCAAATCGTGTTTGTCTTCATCGAATTTGTTAGTAACTAAGAGAGTTGAGATTCACAAAAGATGCGATTACGGGAACTCAACAATATTACTAAGAATTTCTCCAACACAATGTTATTAATAGACGACATCCTGAGAATGTTAAATGTCGTTAGATATTCCAGGAAACTGGTTCTAAAATTAGGATGTTGGACAACATGTGTACGCGAGCAAGAAAAGGAAAACAAAACAGCACCAAGAAAGGTAGCTCAGCATGAACCGTTTTATCTTATAGGATGAATAATTTATTTGCCATGAATTTATTTGATTCTGATGAATGAAACTACAATAAGTAAAAACAATCATCTTAAGATATATTATCATACATCTCAGCGGGTGTTAATCACCTTCTCCAACAGACACAGGAGAATAACAAATCAACCTAGAACTGGTGTCGTCGACTACACATACTCAGGACCATACTGGGGAGGAGATGATATGAGCGCTTTTAAAAGTGTCTGATCGCAATGAAGATGATCTGTCGACTAAACTAAAATCTTAAATATCTATGTGCATATATAGTCTTTGGCGAGTTGACATACGGTCGGAAACGCTCAACTATTATAAGTATGTTGCTTAGATATCAGTGTCTTATACTGAATGCTGTTTTACTAGGTAGCTATTTTTGTGAATGAATTTATTTGTATTGATATGGCTCTCAGTGGAAAAAAAAACGTCACCGAGTCCGCAATACTTTGAAATATTTCATCGATCAAAGCTTGAGAGAGCTAGCACGTTAAAGAAAAGTATATCACGTAAACATGCACACACACATACATACAAACACTGGAAATAGAAAACACACACAGGAGTATATGATGTGTATATACATATATATATATATATATATATATATATATATATATAGAGAGAGAGAGAGAGAGAAAGAGAGAGAGAGAGAGAGTCAAAGTGTTTGCTGATGTTGGTTATAATTCATTGTTAATGAGATAAATTCGTAACATAAATTCTACATATCTTTTTGTAATTTTTAGGGACGAATGATACATGGTGTAAGTAAAATGATTTAGAATTAATCAACAAGTGAATTAGAAACGCATTAGAATTGATGCGAAAACTGTATTTGAGTTTTTTTTTATTTCTTCATCGATCAACCCTCGATGCTCATTTGTTTTATTGTGACGCGTTTTCAAACAGATGTTGCATTGACCACAACGATCTCTCTGATATGTTAAATAATTATTATTCTGCCCTTTAGTTAGGCATGACATAAATGAGCATAGCATTAAATAATTGATTTATAGAACAAATCGATGTATGGAACAAGTTCCAATGGTGCAACTAGATTAGTGTTTCGGAAATAAATAAACTTCTTCCGGTGTGAGCGATTCCATACAAAACCAAACACACACTGACACAGAAATACTCAAAATTACGCACACAGACTGACATTTACACATATATATAATGCGTATACAATATGCTAATTTATGCGTTTAGCGACATAAATTAAAATGATCTCCCTAATAGTAGAGAAAAGAGAAATAAGGAGAGAATGAAGTTCTATACTTAACCTCTAAAGTTCTAACCCTAAATTGAACTCTAAACATAAAACTAACCCAAACATAAAAAATGCGTTAGTTATGAACATAGAGATAACTGTTAGCATTTATGATACACTCATTGTAGTTTTGGTGGAAAGCCAACCACGGCGAGATCACTTTAATGTATTGAGTTACTGAGTTAGCGCTGATCATCATTGAACACCGAACATGTCCATAGGTTCTCAGATCCCCTCCTCAGCAAGTGTCCTGCAGTGTCCAGCAACTGACGACTCCAGTTCTGTGTTGGTTAATTAGTCTTCTTACGCGCACACTAAGTTTCTGGTTTCTCGCTGTGTCCATCTTAAATAATATCTTTATCACTCGAAGCAGTGACGTGGACTAATGATTGTCGAAGTCCTGAGCATTTTTAACCTCTCGGAGGGCATTGATGATGTCCGCCAGATTCATTGGCTGATCGTCCTCAACGACAGCGCAGCTAGCCAACTTGTCCGCTCTTTCACTTCCCTGTACTCCCGCATGTTCTGGCACTTAGACAAAGGTGACCTTACGTATTGTTGACTTCTACCACATGACAAAATATTATTCACTCACTATTCACATAGAGACATTTCTGCTTGCTATCTTACACTATAATATCTATCATCACTTGTAGTTCATTCTCTGTCTCTGCTATTAAGACCGTGTTATTCTCATATTCAATTAATATATTAATATTCATTAATTAATTATGTTGTGACTGTAAATTCAATTACTTTGTGGTTAACCATTGATCTAATAATATGTTCGCTGTAAAGTGAAAACAAATCTGTCGACAGATCACAGCCTTGTCTGACTCGTTGTTTTATTTATTGGAATTGTCATGTATATATATATATATATATATATATTATATATATATATATATATATATATATATATGGTAGGATCTATACATTTTGCGACCATAAAGCTGGTTAATGTAAAAGTTAAGTATAGCTAAATAAAACCATTCAAAATTTAAAAAGAACCCAAATAAGGCCCCATTTTAAAAGGTAAACACCATCAGATCTCTATTATAGATTACACAATATAAACAAATGTTACGCCCCCTTGGATTCTGAGGCCCTAAACTGTAGCTTAAATATATTTAATGTCAGGTCCAGTAATTTTAACTGCTACTGTATGCAGTAAACAATACAACCTGTGCCTGCCCTGCTACTTTGCAGGTAATCTCAGGAGAGTAAAAGGCTAAGGGAGGGTACACTGAAGTAAAACAACCCCACTGCCTTGTGGGTGAGACATTTTAATCAAAGGCTAGTGGAGTAAAACGTAACAAACCGACGGAAGGCAACAGAAAACCACCGTCGTAACTTCTTTGCATTATCATGAATCATTGGACAGAATACATTAAATATCTTTACAATGAGGAACGAACAGAAGAAAATATTAGGGAATATGGAGAACGACCAGAAATACTCAGAGAAAAGGTGGAAGACGACTTGCGCAATATGAAATCAGGAAAAGCTCCTGGACTAGATAATACAACTAAAGAAGAGATTGAAGCCATGAGTGATTTTGGAATAGAATTAATAACAACAATATTGAATGATATCTACAACAGCGGATATATACCAGACCACCTGCGCAAGTCAATATTCATAGCCCTAACAAAGAAATTTGGTGCGATTGGATACGACGATCACCGCACAATAAGCCTTATGACTCACATGACTAAGATATTACTAAGAATCATCATGCGAAGAGTGCGAAACAAAATCAGTTCAGAAATTAGCGATGAATAGTGTGATTTTGTTAGAGATAAAGGAACAAGCAATGCCATGTATATCATGAGATCGTTAGTAAAAAGAGTCACAGAGGTGAAAACAGATCTATACCTATGTTTCATAGATTATACCAAAGCATTTGACAAAGTAAAGCACCAAGAAATAATCAAAATTTTAGATAGCCTAAACGTAGACAGCAAAGATCTAAGAATAACAAAGAACATGTACTGGCAACAAACAGCGGCCATAAGAACTGGAAACCAATTGGGACGTTACAAATAAAACAGGGTGTTTGAAAGGTTCTGTGCTGTCACCAGATTTGTTTAATATTTACAGTGAGATTATTTTAAGATCCATAAGGAGCATGCATGGAATAACAATTGGAGGTCATAATATAAATAATCTAAGGTATGCTGATGATACAATCTTAAATGCTAAGAGTGAAAATGAGTTACAAGAAATGTTGGACATTATAGTGAAAGAAAGAAAAAAATAAATGACTCAGCCTTAATAGCAAAAAGAAAGAAGTAATAGTAACAACAAAGAAAAAGACATCGCCTTAGTGCAAAATAAAGACAAGTGGAACAATATTAAAACAGGAAAAGGAATTTAAATATTTAGGAACTTTGTTAACCTCAAACAGAAGATGTACAAAAAAGGTGAGATGCAGAATGCCTTACGCAAATGCAGCTTTCAAAAAAAAAATGAGGAAGATACTATGCAATCCATTTTTGACAATAGAAACAAGAAAATGAGTCTATCTCTAGCCAGATCTCTCACTTCTTCTATTGTCATACTCAAGGTCTCTCTAATGTCTTGAAACTACTTTCATCTTGGTCTCTCACTGACGCTTCGTCCAGGAACCGTGCCTCCCATTATTGTTCTTTCCAGCTTGCTGTCTGTTGATGTAAACATCGTATTTAAAATTCCTCTGTAGAATGGTTTTAATAAACCAGTTCTTTTAAAATGTTTAAATCGTTTAATATGCCTTCATTGCTCTGTTTTATAGTGCAATGTATCATACGGATTTTTCTGTTTTTCGAATAAATCGATTTTCTACATTTGCCTCTTTGGGAGATTGTTCATTACCCACAACAAATGTTACTATCGGTAAAATAAACATTACCAGCCATTTTAATTCTACTACCGTTTATTTTTTGTGTTGCTATTGCTAATATTAGACGCGATAGGTCAGTGGTTAGTGAACTGGACTACAAAGGACAAGGGGTAGGGTTCGATCCCAACCGACGGCTTCCGGGTTCACCCAGCCTTAAATGGGTACCGGATTTTTTTCTGGGAAAGTGAAGCGGCACGTGCGTAATACCGACCACATTATAACAAAAATCATGTGCTGAAGGGCTGTACAATTTATGGTCACTAACACCACATTCCCTATAAGCCACTTGGCGTTACAGGGGTACTTTACTTTACTTTTTTTTTATTGCTAATATTGTTTTGATTTCCTTCTGGTAGTCTCAAATATATTAGATACTTCAGATCCCAGATATTCATAGATTGTTACGATTGAAAGTTCTTCACTGTTGTTCCTGATTTGGATTTTTTGTTTTGTTTTGTTTTGTCTGTGAAATATTATATTTGTTTTCTGTATGTTTAGATAGAGGTTTTGCTCTTCACTGTGTTATTGACACACTAAACCGTTTCTTTTAAACAGTTTGCTCTATTTGAGAGGAGAACTGTGTCATCAAAAATATTTAAGCTCTGGACTGATGTTGTCATTCATTGTGAAAGGATCGAACTTAATAAATATGTCATCGTTTCTGGTACCTGCTTGCTGATCTTGATATAGTGATTCGATAAGCTGTATTATGTTTTTTTAATCCACTAACTTTAATGATGTTCCACAGATTCTGGTGATGTAAGCAGTCAGATGTTTTGCAGTAATCTATGAAGCATGAATGAGTTCTTGGTTGTATTCCCTGTACTCCTCAAAGATGTTTCTCATTTTGAAGATGTGGTATCGAGTGTTTCTACAATGTCTGAAACCTACTTAAACTAGATGAAGTTGTTGCTAGCCTACTCATGATGGTCCGCAAGAGTATTTTGCATGCATGGCTTTTTATGGCAATAGTTCTGTAGTTTGATAAAAGCTAAAGATTTCCTCTCTTTGCAATGGGGATAGACTTTTCCATTTCTTTTGGCCTGTCCACATTTTTCTCAAATTTAACACAGGCACACACACACACACACACACACACACACACACACACACACACACACACACACACACACACACACACACATATATATATATATATATATATATAAGCATTTTTTTGCATGTAAGCAATTAAATTATAACGTAGGCATGTTTGCTATTCTTAGCTTCAATGGGTATATGCTACATAGTTAATTATTATTTTGATACAATGTTCATATAATTTCAAACAACATTTGTTACTTTCCAGAGGAATCAAGTGTCTAATCAAGTACGTAAGGTGGTTTAGAACTGGTTTAAAACTCAGTAACACACAACATGCGTTTATGTGTCTGCCGATTGAGAAATTGTTTAAATAAAGTTCGCATGTTCGCAAATAATGTTCGCAAATTTTAGAGAAATTGACACAAACGTAGCCCATCAAAAATGTCACTGGAGATAAAAGTTTCTTGCCAGAAAGAAACATCACTATACTTATTCAATGTCAGGATTGAATACATGTCGAAATGGTAAGGAGAAGGCACTGAGAAATATACAATGGTAAATATACACAGAAAAATTATAATCGAACGGCAATGACTAAATAAAATTAAAGAAGCAGTGAAGGGCATTTTGCTTGGAAGGAAAGGTAAAAGTAAAATACGAGACTTGAACCGGCGTCCTAGCGCGCGAGTTTCCACCCATATGTGCTCGGCCGCTTATCCAGAAATGTTCGGAGATTTCTTTATAGCGTCGCCTTAAGCATGGATCTCAGATGCGAGGCGACATTCCTCAAATTTCCCGGGTAATACCCTGATACCCACTTCTACCAACGGTTGGGTCGACCTTGGGAGTATTTTTTATTCCAACCACAAGTACAATTGACACTGTTCCTAGTTGGAATCAAACAAGGGTTGTCCGAACGTCGGTATTCCAGTCGGATGGTTTTCCCAAACAAGGCTACCGAGACCCCTGCTTGGAAAGAAATATTACTAAAATGAAAATAGGATGACCGAAACAATTTTTTAAAAATATTGGTAAAATAGCCAGCCAAATCATAGGTAGAAGGTTAGAGGTTACCGTATTAACTATCATCCAACATGTAGTACATCTCTCTCATATCACCATTTGATCTCTTATCCATCTGTCCATTTCTCCTTCACTTACCAGTCGTTATCATCATAGATGAAGTACGTATCCGTATGTAGGCGAAACGTTAGAACTTTGTTGAGTTCCTTTTTTGTAAAACTGCCACCATACTTTGTATGCTGAATGTTACACCCCACCACTAGCTCCTTCCTATCAGCTTTACCGCAGCACTGAATTTATTTATTCCCACCCTAATAGTTTAAACGAGATACGCAAAGTCTTCATGCAACGGAAAGAAGATATACATTAACTAATTCTTTAAGTAGAAGTCAAGAAGAAGAAATAATATTCAACATTCGGTGCATCAGGAAACAAGACACTGATCAAAAACAGAAAACAATTGTAGAATGAGAATCCTTTGTAAACATAGTTAGATAAATTTAATAACTCAGCAACATAAATATATGACAGTATTCAGCGATCAAGGAAAGGAAACTAGCGTATTACATATATTTAATACATTGAGTTCTATTACGTGTTTGTTGTATATTTTATTATTTTCCATGCATTTGTAATTGAAAACGTGTACGTTGTACTGATATATTTTAGCAAACTGACGAAGATGTAAGTAAAATGAATCCGAGTTAAGGGAACAATTATTATGAAACAAATAACAAACAAATATATTTGAAGTATCAAACGTATGAAAGTAACAAATGGAAGATTTTTTTTTCTATTTTGTCAGTGTTCGCCATTTTTCATATTAGGCGAAGTCCCTAGAGACTAGGAAATTAATTGTGCGTGTTAATCCGTTTTATCCATGGCAGCCGTGTGCACAGGGATCCTCGCCGCACAGGCAGATAATGCTGTCTTCAGAGGTATTCATGTTTTTTTTCAGTTGATTAGAAATTGACGTTTCAAACCGGGTAGTTTGAGTGAGACCAGGGGTAGTTGTAGCGGATAGAAATTATAAATAACAATTGCAACTGGTGTAGCATGGATTTGATCTTACAACCTCTCTGTAACGAAAACTACGTCTTGCATCAAGACCAACCAGCCTGCTAAAGGAAGATTGTGTAAATAATAAAGTAAGAAACAATTAACAATGGAATATTAAATAAATATGTAGTATGACACAATTAATAATGGTACATCAAATAAGTATGAAGCATGAAACAAGTAATAATAATGTGCGCATCGTCCTTAAATTTTTATACTTCATTTTAAACAAAGTTATTGAGACTGTCTGTTTCTAACCGTTTTAACGTTGTGATTAACACATGTGCCACTAGGAGATCAAATAGATTAATTTATAACAGTAGGACTTGAATAATTTATTATGGACAATATATAAACACATACATGCTGCGATTATTCAGAAGTGGTTGCATTGAACAGTAATTTCAAACATACAGTTAAATACATCACTTATCGTAGCTAACACAGAGATAATGATTGGAATTTGCAATGTGCCTTGTATGTGTTTATCACACACGCATGCACACACACACACAAACGTGTACATAATAAACGTTGTAGGAGATTTTGGCAAACAACAATCTCTGTCTTGTGCATTGGTACATGAAATTATTCATGGATATAAACTATATCATCTGGAAACATCAGTATTTGTAGCCTTTCACAAAAAGAACGAAGTAAACAGTGACTTTAAAGGAATAAGCTTGACAAGTCATGTAGCACAAATCTTGCTTAAAGCCATACGGGGTGAACTCAATCTAGAATCATTATGTACAACACATTTCTAATTTGCGATGAATGTATTGATAATAATACACCTTATTTTTAACTCATTAAACTTCAACTATTGAAACAAAAGCTGGTACTATTTCTTGTCAAAGAATATATCAATAAACAACAGATAAAATAGTATGGCCTTATAAACGGAAAGACTAAACCACAACACAACGAACCATTTCATTAAGATTAAAAGAATACCACTCTCAAGAGCCAATCACTAAATAGTTTGTTCAATGAAATGTTACAAAATTAGGAGACAATAAAAATAAAAACTAGGAATACCTAGGTGTCAAAGCGGCTGCTTGTAGATGATTTTTCCGACTAGGCTCTTGCAGGCGTTTTTAAATGATTTAAATTATATATATTATATATATATATATATATATATATATATATATATATATATATATGTGTGTGTGTGTACTTGCTTGCATTGCATTAAAGATTTAAGAATGAAATATGTTTTAAGGTGTACCTCTTTGTTCTGGCATATGTATAATATTAATTAAAATGTCACTATTTATTATATTTTAGGAAATTATTGATAGCTCTGAAGTAAGTACAATTATTTGTAAAACTTCAAAAATCATGTATTTGTGCATTCATATGAGGAGTGAAGGACTGTAATGAAACAAGTAAAGTCACTTGCTACTCTAGTTATTGTTGGTGACATGAATTCAATGCAGGACAAAAAAAAACAAGAAGTTACTATGAAAATACAGATTTTGGAAGAAACAAATATTTAAAACAATTGGAATAGTAAACAAGATATGAGTATGTAACAGTAACGTTTGGACAAGCCATAGAACGATAATTATGCAGATGATATGACTTGATGATAAATGGAGGAACCAAATAGACAATACAGCGCTTGAATATGGATTTCGAGATAATGACCTTAAAGTCAGAATAAATCACTGAAATAACAAATTCAAGCCATAACGCTATCATGGTGAAATTGAAAATTAAATTACAGAAGAATTGACACAAAAGTAGAACATCAAAAATGCCACTAGAGATACAACTTTCTTGTCAGAAAGAAAGATCCTATACTTAGACAATGTACACCGATCCATTCAATATCCAATCATTATGTACAAAACATTTTTAATTTACGAATAATGTAATGATAACAAGACATCTAATTTTGAAGCCATTTAACTTGGACTATTGAAATAAAATCTGTGAATATCTTTAGTCAATTAATACATAAATTAACAAGAGATAAAATGTTACGGGTCCTGTTATAAGACAGTAAGACAAAAACACAACACAACGACCCATTTAATAAACATTAAATGACTACCAGTCGCAAGGGTCATGCAATAATTAAATTATTTGATGAAATATTATTAAAACTAACAACAATAAAAACAAACACTAGGAATACCGAGGTCTAAGACGGCCGCTTGTAGATAATTTCTCTGACTCGACTCTAGCTGGTGTTTTAAAAATGGTTGTTTATATATATATATATATATATATATATATATATATATATATATATATATATATATATATGAGGATGTAATGAGGATGTTTAAGGGTGCAATTGTTTTGACTTGTGCTTAATATAAATTACAATGTAACGTAATATATTTTAGGAAAGTGAAAAAAGCCATGAAGTAAGTACAATTATTTTTGAAACATCAAAAGCCATGTATTTATGTCTTCATATGAGGAGTGAAGGACTCTAATGAAACAAGTATAGTCACTTGGTACTTTTGATATTGTTTGTGGCATGAATTCATGGCAAGACAAGGATCTAAAGAAGTTACTATGAAATTACAGACTTTGGAAGAAAAGAAACAATCAAAATAAGTGGAAGAGTAAACAAGATACGAGAATGTAACATAATCGTTTGTACAATCCATGGAACGACAATTACGGAGAGGATAAAACGTGATGATACATGGAGGAACTAAATAGACAATACAGTGTTCGAATATAGATTTCGAGACAGTGTCCCAAAAGTCAGAATATATCACTAAAATAACAAATTCAATCCAAAGCACTTAGATGATGAAATTGTAAATCAAATTATAGAGAAATTGACATAAACGTAGCCCATCAAAAATGTTACTAGAGATAAAAGTTTCTTGTCAGAAAGAAACATCACTATACTTATTCAATGTCAGGATTGAATACATGCCGAAATGTTTAGGAGAAGGCACTGAGAAATATACTATGGTAAATATGTACAGACAAATTATAATCGAACGGCAATGACTAAATAAAAGTAAAGAAGCAGTGAAGGGCATTTTGCTTGGAATGAAAGGTAAAAGTAAAATACGAGACTTGAACCGGCGTCCTAGCACGCGAGTTTCCACCCATATGTGCTCGGCCGCTTATCCAGAAATGTTCGGAGATTACTTTATAGCGTCGCCTCAAGCATCGAAACTCAGATGCGAGGCGACATTCCTCACCTTCCCCGGGTAATACCCTGGTATCCATTTCTACCAACGGTTGGGTCGACCTTGGAAGTATTTTTTATTCCAACCACAAGTACAATTGACACTGTTCCTAGTTGGAATCAAACAAGGGTTGTCCGAACGTCGGTATTCCAGTCGGATGGTTTTCCCAACAAGGCTACCGAGGCCCCTGCTTAGAAAGAAATATTACGTAAATGAAAATTGGATGACCGAAACAATTTTTATTTAATATTGGTAAAATAGCCAGCCAAATCATAGGTAGAAGGTTAGAGGTTGCCGTATTAACTATCATCCAACATGTAGTACATCTCTCTCATATCACCATTTGATCTCTTATCCATCTGTCCATTTCTCCTTCACTTACCAGTCGTTATCATCATAGATGAAGTAGTATGTCTCTCTGTCTCATCGTTTATTATAGTTGTCCTCGTTCTCGGAAGAACGTATCCGTATGTAGGCGAAACGTTAGAACTTTGTTGAGTTCCTTTTTTGTAAAACTGCCACCATACCTTGTATGACTGAATGTTACACCCCACCACTAGCTCCTTCCTATCAGCTTTACCGCAGCACTGCATTTATTTACTCCCACCCTAATAGTTTAAACGAGATACGCAAAGTCTTCATGCAACGGAAAGAAGATATACATTAAAAAATTATTTAAATAGAAGTCAAGAAGAAGAAATAATATTCAATATTCGGTGCATCAGGAAACAAGACACTAGTCAAAAACAGAAAAAAAAAACAATTGTAGAATGAGAATTCTGTGTAAACATAGTTAGATAAATCTAACAACTCAACAATATAAATATATAACAGTATTCAGCGATCAAGGAAAGGAAACTGACGTGTTACATATATTTAATACATTGAATTCTATTAATTATATCTTGTATATTTAATTTTCTTCCATGCATTTGTAATGCAAAACGTGTACGTTGTACTGATATATTTTAGCAAACTGACGAAGATGTAAGTAAAATGTATCCAAGTGAAGGGAACAATTATTATGAAACAAATAACAAACAAATATATTTGAAGTATCAAACGTATGAAAGTAACAAATGGAAGATTTTTTTTTCTATTTTGTCATTGTTCGCCATTTTTCATATTAGGCGAAGTCCCTAGAGACTAGGAACTGAATTGTGCGTGTTAATCCGATTTATCCATGGCAGCCGTGTGCACAGGGATCCTCGCCGCACAGGCAGATAATTCCGTCTTCAGAGGTATTCATATTTTATTTTTCAGTTGATTAGAAATTGACGTTTCAAACCGGGTAGTTTGAGTGAGACCAGGGGTAGTTGTAGCGGATAGAAATTATAAATAAAAATTCCAACTGGTGTAGCCTGGATTTGATCTTACAACCTCTCTGTAACGAAAACTACGTCTTGCATCAAGACCAACCAGCCTGCTAAAGGAAGATTGTGTAAATATAAAGTAAGAAACAATTAACAATGGAATATTGAATAAGTATGTAGTATGATACAATTAATAATGGTACATCAAATAGTATGAAGCATGAAACAAGTAATAATAATGTGCGCATCGTCCTTAAATGTTTATACTTCATCTTTAAACAAAGTTATTGAGACTGTCTGTTTCTAATGGTTTTAACGTTGTGATTAACACATGTGCCACTAAGAGATCAAAGAGATTAATGTATATAGTAGGACTTGAATAATTTTTTATGGACAATAGATAAACACATACATGTTTCGATTATTCAGAAGTGGTTGCATTGAACAGTAATTTCAAACATACAGTTAAATACACCACTTATCGTAGCTAGTACAGAGATAATGCATTTTTCAATGTGCCTGGTATGAGTTTATCACACACACATGCACACACACATGCACACACACATGCACAAGCGTGTATATAATAAACGTAGTAGGAGATTTTGGCAATAAAAATAAAAACTAGGAATACCTAGGTGTCAAGGCGGCCAATTGTAGATGATTTTCCGCCTAGGCTCTTGCAGGCGTTTTTAAATGATTTGAAATATATATATATATATGTACTTGCTTGCATTGCATTAAAGATTTAAGAATGAAAGATGTTTTAAGGTGTACCTCTTTGTTTTGACATATGTATAATATTAATTAAAATGTCACTATTTATTATATTTTAGGACAGTATTCATATCTCTGAAGTAAGTACAATTTTTTTTTAAAACTTCAAAAATCATGTATTTGTGTATTCATATGAGGAGTGAAGGACTGTAATGAAACAACTAAAGTTACTAGCTACACTAGTTATTGTTGGTGACATGAATTCAATGCAGGACAAGGAAAACAAGAAGTTACTATGAAAATACACATTTTGGAAGAAACAATTATTTAAAACAATTGGAATAGTAAACAAGATATGAGTATGTAACAGTAACGTTTGGACAAGCCATAGAACGATAATTACGCAGATGATATGACGTGATGATAAATGGAGGAACCAAATAGACAATACAGCGCTTGAATATGGATTTCGAGATAATGACCTTAAAGTCAGAATAAATCACTGAAATATCAAATTCAAGCCATAAGGCTATCATGATGAAATTGAAAATTAAATTACAGAGGAATTGACACAAAAGTGGCACATCAAAAATGCCACTAGAGATAAAAGTTTCTTGTCAGAAAGAAAGATCCTATACTTATACAATGTACACGGAGGCATTCAATATTCAATCATTATGTACAAAACATTTTAAATTTACGAATAATGTAATCATAACAATACATCTAATTTTGAGCCCATTTAAGTTGGACTATTGAAACAAAATCTGTAAATATCTTTAGTCTGTTCTAAACGTCTGTCCCCTACTTTTCCTGTCTAGTGTGACAATACATGAGAAAGTCCCCTTGAATGACGTAGGCATTGGTATCCACTCCTCACCAACGCTGATATTGGTAAGCCCACAGACCTGTTTGATGACATCTTCTGCTCGGCCCACCCATGATTTGCCTCTTTTTAGCCTGGCACCGTTCACTGTGTTGAGCACGTGGTGCAATGGATGCTCTGTATCTGTACTAATCTTCAGGTATTATCGTGCTCCCCAGATCTTGATTCTGTCATCCATGGTTGGAAAGTCAAGAAGATACCTCATTGCTACACATGGAGTGCCCCCCCTCCCTGATATTTTAAGTTAGTTTAAGTGTTGCTATTGATATATTCTTTGATTTCCTTCTGGTAGTCACAAATGTATAAGATACTTCAGATCCCAGATATTCATAGTTTGTTACGATTCAAAGTTCTTCACTGTTGATCCTGATTTTGGGTTGTTTTTTTTGTTTAGTTTTTTTTCTGTGAAATATTATCTTTGTTTAGTGTATGCTTAGATAGAGGTTTTGCTCTTTACTGTGTTGTTGACACACTTAACTGTTTTTTTTAATCGGCTTGCACTATTTGAGAGGAGAACTGTGTCATCAACATATCTAAGTTCTGGACTGATGTTGTCATTTATTGTGAGAGGATCGAACTTGATAAATATGTCATCGTTTCACATACCTACTTGCTGATCTTGATACAGTGATTAGATAAGCTGTATTATGTATTTTTTTTTTAAATTCCATAACTTTAATGACGTTTCACAGATTCTGGTGATGTAAGCAGTCAGATGCCTTGCTGTAATCTATGAAACGTGAATGAGTTCTTGGTTGTATTCCCTGTACTTCTTAAAGATCTTTCTCCTTCTGAAGATTTGGTCTCGGGTGCCTCTACAATGTCTGAAACCTACTTAAACTAGATGAAGTTGTTGCTAGCCTACTCATGATTGTCCGCAAGAGTATTTTGCATGCATGGCTTTTTATGGCAAAAGTTCTGTAGTTGGATAAAAGCTAAATATTTCCTCTCTTTGCAATGGGGATACACTTTTCCATTTCTTTTGGCCTGTCGGCATTTTTCTTAAACTTTAACACAGACATACACACACACACACCTCACACACACACATACACACCTCACATACACACACACACACACACACACACACACATACATATACAAATATATATATATATATATACGCATTATTAGGCGTGATAGCAATTTAATTATATTGTAGGTATGTGTTTGCTATTCTTGACTTGAATAGGATTATGTTATATATTTAATTGTTTTTTGGATACAATTTTCATACACTTTCAAACCACATTTCTTACATTCCAGTGGAACAAACTGCTTAGTCAAGTAAGTAAGATGGTTTAGAACTGGCCTAAATCTCAGTAACACACAACATGCGATCATGTGTCTGCCCGATGAGAAATTGTTTCAATAAAGCTCGCATGTAAGGAGTATTAGTAAAGTTTAAATCCTATATATCTCTGGAGTACAAAGTAAGGCGATGTCCGAAGCTCAGATATAAAGACTTATGTACACATCATGAAGGCTTTGAAAATAAGACATGCAGCCCGGGAAAAGGTACCTGCAGACCGCAGTTTTGTAAACAACTCAAAAACCCCAACTTAAGCAAGATGCAGACAGATACATAGAAATGAAAATATACGACGAGGGAAAAGAAAAAAAAAAAAACATTTCCCAGGGGCCCCGCAATTTTTGTAGTCAGCTAGATCCGAGTAAGGCTACAGCTTCTATGAAGTAATTATTGTGGAACATTAGTGATGCTTTCTGACCACACAAGACACTGAGTAATATAATTGTGGAGGATGACTAGTTGTTTCAAGGACAGAGATGTATAGAGCAATTATTGCGACAAACTGATTTTCAAAGTGCTTCAGTGTTGTGTATTAGTCTTCTTCTACTTCTTTCCTTCCACATTTGCCTTTCAGCGTTGAGGGGAGATATAATTTGCGGTCTTTTGCTCTTCTGTTCGCCTCTGCTGATGTTATGTTTCCTAGTGCTTCTAATATTCCATCGACCCATCTTTTTCGTGGTCAACCATTGGGTCTGGTGTTCTCACAACGTTTGTTGAAAGCTCGTTGTGTTGTGTTTTGTTCTTTCTGCCTTGTCACGTGGCCAAACCATTTTATCTGTTGTTTCCTTATATATTCTATAGCGGGGGCTGTTCCTAGCTTTTTTCTCAGTTCATTTCTGATCCTTAGAGCGCGTGGCCGTGCGGCTAAAACCATTGTTCCGCTGGCTGAAAAAGCCGACGTTCGGTGTTCGAAGCCCGCGTTAGACAGAAAGGATTTTTTCTATCGGGGGTGAAATAAAAATTCTGAGTCTCACACGTCGTGGCGACTGCTTTGACCAAGCGGCCTTTATTTCCCTGGTTCTATCGTTGCGCCCCGTCATACACCAGCAATGGTACTATGTGACGTAAAGAGTTTTTTTTTTTTTTTATTTCTGATCTTATCTCTCAGACTGTTTCCTGTCATTCGTCTAACACATTTCATCTCTGTAGAGGTTATTTTTCTTATTGTTCCTGCATCTAGGGTCCAGGTCTGGCAATGGTAGCACAACGTTGGGAATTAGTGTATTAGTGCGTCAAACAAAACCGTATATATATATATATATAACCAACAATTAAGAAACTCAACCTACGTTTGGGTTGGTGGAATGTTCGCACAATGCAAACTGGACTATCTGACAATTTGCGCGATATTTGCTATAAATATATTTGCTATATTTCATGATATTTGCTATATATGATATATATTTGCGCGACGTCAGAAAGACAGCCATAATCAATAATGCATTAAAAAGACTTCAGGTGGATATAGCCCTTCTTCAGGAGACACGTTTGGCAGGATCAGATATGCTGAACGAGGTGGACTACGTGTTCTATTGACAAGGAAAGAGCAGCGACGATGTCAGAGAACACGGTGTGGAATTTGCTGTGAAAAAATCTCTAAAAGCTCTGGTTACACTCGGTCAGTATATACATCAGAGCGGATACTAACACTTCGCCTTAATACAACATCAGGACCAGTTACACTTATAAGTGTAAACGCTCCGACCTTGTGCTCGTCATCTGAAACCAAGGACAATTTCTACGAAAATTTGACAGAAGTCATGGAAAGTATACCAGGATAAGATCACATTATTCTACTGGGGGATTTCAATGCTAGAATGGGCGCAGACCACAGTTCGTGGCCAACCTGCCTCAGTCGCTTTGGAGTTGGTTAATTAAATGAAAACGGCCAACGACTTCTAGAGTTTTGCGCCTATCATAACCTGTGCGTCACAAATACTTTCCTCAAAACCAAGCGTCAGCATAAAGTATTTTGGAGACTCCCACGATCGAAACACCGGCACCAGCTGGACTTGATACTTGTTAGACGCCCTTTCCTTAAATCTGTAATTAACACACGGTCATACCACAGTGCAGACTGCGACTCGGATTATTCACTAGTTTGCTGCAAACTCAAGCTACTGCCCAGGAGGTTCCACTATGCCAGGCAGCCACAGAAGAGACCTCAAAAAGACACTAGCATGCTAACATATTCTGGATTGGTCGAGCAGTTCATCGAGACCCTCAAGGAGCGCTCATGAACACTATACCAGCGCTGTAGAAAAATTGGAACATCTCCGCATCGTCATCTACAACAACGCTGTTAGCATCTTTGGAAAACTGACACTTAAGTCTCAAGATTGGTGTGAAGCCAACTCCCATGTTATGACACCCGTAATCGAAGCTAAACGCACAGCCTTCATAGATCACAAGCGCGCACCTAATGCAAATACTCTGCAGGCTGAAACACTGACCTGAAACAATGTCCAGCAAACAGCTCGACGCTGTGATAATGAGTACTGGCTCCTGCTTAGCGACAGCATCTCGACTGCATCTCAAACTGGAAATCTAAATGTAATGTATGATGGCATAAAGAAAGCCATTGGACCAACAAATACACTATTGCCCCACTAAAGTCATCCACTGGGGAGAAAATAACAGATAGAGGCAAACTAATGGAAAGATGGGTGGAACATTATTCTTCACTTTCTTCAATAGAAAACACTGTTACACCAAACACCTTTGACGCCATACAATGTCTTACACCTATGGAAGAGTTGGACATTGAACCAACCATAGAGGAACTTAGCAAGGCCATAGACAGCTTGGCCACAGGCAAGGCTCCAGGACAAGATGGGATCAACCCGATCTGATTAAATCCTGCAAAATGTTCTTTATTACATCCCCTGCTTGAAGTACTACATCTATGCTGGAAAGAGAAAGCCATTCCGCAAGATATGAGAGACCCCATGATTGTAACTCTCCACAAAAATAAAAGAGATAGAAGCGACTGAAACAACTACAGAGGCATCTCCTTACTCAGCATAGTCGGCAAGACCTTCGCCAGAGTCATCTTAGGAAGGCAACAAAAACTCACAGAACATCCAGATTCGCAATGCGGCTTTAGATCAGGAGATCAACTGCAGACATGATTTTCTCTTTACGCCTACTTCAAGAAAAATCTAGAGGGCAGAAAAAGCCTCTCTTTATCGCCTTTATCGACATTTGATCTTGTCAGCAGAGAAGGTCTTTTCAAAATACTGTTCAAAAGAGGCTGCCCACATACTCTACTGACGCTAGTCAAATCGTTTCAGGAGGGCATGCAGGGCACCATCCAATACGACGGCAGCACATCACAACCCTTCGTCATACGCAGCGGTGTCAAGCAGGGATGCGTTCTTGCTCCAACTCTATTTGGAATCTTCTTCGCTGTTCTGTTAAAACATGCATTCTCACATGCGAATGAAGGAGTCTAGCTGCATACTAAATTCGATGGTCAATTGTTCAATATCTCAAGACTAAAGGCAAGGTCTAAGGTCAGACATATCTCTATTAGAGATCTGTTAATTGCTGACGACGCTGTACTTGTCACGCAAAGGCAGGAAGAAATCAAGAGCATAGTACATCGATTTTCACATGCCTGCCGAGACTTCGGTCTAACAGTAAGTTTGCAGAAAACTAACATACTCGGTCAAGATGTCAAAGCAACACCTGAAATCTCTATCGACAACTATAAACTTGATATCGTGCGGCAGCATAACTACCTGGGGTCAATCATCAGCGACAGACTATCTTTAGGTACAGAAATTGACACTCGTATTGGTAAATCAACTACCACCTTTGCCCGTTTTTCTAAGCGTGTCTGGCAAAACAGCAAACTGACAATTAAAACAAAAGCCGCAGTGTACAATGCCTGCATAATTAGTATCCTCCTGTATGGCAGCGAATCTTGGACAACCTATGTACAGCAGGAGAGAAGACTAGATGGATTACATTTGCGATGTCTACGCCGTATTCTTGGTATCACCTGGAAGGATAAAGTGACAAACGTTGAGGTCAAGACTTGCACAGGCATACCGAATATCTACACGCTGCTCAAACAGCGTAGGTTACGCTGGCTTGGCCATGTACATCGTATGAAAGATGGCCGCATACCGAAAGATATACTCTACAGACAACTGGCATATGGTAAAGAATGTAGGGGGCGCTAAAACTCTGATTTGTAGATGTGTATAAACGCGACATGAAGACTGAATATAAACCCTGCAGCATGGGAATACATAGCAGTAGACGCAATCTTTGGAATCACACTCTAAATGTTCTCCTCAAAGAAGAGGCAGACAGATTCATGGAGAAAGAGAATACAGGAGGAAAGAAAAGAAAAGACAAAAATAACATTTCTAGGGGCGCTGAAAAATCCATAGCCACTATGACTGACGGAGGCTACTAGCTATATATATATATATATATATATATATATATATATATATATATGTGTGTGTGTGTGTGTATGTAAATTAGTATGCATGTATTCATATATATATATATATATATATATATGGGAGCCGCGATAGCTCAGTGGTTAGTGGACTGGACTATAAAGGACAAGGGGTGGGGTTCGATCGCAACCGACGGCTTCCGGGTTCACCCAGCCTTAAATGGGTACCGGATTTTTTTCTGGGAAAGTAAAGTAGCACGGGCGTAATACCGACCACTTTACCCAAAAATCATGCGCTGAAGGTCTGTAAAATATAGGGTCACTAACACCAAAAAAATATATCGAACAGAGAATAATTCCCACAATGCAACATATAAATAAGCGGGACAAATCTAAAGAAAGTTCAACACATCACATACTTTGGCAAAATAATAATATCAGATGGAAGGTGCACTACGATACGAAAAAGTAAAATAGCACAGTCGAACAAAGCATTCTAGAAAAAAAATATCATATTGTGCACCATGGATCTGTCAATTGAAGCGAGAAAAACTATTCGTTCGTGCTATGAACAGCTAATTATGACCTATAGATGTGAATCATATACATGAGTCAAATAAGTGAAAGGACGATTAAAGGACACAGAGATGACATTTATGAGAAAAATACTGAGATTCCTGAAATGCTAAAATGTCCGACGAGGAAATTCTAACAGAGGCAAGCAATAGCCTTTAAGAGACTAATTAGATAAATGTATAACAGTAGGATTTGAATACTTTATTATAAACAATAGATTAACACATACATGATGACGATGCTCTTTAATGTAATACATCTATCACCTGGTATTATTTATTAGATGCTAGTCGTTACTCGTAGCCTCGTCGCCTTGGCCAGTCGCCACTCCCACCGTCAGCCTCCCCGTATTATCACGCTCTCCGGGGTGACATTGAATTGGGGCGACTTCGACCAGCTGATCACTTATGTGATTGGTCGTCTAAACTCCTGCCTTGGTTTCTCGTAGTTTCCTGCTGACTGGTCATGAACTTTCTAACTTACGGATCTCACACGGGTTACCACCGTGTTCCGGTGATCGTAGTACTCTTGTGGTGGTTATTATTGGTTGTGCCACGACATTGTCAGACTGTTTAATGATCTCTCCTCCAATCAAAAACCATTTCCTCTAATTTCCATCCAATCTACTTAATCTACGCGTCCAGTTTCGCGTTTCCCAACTCCCGCATTATCCGAGGATGACCTTCACAATTTTCTCGTGGACCCTGTATTATCATCTCACCCTTTTTTCTCGTGTTTTCCGCTTTCTCGCGGCTACACCTTTGTCTCCTATCCCATTTTAGTCATTGAAACTCCTTAATGACTAAACCTGCTACATCAACTTCTATTTTCTGTCACTCTAATCTTATTTTCCACCTCTTACCTTCACCTTTTCTCTTTTCTCTTTCTAGCTTCTTCAACTCCCTTTATTTCTCAAGTTCTATCTCTCCCTTTATGCACGTCAAGGTCAGTTATTGTCGTCAGCAATGGCTACAGGTTCTGGTAATAGGCCCTATAGAACCCGCAGACCAGGCCTCCGTCACCTGTCTAATTCCGACTATCTGTTTTCCGTTACTAAATTAGTCTAGTCCTGCATATTTCCTTTCTCTCTCTCTCTTTCTCTCTCTCTCTCTCTCTCTCTCTCTCTCTCTCTACCACAAGAATCTATTTCTCCTCCCCTTTACTCCTCATTTGGCACATCTATATACATATCATTGCATTCCGTAATGTTTATATAATGCCTTGTGCAATATTTCTATTGTGTAGTTTATCCCTCTTGGATTGGCTAACTCGCCCTACACTTCTTCAACTATTCCTCCCTTAAACTCTTGGCGTCTCCCCCTCTTATATACAACTTCCTTTGCCTTCCGCAATGTCTCCTCATTTATAACTTCCATTGCATTCCGCCATGTTTCTCTATTGACTTGTGCAATATATCTATTGTGTAGTTTATCCCACTTGGAATGTCTAACTCGCCCTACACCTCTCTAACTCATATACTTCTATTTACTTTATATGGGGTCTCGCCGTGTATATAATATGTATATATGTCTCCTCCATTACCTTTATTTCTCTCTTATTGTGCCGTATTTCCTTCTTGTTTAGCCTTATTTCATTCCTTTCTCCATCCACTTCTTGTTCCATACCGGTGTTCTTTAAACTTGTTATAGATTGGTTACGCCTTCCCCGTGTCTATTTCCACTGTATCGACTGCTATTTCCACTGTATCGACTGCTATTTCCACTGTATCGACTGCTATTTCTACTGTATCGTCTGCTATTTCCACTGTATCGTCTATTTTCTTCCTACCTCGTCTGTACGTTCTTGTGTAACACTGTCTAGCTATGTGTTCCACTGTATTGCAATTATAGCTTCTTCTATTATCTTGTATCCAATTTACTCTGTGTGTACCGTTGTATTCCTGGTATCTCTGTCTTGTATGATCAACCTCCTTTGGATACTCCTATCTCCTTGTCCTGTGTATCTCTTCTCTATTATACTGCACATTCCCTTCAAATCTTTGTCTAATATTCTCTTCTTCAATCGTCACATTCATTACCAGTGACAATGTTGTCAAATTTCTCCTACCCAATTGTATTTTCAATTTTTTTTTACTCAGGCCTTCTATAATATTGCTATTAACATTTTATTGACTTGTTCGTTCTCTACTCCTTGCCCAAATCGTTTTTCCGCTAATTCTAATCATTTCTTCCCATACTCTTGCACTGATTCACTTTGTTGTTGTATCGCTTTGAGGCTCATTGTTGCATGCTGTGCATCCTTATATGTTGCATATCGTTGTGCTAAATATGCCTTAAATCCTTCCCAAGTTTCATCTTTTACCTCATTTATTCTTATTCTAATGCAACTTGCTAATCTTCCTTGGCTAGTTAACAATGTTACTTCTTTCAACTCTGCTTGGGTTATGTTACTCCTACTCTGCCTCTTTTCGATATCACATATCCATATTTCAAATTGATTTACTTCTCCAGTAAATATTGATATTCGTCTTACAATCTCTTGCATCTGTATGCCCTCTCCTAACTTTTGTACTGCCTCCCCTAACTTATGCATAGTCTGCCATACGTATTCTTCTTGACTTCTTTCTATGTTAAGTTCATGTTAATCTTACTTCTACTTTATTCCATATCCTATCTTTCCTATCTTTCTCGTAATGTGTTATTTCAATTTTCAGCAAAATAATTATCACCAAAATAATCTCTTCATAACGTCCACATGTCACAATTTATAAATGTCACTCTCTCATCCTCTCATAATTCACCACTCCTTGTTTGTAATATTACACGTGTCCTTGTTTAATGTCCCTAGCTAAACTCTACTTTCCCTCCTTTCCAATTCTCCCATTCCTATCACTAAGTGGCTTCAATTGCCTTCGCTAAAAAAATATTTTCTCAAGGACACGTCTACTATTTTACATTATCTCCCTTTGATGTTTCCACTCACACAACAATTATAATTAATGTAGTACACTAAATAATAATTAATTTTACTACTAACTTAAAATTTCATTACTTAATCTGTGAAGAAAAAAAAATAACGTAGCATCCTATACACAACTGTCTAAGTAATACTAATTTATTTACTTATTCACTACACAACTAATGTACGCACTGTTTACTATAGTTCCTTGAATATTCCTCCTTATAGAATTCCTGTCTACAAAAATTCACTTCACTGCACTATATTGTCTTATATAACACCTAGTGTTTAAATGTTACAATTCATGGCATCACTCACTGTCTATCAATCGACTGTTCTACCTATTGTTCACAATTTATTGCATTTCGCACCCTGTCTGTAATTCTATTACTTCTTGACAATCAACTTGCTAATCAGCCGCTGGAACTTCCTATGAGGTTGCTTACTTTGTCCATCTGCAGTTGCTTGTGAGGTTGTTTGCTTGCTCGTCTGCCCTTGCAAGTGAGGTTGTTTGCTTGCTCGTCTGCCCTTGCAAGTGAGGTTGTTTGCTTGCTCGTCTGCCCTTGCAAGTGAGGTTGTTTGCTTTGTCCATCTGCAGTTGCTTGTGAGGTTGTTTGCTTTGTCCATCTGCAGTTGCTTGTGAGGTTGTTTGCTTTGTCCATCTGCAGTTGCTTGTGAGGTTGTTTGCTTGTCGTCTGCAGTTGCAAGTGAGGTTGTTTGCTTTCTCCTCTGTCCTTGCAAGTGAGGTTGTTTGCTTTGTCCATCTGCAGTTGCTTGTGAGGTTGTTTGCTTTCTCCTCTGTCCTTGCAAGTGATGTTGTTTGCTTTGTCCATCTGCAGTTGCTTGTGAGGTTGTTTACTTTCTCCTCTGTCCTTGCTTGTGAGGTTGTTTGCTTTCACCTCTGTCCTTGCTTGTGAGGTTGTTTACTTGTGAGGTTGTTTGCTTTCTCCTTTCTCCTCTCCTTGCTTGTGAGGTTGTTTGCTTTCTCCTCTGTCCTTGCTTGTGAGGTTGTTTGCTTTCTCCTCTGTCCTTGCTTGGGAGGTTGTTTGCTTTTCTCCCTTGCAAGTGTTGTTTGCTTGCTCGTCTGCTTGCAAGTGAGGTTGTTTGCTTTCTCATCTGTCCTTGCTGAGGTTGTTTGCTTGCTTGCCCTTGCAAGTGAGGTTGTTTGCTTTCTCCTCTGTCCTTGCTTGTGAGGTTGTTTGCTTTCTCCTCTGCCCTTGCAAGTGTGGTTGTTTGCTTGCTCGTCTGCCCTTGCAAGTGAGGTTGTTTGCTTGCTCGTCTGCCCTTGCAAGTGAGGTTGTTTGCTTGCTCGTCTGCCCTTGCAAGTGAGGTTGTTTGCTTTCTCATCTGTCCTTGCTAGTGAGGTTGTTTGCTTTGTCCATCTGCAGTTGCTTGTGAGGCTGTTTGCTTTGTCCATCTGCAGTTGCTTGTGAGGTTGTTTGCTTGCTCGTCTGCCTTGCAAGTGAGGTTGTTTGCTTTCTCCTCTGTCCTTGCAAGTGAGGTTGTTTGCTGTCCATCTGCAGTTGCTTGTGAGGTTGTTTGCTTTCTCCTCTGTCCTTGCAAGTGAGGTTGTTTGCTTTGTCCATCTGCAGTTGCTTGTGAGGTTGTTTGCTTTCTCCTCTGTCCTTGCAAGTGAGGTTGTTTGCTTTGTCCATCTGCAGTTGCTTGTGAGGTTGTTTACTTTCTCCTCTGTCCTTGCTTGTGAGGTTGTTTGCTTTCTCCTCTGTCCTTGCTTGTGAGGTTGTTTACTTTCTCCTCTGTCCTTGCTTGTGAGGTTGTTTGCTTTCTCCTCTGTCCTTGCTTGGGAGGTTGTTTACTTTCTCCTCTGTCCTTGCTTGTGAGGTTGTTTGCTTTCTCCTCTGTCCTTGCTTGTGAGGTTGTTTGCTTTCTCCTCTGTCCTTGCTTGGGAGGTTGTTTACTTTCTCCTCTGTCCTTGCTTGTGAGGTTGTTTGCTTTCTCCTCTGTCCTTGCTTGGGAGGTTGTTTGCTTTCTCCTCTGTCCTTGCTTGTGAGGTTGTTTGCTTTCTCCTCTGTCCTTGCTTGGGAGGTTGTTTACTTTCTCCTCTGTCCTTGCTTGTGAGGTTGTTTGCTTTCTCCTCTGTCCTTGCTTGTGAATTTGTTTGCTTTCTCCTCTGTCCTTGCTTGTGAGATTGTTTGCTTTCTTCTCTTTCCTTGCTTGTGAGGTTGTTTGCTTTCTCCTCTGTCCTTGCAAGTGAGGTTGTTTGCTTTGTCCATCTGCAGTTGCTTGTGAGGTTGTTTGCTTTCTCCTCTGTCCTTGCAAGTGAGGTTGTTTGCTTTGTCCATCTGCAGTTGCTTGTGAGGTTGTTTACTTTCTCCTCTGTCCTTGCTTGTGAGGTTGTTTGCTTTCTCCTCTGTCCTTGCTTGGGAGGTTGTTTGCTTTCTCCTCTGTCCTTGCTTGGGAGATTGTTTGCTTTGTCTGTGAACACTTGCTTCAATTTGACTGACTGATTACCAGTGATTGATGGTATGAAAGAACTTGCTTCACTTGTTTGCGTTGTCTTCTGACGATGATTAATGATTAGTAATAGTGTGTCCCAACAGTTTGTTTGTTTTACTCTTGATCTACGCCGTTAGCGCCTAGTCACGCGCCAATGTAACAGAAGGCAGTTTTTTTTATGACGATGCTTTTTAATGTAACACAACTATCCGATGGTATTATTTATCAGATGGTAGTCTAACATTCTCGCCTCGTCGCCTTGGCAAGTCGCCACTCGCACCATCAGCCTCAACGTATTATCACGCTCTCCGGGGTGGCGTTGAATCGGGGGCGACTTCGATCAGCTGATCACTTCTGTGATTGGTCGTCTAAACTCGTGAAACTTGGTTTCTCGTAGTTTCCTGCTGACCGGTCATGAACTTTCTCCCTGGGAGAACAGACACGGGGTACCGTGTTCCGGTGATCGTAGTACTCTTGTGGTGGTTATTATTGGTTGTGCCGCGAGAATGTCAGACTGTTTAATGATCTCTTTCCAATCAAAAAACACTTCCTCTAATTTCCATCCAATCTACTTAATCTACGCGTCTAGTTTCTCGTTTCCCAACTACCGCATTACCCGAGGATGACCTTCACAATTTTTCGTAGACCCCGTATCACTCCCTTATTTCTCGTGTTTTCCGCTTTGTCGCGGCTACAATACATGTTGCAATTAATCATTAGTGGTTGCATTGAAGAGTAATTTTAAAGATACTGTTAAATACACTAATTATCGATGGCTGGCACACAGTCAGTGCATCGGAATTTTCAATGTGCATGGTATGATTTTATCACACACACATACTCACACGCACACACACGCGTCATCATCATTATTTGGTGCCTTCTCCGCATCGAAGCTTGGCTACCATGGAGCGCCATTCCACTTTGTCTTTTCCTTTGATGGTGCAGATTGTCATAGGCTGACTTGTCCATCTTTTGATGTTACTCGTCCATGTTAGTCTCGGTCTGCCTCTGCCTATATTACCTTGTATTTTTCCCTCTAATATTACTTTTATTGGACTGTTGTGTTTTTTAACATGACCAAAAAATTTCATTTGTCTTGCTCTAATTGTGTTTAGTAGTTCTTTTTTCACCCTTAGTCGCCCTAAAACTTCCTCGTTTGTTTTCTTTTTTTTTCCATCCAATTCTACCTATTCTTCTGTACATCCACATTTCACAGGCATCAATTTTCTGTTCTGTTTTCTGGTCTAATGTCCATGTTTCTGCACCATATAGGAATATTGAGAAGATGTAACATTTTGCTATTCTTAGTTTTAGCCCTGTTGTTATTTGTATTGATGTTAGTATATTTTTCATGACATTGAAATTACTTTTTGCCATACCTATTCTTTTATTTATTTCAGTTGTACATTTTCCATTACTGGTTATTGTATGTCCCAGGTAGTTGTAGTTCTGAACTATCTCTAGATGTATTCCTTCAACTTTGATATTTAATTGTAGGTCTTGAGAATTTCCTTTGTTTATGATCATAGTTTTAGTCTTTTTGATATTCATATCTAGTCATATTTCTTGCTTGTCATGTTTATCACATTAAGCAATTGTTGTAGATCTTTAGGATTTTCCGATAGTAGTACAGTATCATCAGCATATCTTAGGTTATTGATTATCTTCCCATTAATGTTTAGGCCTGGCATCTCAGTGATGTTTTTAAAGATTTGCTCAGTATATAAATTGAACAAGCTTGGTGATAGGATGCATCCTTGTCTTACTCCTCTTTTTATATCAATTGGTGTAGAGTTCTCCTTGTTATATTTTATTATTGCTGTTTGCTCCCAATACAAATTACATATCAGTTGTATGGCCGTGTCATCCAGATTTATATCTTTTAGGCAGTCTATAAGTTGATTATGGTGTATTCTATAAAATGCTTTGGTGTAGTCTATGAAGCAGGCATATATTGGTTTGTTTACCACACAAGCGTATATATAATAAAAGTTGAAAGAGATTTTGGGACACAACAATCTCTGTCTTGTGCATTGATACGTGAAATAATACATGGACATAAACTATAACATCTGGAAACATCAGTATTTATTTTCCCGCATAAAAAGAACGTAATAGGCAGTGACTATAGAAAAATAATCGTGATAAGTCATGTAGCACACATTTTGATTAAAGAAATACAGGGATGAATTCAACATACAATCATTATGTACAACACATTTTAAATCTACGAATAACGTGATTGTAATTATAGACCTAATTTTGAACTCATTTAAATTAAGCTATCGAAACAAAAGCTGGTGCTATTTCTGGTCAAAGAATACATTAATAAACAACAGATAACATTTTATGATTCTGTTTTAAGACAGAAAGATTAAACACAACACATCGTTGTTAACTTCACACGGAAAATGTACAAAAGAGGTGAGATGCAAAATGGCTAAGGCAAAAGCAGCTTTCCTTAAAATGAGGAAGATACTATACAATCCATTTTTGTAATAGAACCAAGGAAAAGAGTTCTTTAATGTTATGTAGAGCTAGTCTTAACATATGGATATGAATCATTGACAGTAGGACAACAAACAAGAAAATCACTAGAGTCTGTAGAAGTGTGGTTTTACAAAAGGATGTTGTGAATACCGTGGACAGTTATGAAGAGTAATGATAACTTTCCGAAAGAGGTGAAAGCAAAAAGAGAGCTAATTTCCAATATTAGGAAAAAAACAATCATTATTTTTTGGCCATGTAATGGGAAGAGAACAACTGGAATATATTGTAACAACTGGAAAAATTGAGGGACGAAGTGATAGACGGAAGCAACGAGAAAAAATACCAGACTGCTTAAGTGAATGGCTTGAAAGAAGGTCAACAACAGAAATTATAAATAACTGTAGAGTTCGAAAGTTGTGGAGAGACATGATCACCTACGACAGCAGGCCCGGTACTTGATGATGATGATGATGATGAAGCTGTAGCTTGTTTATTTATCCTAGGTTAGTTCGGTCCAGTATATTTCATTATCAGGTAGCATGTTCTTTGTAGATCGTTGCATTATTGGTTATTGGTTATGGAAGGCCTCGGTATCACAGCAAACGAATTAAAATCCATAATTGCTCAACCGACCGTGCCAGTGGAATCATCCGAATTACTAACTCATCTCCCAAACAAAGAAAGGTAACTGTAGTCCCCATCGTAGCAGTCTCAGCACACGCCAAAAGACATAAGGCGAAACCGCGCAGAAAGTGAACACAGCCAACTGTTACCTGTCATACGATATCATCATTCATCGTAAACAAGCGGGATATCGAACGGTTTATCGCGGTTTATCGACTATATTGGTAGCTATCACAAAGCTATCAAGATCACATCTTGTATATCCACTTCCTCTGTCACCTTCCTAGATCTTATTGTTTCTTTGGGTACTTCTGGCCTCCACACCTCGGTTTTCTATAAACCCACAGACGCCCACTGCTACCTTCTCTATACTTCATCCCATTCACCTTCTTGTCGCGACTCTATTCCATTCTCACAGTTATTGCGTCTCCGTCGCATCTGCCAGGATGACCAAGCTTTCCTCCGACAGGCTCACCTCATGTTAGGTTTCTTCAGCCGCCGGCTTTATCCAGACTCGATCCTCCAGTCTGCCCTCAAGCGGGTCCTCCTTATCTCTCGTCCCGAGGCACTCACCCCTTCCAACCGCCCCCCTTCTGAGAGAACTATACTCACCCTCACATATCATCCTCACAACTTAGCAGCTGTGAGGATACTCAACCGCTACCGTTCCATTCTCCTCTCTGATCCCACTACCCGTCTACTTTTTAGTGATCCCCCGATGATCGCCTTCAAGCGCGACAGGAATTTGGGAGACATTCTGGTTAGAAGCCGTCTCCCTCGCTCCTACCCTCAACACTTCGGTACGGCCCCTTGTGGTCGTAACTGTATCACCTGTGCCTATGTGCTCCCTACTGACTCGGTCTTATTCCCCAATGGACGGTTCGAGATCAAGCATGGCTTCACATGTGTGTCCCGCAACATCATTTATGCCATTATATGCCAACGATGCCACATGACCTATATAGGCGAGTCTGGTAGAAGATTAGCGGAAAGATTTTGTGAACATCTACGTGATGTCCAACAGAATACTGGCACTCCAGTGTCTTCCCATTTCAACTCCCCAGATCACAAGGGCAAAGACGACATCCGTGTCACTGGTATTGTCCTCTGTCACTCTGGCGACCGCAGCCGCTATACTTTGGAAAATCGCCTCATAGTCCAGTATGGTTCACTGACCCCACGAGGCATGAATGTATCACACTCATACACATAGTTTCCTTTCGGCTGCTCCTTCCCTCTTGCATAGCCCTCTCTACCACCCATGTGGTGGCTCTTTAGTCTATCTACTATGCCACGCTATTCTTAGTTCTTCTCCACTGGTCCCCGTTGAGGCACTTCGGTGTTCTCCTATATACCTTTTTTCTGCGCTACTTAGCTCTCATATGTTTTTATTGCACCACACCCTCATACATCTCACTCTTTCCGCCTTTTGAATACCTGTCATTCCACTGTTCTATTCTTTCTCCTTCGAGTTTGCACACTGACCCCGGTTTGAACCCTTCCACACATACGATTGTCCCCGTATGGACGTGCACATGCATGTATGTGTCCATAGGCACGGGTATTGGTATATATGTGTATACGCATATACATGCATGTATATGTGCTCTTGCTTGTATGCATACACATGTATGTGTGTGTATATGTATGTGTATGTTGATATGCATTAGTATGTGCACTTCTTCTTGCACGTGTACATATGTATACACGCATCTGTGTGTGTGTATACATGTATTTATGGGCCCTTAGATACTTTCAGATATTGCCTGTGCCTTTGTAGTCGACGTACCTAGATAGCGTTCCCCCGACTCGTGTATTTTTAGAACCCTTCACCTCTGACCACAGGGTATAAATTACAGCTACACCCGTGAGAAATTCCTTTCATAGCCTGACCACTGTCCACGACACACAGGGAAGTCAACATATTTCGATTATTTTTGTTTTTGTTGTTTCATTACTAGTTAGCTATGTAGGATTAGTTTTATTTATTCACATATCTGTGTTTGTTTGTTCCTGCTGAAGGCCTATTGAGCCGAAACGTCGTTCGAATCTGTGTCGTCTATTAATCACGTAAAGCTTCTAACATACCATTTTTTATTTTTTTTTCAATTTTTCCGGGATATCGAAGCAGGATCAAAACGGATGAGACACACAGCTCACGGTGTGCACAGAGCACTTAACTCAATAGCTCATGCAACAAGCCGGACTTGGAATATGAGGAAACTGCAAGGAGGAACACTTTTCAGACATAGTCTTCAATGGTTCCTGCCGCCTATCCACCATATACCATGGGAGTTTACGTCCTCCCGAAAATGATGATCGTCATAGCACTTGATGATGTTAGGCCATCATTGATGACTCCAATTCCAAACATGTAGACACACAGTGGTGGTAAGTTATCATTTCCAATCCAACAAAAGCCACATGACCTGTAGTTAGTAAAACCACAGAGAGAATATGATTTTGTGACCTTCACTGATTCACTCTTAGATGTGAATGTGTAGTTTACACAAGAGGAGAAGTTTTCAACTACAGTGATCCCAATTAAGGGTTTCTGGGATTGCAAGGCAAGTCTCCTTTATAGCAGCAGAACTTGATGTTCTCCGCTTCCTTCTTGTAGCTGCCGCCACACGATTCTGATGTCTCATTAACTTGGACATCATTCAAGAACAATGTCAAATTAACATTCTATAGATATGGCTCTGCTGATGAAATGCTTGGTGCAACAGTTGTATCAATCATACTGGAGGCTCCTGGTTTGTGGTCATTAATATCACAGACGGCATATGATGTTGTTATGTTCAGTATTTCTTTCTGGGGTGTAAATATGTGGCACACAAAATGAGAGTGGTTTGTGGTCACAGTAATCCCATTAAAGGCAATTCTAGGGTAGCTTAGCATAGCTGTTTCAGAGCAGCACAATCCTATGATGTTTTCTGTGTTCGCTATAAAGCTGCTGCTGCCACACAATCCTCACCAATTATAGGCGTGGACATTATTCACTTGCAATGACAAAACTGCTTTGTTTACATCATAAACCTCTGGAAGCGAATCATTTATGGGACTAATAGTACAATTTATTCTTCCATCGGGGATATCTTCATTGAGTCCACAAAAAAGGTCTTTGGTTAAAAAGCACATATGCTTTTGAGTTAAACACAAAATGAGCCCACTTCATAGATTCAAAATGATCATTGCCAATGCCATCCGTTTGCACAAGTTAGGTCCTTAGCTACCAAACGTCCGAAACGAAGCCATCGAATTAACGACTTTATCTACAGCGAAGGTTAACGAACTGTAAACAAACATTTATGTTCAAACCCTTGAAAACATTTTCAAAAATCTGCCAACTCGCTGCAATAACATATATCTTGTTGTTCAATGTAAACATTGCTTAGTCCATAGCTCGAATATAAATAAGCTGCCATTTTGGTGCGTTCCATGATGTCATCTCATCGTTGCATTAACCACAGATGACCTGAATGAGTCTATCTCTAGCTAGATATCTCACTTCTTCTATGTCAAACTCAAGGTCTCTATAATGTCTTGAAGCTACTTTCATCTTGGTCTCCCATTGACGCCTCGTCCAGGAACCGTGCCTCCCAATATTGTTTTTTCCAGCCTGCTGTCTTTTGATGTAAACATTGTTTTCAAAATTCCTCTGTAGACTGGTGTTTATAAGCCAGTTTTTTTAAATGTTTAAATCGTTTAATATGCCTTCATTGCACTGTTTTTTAGTGCAATATATCTTATGGATCTTTCTGTTGCATTTTTTTCGAATAAATCGAACATGATATGTTATTATCGGTAAAATACACATTCCCAGCCATTTTAATTTTACTGGCGTTTATTTTGTGTGTTGCAATTGCTAATATTCTTTTGGTTTCCTTCTGGTAGTCTCCAATGTTAGATACTTCAGATCCCAGATATTCAAAGTTTGTTAAGATTCGAAGTTCTTCACTGTTGATCCTGATTTTGGGTTGTTTATTTTTATTTTGCCTGTGAAATATTATCTTTGTTTACTGTATGTTAAGATAGAAATTTAGTTCTACACTGTGTTGTTGACACACTTAACCGTTTCTTTTAATCTGTTTGCACTATTTGAGAGTAGAACTGTGCCATCAACTTATATAAGTTCTGAACTTATGTTGTCATTCATTATGAAAGGATCGAACTTGATACATATGTCATCGTTTCTGGTACCTGCTTGCTGATCTTGATTTTGTGATTCAATAGAATTATGTATAGTATTATGTGAGCAGTCAAATGCCTTGTTGTAATGTATGAAGCATGAATGAGTTCTTGGTTGTATTCCCTGTACTTGTCAAAGATGTTTCTCATTTTGAAGATGTGGTATCGAGTGTTTCTACAATGTCTGAAACCTACTTAAACTAGATGAAGTTGTTGTTAGCCGGCTCATGATTATCCACAAAAGTAATTTCCTTGCATGGCATTTTATGGCAATAGTTCTGTAGTTGGAATAAAAGGCTAAATATTTCCTTTATTTGTATTGAGGATATACTTTTCCATTTCTTTTGGCCTGTCCCCATTTTTCGAAAATTTAACACACATAGCACACCACACACATAGACACAGACACAAACACACACCCATATATATATATATATATATATATATATATATATATACACACGCATTATTATTCATGGCAGAAATTTAATTATATCGTAGGTATCTGTTTGCCATTCTTGACTTGATTAGATGACTAAACTAGGTATATGTTTAATATTTAATTGTTATTTGGATACAATTTTCATACAATTCCAAGTCACTTATCTTACATTCCAGAGGAACAAAGTGGCTAATCAAGTAAGTATGATGGTTTAGAACTGGCCTGAAACACAATAACACACAGCATGCGTTTATGTCTGTCCGATGAGAAATTGTTTTGAAAATGCTCGCATGTAAGGAGTATTAGTACAATTTAAATCGTGTATTTCTGGACTACGAAGCAAGGCGGTGTCCGATGCTCAGATATAGACTTATGTGCACGTCATGAAAGTCTGAATATAAAACATGTAGCCCGTGATGAGGTAAATGCAGACCGCAATTTTTGTAAACAACTCTAAATCTCCAACATAAGAAAAAAGCAGACAGATACATAGAAGCGAAAATTGACGGCGAATGAAAAGAAAAAAAAAAGACCAATTCATAGGGGCCCAGCAATTTGTGTAGTCAGGTACAGATTTATAGAATAGTTGGATGATGAATAGTTGTTTCAAAGACAGAGATGTATTGAGCAATTATTGTGACTGAAATTGATTTTCAAAGTGCTCCAGTGTAGTGTATTAGTGTATAAAACAAAATCGTATTGATATACAACCATATATATATATATATATATATATATATATATATATATACATATTTATTAACATTCGAAAGACTTTATATATGTATATAATATATGTGTGCGTGTGCATATGCATTTGTATGTATGTATATACATATATGTATATATATATATATATATACATATACGTATATATATATGTATATATATATATATATATATATATATATATATATATATATATATATATATATATATATATATATATATATATAGAGAATAATCACCACCATGCAACATACAAGTAAGCGGGACACATCTAAATAATGTTCAACGCATCACATACTTTGGCAATATAATAACATCACATGGATCATGCACCACGGTACGAAAAAGTAAAATAGCTCAGTCTGAAAAAGCATTCCAGAAAAAGAAAAAAAACATATTGTGCACCATGCCTATGTCAATTGAAGCGTGATAGTCAATTCGTTCGTGCCATAAAGAGCTAGTTATGACCTATAGACGCGAATCATTGACAGTAGACAAACAAGTGAAACGATTGGAAACCACAGAGATGAAATTTCTCAGAAAAATATTGAGAGTCCTGAAATGATGAAGTGTCCAACAGGGAATTCTCACAGAGGCAAGAAAAATAAGGGAACTCTTAAGAAACATAAGAAAAAAAGCAATCAACATTTCTCAGCATCAAGAGAGGAGGAAAGTTGGAATACTTGATTACAACTGGCAAAATACAGGGAAAGAGATCGTGGACGACAAAGAGAGAAGAGACTGGACAGCTTGATGGCATGTGTCATGGCATGGAAGATAGTAAACAACAAACAAAGAATTAATACGATACATTATAAATAGAAAGATTCCGTCCTAAAAGAAAAGTAAAAGGTCCATGTTGTGCAAATTGTCTTCAGTTAATTTGTATTTGTCCATGTTGCTATGATCTCATTGAGGAACAAAACCAACACAGTTTGAAGATACTTACGGTTGACAAGATCACGTCTGATAACCGGCCGTACGCTAATCTTAAGGTCTGTTGTTTGATGTGCGACAGGGAATAATCTGACGATGAACTGTGTGTCTATATGTTCGGAATTGGAGTCAACAACGATGGCCTAACATCATCAAGCGATATACATTTTTTAAAAATACGACGATTATCATTTTCAAGTAGACTTGATTTTCCATGGTATATGGTGGATAGGCGGCGGGAACATTTAAAGGCTATGTATGAAAAGTGTTCATTGTTGCAGTTTCCTTATATTCCAAGTCCGGCTTGTTGCAGGAGCTACTGAGTTAAGTGCTATGTGCACACCGTGAGCTGTGTGTCTCATCCGTTTTGATCATGTTTCGATATTCCAATTGTTTACCATGAGTGATGACATCGTATGCCAGGGAACCGTTGGCTATGTTCATTTTCTGCGCGGTTTTGCCTTATGTCTTTTGGCGTGTGCTGAGACTGCTACGATGGGGACTACAGTTACCTTTCATTGTTTGGGAGATGAGATATTAATTCGGATGATTACGCTGGCGCGGGCGGTTGAGCAACTATGGATTTGAATTTGTTTGCAGTGGTACCGGGCCTTCCATAACAAAATAACCAAATAATTATAAATAGAAAATTGGGGAGGGACAGGATCCCCTACGCCACGTGATGATGATGATGATATATATGTTTGGTGGAAACAATAATGTCAAATTGAATCGTATTTCATCTTTTCAGCAAAGTGTCGTAATTCCTGTTGTAAATAATATGATTTTACCATTTCTTCCTCTTCTTACACATAATCCCGTCTTCGGAGGCACTCATATTTTTTTCCATTGGCGAGTAATTGACGTTCCAAACCGATTCTTGCTGCTGAGACGGGGGTGGTTGCAGCAGTGAGAAAATATAAATAAAAAATCATACTGGTGCAGCCGAGATTTGAACTTACAACCTCTCAGTAAAGAGACCGACGTGTTGCATCAAGACCAAACGCGCCGCAATCGATGTTGGTGTAAATATAAAGTATGGAACAATTAACGATGGCATATTATATATGTATGAAGTACGACGCAACAATATTATGGTAAACTACCACCATACCTTGTAAGTGTGTATGTTACACTCCACTACTGGTTCCTTACTACCAGCTTTACCGTAGCACTGCAAGTCTTCAGGCAGCAGAAAGAAGATATACATTCAAAAAGTCTTTAAATAAAAGTCAAGAAGAAGAAATAATATTCAACATTCGGTACATCAGGAAACAAGACATCGACCAAAAACGAAAAAAAATGCAGAATGAGAATTCATTGTAAACATAAATAAATCTAATAACTCAACAACATGAATATATAACATTATTCAGAGATAAAGGAAAGAGAACTAGGATATTACATATATTTAATACATTGAATTCTAGTAAGTATTAGTTGTATTTCCATGCATTTTTTAATGCAATACATGTACGTTGTACTGATATATTTCAGGAACCTGACGAAGATGTAAGTAAAATGAATCCAAGTTAAGGGAACAAATATTATGAAACAAATAACAAACAAATATATTTGAAGTATCAAACGTATTGGTTATTGGTTATTGGTTATGGAAAGTAACAAATGGAAGATTTTTTTTTTTTTCGGTTTTGTCAGTGTTCGCCATTTTTCATATTAGGCGAAGTACCTAGAGACTAGGAACTGAATTGTGCGTGTTAATCCGTTATTTCCATGGCAGCCGTGTGCATAGGGATCCTCGCCGCAAAGGCAGATAATTCCGTCTTCAGAGGTATTCATATTTTTTTTCCGTTGATTAGAAACTGACGTTTCAAACCGGGTAGTTTGAGTGAGATCAGGGGTAGTTGTAGCGGATAGAAATTATAAATAAAAATTCCAACTGGTGTAGCCTGGATTTGATCTTACAACCTCTCTGTAACGAAAACTACGTCTTGCATCAAGACCGACAAGCCTCCTAAAGGAAGATTGTGTAAATATAAAGTAAGAAACAATTAACAATGGAATATTAAATAAGTATGTAGTATGATACAATTAATAATGGTACATAAAATAAGTATGAAGCATGAAACAAGTAATAATAATGTGCGCATCATCATCATCATCATCATGTACCCTGCCGGTTGGCGTAGGCGATCATGTCCCTCCACAATCTTCTATCCAAAGTGCATCGTATCAGTTCTGTTGTTGACTGTTTTCAATGCCATGACACCAAGCTATCCAATATTTTCTCCCTTTGTCGTCCGCGATCTCTCTTTCCTTTTATTTTGCCAGTTGTGACCAAGTATTCCAACTTTCCTCTTCTCATGATGCGCCCGAAAAATGTTGATTGCTTCTTTCTAATGTTTTTTAAGAGCTCCCTTTTTGTGTTGGCCTCTTTGAGAACTTCCTCATTGGTCTTTTTATCTGTCCAGGGAACTTTCAACATTCTTCTGAGAAATCCCATCCCTGTGGCCTCTAACCGTCTTTTCATTTGTTTGTCTACTGTCCATGATTCAATTCCATAGGTCAGAATTGGTTCTATATAGCACTGATGAACTTTCTTTCTCATTTTTATTGACATAGATTTGTTGCATAAGATATTTTTCATTTTCTTAAATGCTATTTTGGCCTGAGCTATTCTGCTTTTTATTTCTGTGGTGCATCTCCCATCTGATGTAATTATTGTGCCCAAGTATTTGTAACTTTGCACTTGTTTTAGATTTGTCTCGTTTATTTTTATGCTGCATGATGGTGATGATTGTTTCTTCGATATAACCATTACTTCTGTTTTCTTCATCTTACTTCTTCATACTTCATCTTTAAACAAAGTTATTGAGACTGTCTGTTTCTAACCGTTTTAACTTTGTGATTAACACATGTGTCACTAAGAGATCAAAGAGATTAATGCATAATAGTAGGACTTGAATAATTTATTATGGACAATAGATAAACACATACATCGATTATTCAGAAGTGGTTGCATTGAACAGTAATTTCAAACATACAGTTAAATACATCACTTATCGTAGCTAGCACAGAGATAATGCATTGGAATGTTCAATGTGCCTGGTATGAGTTTATCACACACACATGCAAACACATGCACACACACACACACAAGCGTGTACATAATAAACGGTGTAGGAGATTTTGACACACAACAATCTCTGTCTTGTGCATTGGTACATGAAATAATTTATGGATATAAACTATATCATCTGGAAACAGCAGTATTTGTTGCCTTTCACAAAAAGAACGAAGTAAGCAGTGACTTTAACAGAATAAGCTTGACAAGTCATGTAGCACAAATCTTGCTTAAAGCCATACTGGGGTGAATTCAATCTACAATCATTATGTACAACACATTTATAATTTACGATGAATGTATTGATAATAATACACCTAAATTTGAACTCATTAAACTTCAACTATTGAAACAAAAGCTGGTACTATTTCTTGTCAAAGAATATATCAATAAACAACAGATAAAATAGTATGGCCTTATAGACGGAAAGACTAAACCACAACACAACGAACCATTTCATAAAGATTAAAAGAATACCAGTCTCAAGAGCCAATCACTAAATAGATTGTTCAATGAAATCTTACAAAATTAGGAGACAATAAAAATAAAAACTAGGAATACCTAGGTCAAGGTGGATGCTTGTTGATGTTTTTCCGACTAGGATCTTGGAGGCGTTTTTAAATGATTTAAATTATATATATATGTGTGTGTGTGTGTACTTGCTTGCATTGCATTAAAGATTTAAGAATGAAAGATGTTTTAAGGTGTACCTCTTTGTTTTGGCATATGTATAATATTAATTAAAATGTCACTATTTATTATATTTTAGGACATTATTGATAGCTCTGAAGTAAGTACAATTATTTGTAAAACTTCAAAAATCATGTATTTGTGCATTCATATGAGGAGTGAAGGACTGTAATGAAACAAGTAAAGTCACTTGCTACTCTAGTTATTGTTGGTGACATGAATTCAATGCTGGACAAAAAAAAAAACAAGAAGTTACTATGAAAATACAGATTTTGGAAGAAACAAATATTTAAAACAATTGGAATAGTAAACAAGATATGAGTATGTAACAGTAACGTTTGGACAAGCCATAGAACGATAATTACGCAGATGATATGACTTGATGATAAATGGAGGAACCAAATAGACAATACAGCGCTTGAATATGGATTTCGAGATAATGACCTTAAAGTCAGAATAAATCACTGAAATATCAAATTCAAGCCATAACACTATCATGGCGAAATTGAAAATTAAATTACAGAGGAATTGACACAAAAGTAGCACATCAAAAATGCCACTAGAGATAAAAGTTACTTGTCCGAAAGAAACATCACTATACTTATTCAATATCAGAATTGAATACATGCCGAAATGGTTAGGAGAAGGCATTGAGAAATATACAATGGTAAATATGTATAGACAAATTATAATCGAACGGCAATGACTAAATAAAGTAAAGAAGCAGTGAAGGGCATTTTGCTTGGAATGAAAGGTAAAAGTAAAATACGAGACTTGAACCGGCGTCCTAGCGCGCGAGTTTCCACCCATATGTGCTCGGCCGCTTATCCAGAAATGTTCGGAGATTACTTTATAGCGTCGCCTCAAGCATCGAAACTCAGATGCGAGGCGACATTCCTCACCTTCCCCGGGTAATACCCTGGTATCCATTTCTACCAACGGTTGGGTCGACCTTGGGGGTATTTTTTATTCCAACCACAAGTACAATTGACACTGTTCCCAGTTGGAATCAAACAAGGGTTGTCCGAACGTCGGTATTCCAGTCGGATGGTTTTCCCAAACAAGGCTACCGAGACCCCTGCTTGGAAAGAAATATTACGTAAATGAAAATTGGATGACCGAAACAATTTTTATTTAATATTGGTAAAATAGCCAGCCAAATCATAGGTAGAAGGTTAGAGGTTACCGTATTAACTAACATCCAGCATGTAGTACATCTCTCTCTCATATCACCATTTGATCTCTTATCCATCTGTCCATTTCTCCTTCACTTACCAGTCGTTATCATCATAGATGAAGTAGTATGTCTCTCTGTCTCATCGTTTATTATAGTTGTCCTCGTTCTCGGAAGAACGTATCCGTATGTAGGCGAAACGTTAGAACTTTGTTGAGTTCCTTTTTTGTAAAACTGCCACCATACCTTGTATGACTGAATGTTACACCCCACTACTAGCTCCTTCCTATCAGCTTTACCGCAGTACTGCATTTATTTACTCCCACCCTAATAGTTTAAACGAGATACGCAAAGTCTTCATGCAACGGAAAGAAGATATATATTAAAAAAACTCTTTAAGTAGAAGTCAAGAAGAAGAAATAATATTCAACTTATGGTACATCAGGAAACAAGACACTGATCAAAAACAGAAAAAAAAACAATTGCAGAATGAGAACCCTTTGTAAACATAGTTAGATAAATCTAATAACTCAACAATATAAATATATAGCATTATTCAACGATCAAGGAAAGGAAACTAGCGTGTTACATATACGAGGGGAGGTCAAAAAGTAATGCACACTTTTTTTTTCTCGACTAATAATAAAGATAGGAATATGAAATTTTGCACACTTGGAATATGACATGTTCCAATTATGTGCACCAAATTGCACAGCATTATGATAAATATTACGCAATCTATGAACCGTTAAAATGGAGCTTGTCAACAATGTCCGTTACAAACAGCGAATTGTCATAGAATTTCTGGTTGCGGAAAAAGAAACTGTGGCAAACATTCATAAACGACTGTGTGCAGTGTACAAATGTTCTGCAGTCGATAGGAGCACAGTTAGTCGCTGGGTTCAGAGAATTAAAGCTGCAGAAATTGCACGAGTGGAGCTGCATGATTTACCACGTTCTGGACGTGTTGCCTCGGCTACCAGCACAGACATGTTAAACCGGGCTGATGCCATTATTCGTAAGGATAGGCGTATCACTAGTCAGCAATTGGCATTGCAGCTTACAGTCAGCAAGGGAAGTGCAATCGCAATTTTTAAAACTCTCGGATATTCAAAGATTTGCGCTCGATGGGTTCCTCGGTGCCTAACAAATGATCACAGAGTTCAAAGGAAAACATTCTGTTCTGAATTGTTGGAGCGTTTCGGTGTTGAAGGAGAAATGTTTTTGTCAAAAATTGTTACCGGTGACGAAACGTGGGCACATTATTATGAGCCTGAAACAAAAATGCAGTCAATGGAATGGCATCATCCGCAGTCACCAAAAAGAAAAAAATTCAAAACATCTCCATCAGCCGGAAAGGTGATGATCACTGTCTTCTGGGACGTTGATGGTGTGATTCTTGTTGATGTAATGACAAGAGGTGAGACAATCAACTCGACAGCTTACATCAATACACTGACAAACCTGAAAAATCGGTTCCACAGAGTTCGGCCTAATAAGCCATCTGCAGATTTGTTGCTTCAACATGACAATGCACGCCCTCACACAAGTCTGGTAACACGGGAAGCAATCAACAAATTTGGTTGGACTGTACTGCCCCATCCTCCTTACAGCCCTGATCTGGCTCCCTCAGATTTCCATCTGTTTGCACCACTCAAAAAATTCCTGCGTGGGACACACTTTGACAATGATGAGGATGTGATCCGTGCAGTTAAAAAATGGCTACGCGAGCAAGACAAAACTTGGTACAAACGAGGCATTCATGACCTAGTTTCGCGTTGGCGTAAGGCAATACGCTTGGACGGAGATTATGTTGAAAAATAGGTAGTGTAAAGGGGATGTTCAGCTACAATCTGTGAAAATTTCACACATTTTGCCCGAATAGTTTCCGAGAAAAAAATTGGTGTGCATTACTTTTTGACCTCCCCTTGTATTTAATAATTTGAATTGTATTTAGTGTTAGTTGTATATTTTGTTATTTTCCATGCGTTTGTAATACAATACGTGTACATTGTACTGATATATTTTAGCAAACTGACGAAGATGTAAGTAAAATGAATCCAAGTTAAGGGAACAATTATTATGAAACAAATAACAAACAAATATATTTGAAGTATCAAACGTATGAAAGTAACAAATGGAATGTTTTTTTTTTTTCGTTTTTGTCGGTTTTCGCCATTTTTCATATTAGGCGAAGTCCCTGGAGACTAGGAAATTAATTGTGCGTGTTAATCCGTTATTCCCATGGCAGCCGTGTGAACAGGGATCATGGCCGCACAGGCAGATAATTCCGTCTTCAGAGGTATTCATATTTTTTTTTCCGTTGATTAGAAACTGACGTTTCAAACCGGGTAGTTTGAGTGAGATCAGGGGTAGTTGTAGCAGCAAGAAATTATAAATAAAAATTCCAACTGATGTAGACTGGATTTCATCTTACAACTTCTCTGTAACTAAAACTACGTCTTGCATCAAGACCAACCAGCCTCCTAAAGGAAGATTGTGTAAATATAAAGTATGACACAATTAACAATGGTTATTTGGTTATGGAAGGCCCCTGTATCACTGCAAATGAAATCCATAATTGCTGAACGCCCGTGCCAGTGTAATTATCCGAATTAATATCTTATCTTCCAAACAAAGTATGGTAATTGTAGTCCCCTTCGTAGCAGTCTCTGCACACGACAAAAAACATAAGGCGAAACCGCACAGAAAGTGAACACAGCAAAATTTTCCATATTATACGATAGCATCATTCATAGTAAACAATTTCAATATCGAAATATGATCAAAACGAATGAGACACACAGCTCACGGTGTGCACAGAACACTTAACTCAGTAGCTCCAGCCACAAGCCGGACTTTGAATAAGAGGAAACTGCAACAATGAACACTTTTCATGCATAGCCTTCATTTGTTCCCGGTGCCTAACAACCTTATACCGGAAGTTCACGTCCTCTTGAAAATGATGATCGTCGTATTTTTAAAAAAAATGTATAGCGCTTGATGATGTTAGGCCATCGTTGTTGACTCCAATTCCGAACATATAGACACACAGTTAGTCGTCAGATTATCCCCGTCGCACATCAAACAACTGACCATAAGATTATCGTACGGCCGATCTGGGGATGTACGATGAGCCATTACGATGACGTAGCACACAAAAATGTCGTACACACAATTTTGCTCCCTTTAGATTCCTGATTACTCTAGTGAAAGCAGCCTACGAAGAACAAAACACGGTGCAAATTTCCTAAAGAGATAAAACTGCGGTTGACGAAGTAGCTTACACTAATGGGTAACAAGGAAATAACTTGCGTCAAGGAATTCCAACAACGGTCATGAAAAGCACCAATGTGACGTAAAGCGCAGATCAAGTTTAGACGTTGGGAGGTCTCATTTACAACACTTGATTTGTCAAAACTGGACTGTTGCCGCCGTACGACAATCGCTTTAGCGTCGCAGATGTAATAAGTAGATCATCATTTTAACTTTAACGCAGAAAAGTGCAACGGAGAACCGAAATTAATCATATTCCGAATGCACAATCTGCATGCGATTGAGATAACATGACCTAGATCCACCATCTTTACAATGGAAGCCCAATGGTTCATTAAATAAGTATTAAGTATGAAACAAGTAACAATAATTCGCGCATCGTCCTTAAACTTCTATAAATCATCACTAAAAAGAGTAATTAGGACTGGATGTTTCTAACCGTTTTAACGTTGTGATTAACACATGTACCTCTAAGAGATCAAAGAGATTAATGTTTAACAGAAGGACTTGAATACTTTATTATAGATAATAAATATTTCGCTCTAAAAGCAAAATAAAAAGGTCCATGTTGTGCAAATTTTCTTAAGTTAATTTGTATTTGTCCATGTTGCTTTGATCTCATTGCGGAACAAAACAAACAACACAGTTTGAAGACACTTACGGTTTACAGGATCACGTCTGATAATCGGCCGTACGCTAATCTTAAGGTCTGTTGTTTGATGTGCGACGGGGATAATCTGACGATGAACTATGTGTCTATATGTTCAGAATTGGAGTCAACAACGATGGCCTAAGATCATCAAGCGCTATACATAAAAAAAAAAAAAATACGACGATCATCATTTTCAAGTAGACGTGAACTTCCATGGTATATGGTAGATAGGCGGCGGGAACAATTGAAGGCTATGCATGAAAAGTGTTCCTTGTTGCAGTTTCCTCATATTCCAAGTCCAGCTTGTTGCAGGAGCTACTGAGTTAAGTGCTATGTGCACACCGTGAGCTGTGTGTCTCATCCGTTTTGATCATGTTTCGATAGTCCGATTGTTTACAGTGAATGATGATATCGTATGACAGGTAACAGTTGGCTCTGTTCACTTTCTGCGCGATTTTGCCTTATGTCTTTTGGCGTGTGCTGAGACTGCTACGATGGGGACTACAGTTACCTTTCTTTGTTTGGGAGATGAGCTATCAATTCGGATGATTACGCTTGCACGCGTGGTTGAGCAATTATGGATTTTTATTCGTTTGTATAGATACCGGGGCCTTTCATAACAAAATAACCACATTATAGGCAATATATAAACACATACATGTTGCAATTATTCAGAAGTGGTTGCATTGAAGAGTAATTTCAAAGATACAGTAAAAAGCACCAATTATCTTAGCTGGCACAGAGTCAATTCATTGGAGCATTCAATGTGCCTGGTATGAGTTTATCACACACACATACTCACTCACAAGCGTGTATATAATAAACGTTGTAGGAGAATTTGGCACACAACAATCTCTGTCTTGTGCATTAATACATGAAATAATTCATGGATACAGACTATATCACCTGGAAACGTCAGTATTTTTTGCCTTGCACAGAAAGAGCGAAGTAAGCAGTGACTTTAAAGGAAAAAGCTTGACAAGTCATGTAGCACAAATCTTCCTTAAAGCCATATATGGATGAATTCAATCTACAACCTAATTTTTAATTTGCGAAGAATGCATTGATAACAATACACATAATTTTGAACTGATGAAACCTAAACTGTTGAAAGATAAGCTGGTACTATTTTCCGTCAAAGAATATATAAATAAACAACAAATACAATATAATGGCCTTGTTATAAGACAGAAAGACTAAAACACAACACAACGAACCCTATCCTAACGATTAAAAGAATACCAGTCTAAAGGGAGATTCACTAAATAGATTGTTCGCTGGAAAATTATAATTTAATATTTTTCAAAATAAATTATCTGACTCGGCTCTTGCAGGCGTGTTTAAATGATTTGATTTATATATATATATATATATATATATATATATACTTTACTTTTTACTTTTACCCCCCGTCACGCCAAGTGGCGTATAGGGAAATATGGTGTTAGTGACCCTATATTTTACAGACATATGATTTTTGGGGTAATGTGGTCGGTATTACGCCCGTGCTGCTTTTACTTTCCCAGAAAAAATCCGGTACCCATTTAAGGCTGGGTGAACCCGGAGTCGTCGGTTGGGATCGAACCCTACCCCTTGTCCGTAGTAGTCCAGTTCACTAACCACTGAGCTATCGCGGCTCCCACTAATTTTTAGGGAATTAGTAAAACCCAGGTGTCCTCGCCAGGGTACGAACCCCGGCTGTTGCCGTGGTAAGCCAACCGCCTATCGATTGCGCTAACCGGACACCCATATATATATATATATATATATATATATATATATATATATATATACATATATATATATATATATACATATATATATATATATATATATATATATATATATATATATATATATATATCTATTGACCTTTCGAGCCGTAACCGGCCCATAGGGCGTAGACCAAGATACACCTTCTCCTATATGAATTTTTGTTTTAGCAGTTTTCTTTTAAAGATATTTTATCAAATCTCGCCATCTGTCTCTGTTCTGTGCAAGCAGTTCTATCTCATTGAGGGAGCCGATTCCTGCTGCTCTTGCCTCTCTCATCAATGTTCTTCTCAGTGTCGCCCTGGGTCTTCCTCTTTTTCTTTTACCTGTTGTTTCCCATATGAGGGCTTGCTTTGCTATTCGATTATTATCTCTTCTCATCACATGTCCAACGTATGACCATCGTCTTTTCTTTATTACTGAAGATATTAGTGGTTGATTGGCGATTTCTCTAATTTCCTCGTTTGTTTTGAATTCGTTCCATTCTATACCAAGTATTTTCCTTAGACATTTATTTTCGAATGCGTTCAACTTTGTTTCTATATCTCTTGTTGTTTTCCAGCTTTCACACGCATACGTAAAGATATGCGTATATATACGTATATATATATATATATATATATACTTGCTTTCATTGCATTAAAGATTTAAGAATGTAGGATTTTTTAATGTGTACCTCTTTGTTTTGACATATGTTTAATACTAATTACAATGTCACTATTTTTTTTATATTTTAGGACAGTGAGGATAGCTCTGAAGTAAGTACAATTATTTATAAAACATCCAAAACCAAGTATGTGTGTATTCATATGAGGAGTGAAGGACTGTAATGAAACAAATCATGTAACTTGGTACTTAGTTATTGTTCATAACATGAATTCCTGGCTGGAGAAGTTACTAAAGAAGTTACTAAAGAAGTTACTAAAGAAGTTACTAAAGAAGTTACTAAAGAAGTTACTAAAGAAGTTACTAAAGAAGTTACTAAAGAAGTTACTATGAAATTACAGACTTTGGAAGAAAAAAATCACAAGCTAAATAGGTGGAAGAGTACATAAGATTGGCGCATGCAACAGTAACGTTTGCACAAACCATAGAGCGACAGTTATGGAGATGATAAGACGAGATGATACATGGAGGAACTAAATAGACAATACAGTGTTCGAATATAGATTTCGAGACAATGTCCATAAAGTCAGAATATAACCCAGAAATAACAAATTCAAGCCGTAACGCTAACATGATGAAATTGAAAATCAAATTACAGAGGAATTGACACAAAAGTAGCACATCAAAAATGTTACAAGATATAAAAGTTTCTTGTCTGAAAAACAGTTCACTATACTTATATCACTATACTTGGGCACTATAATAACATCAGATGGGAGATGCATCAAAAAAAAACATCAGAAAGAAGCAATCAACATTTTTCGGGCGCATCATGAGAAGAGGAAAGTTGGAATACTTGGTCACAACTGGCAACATAAATGAAAAGCAGAATAGCTCAGGCCAAAATATCATTTAAGAAAATGAAAAATATATTATGCAACAAATCTCTATAAAAAAAAAATGAGAAAGAGATTTCATCGGTGCTATATATAACCATTTCTGACCTATATAAGCGAATCATGGACAGTAGACAAACAAATGAAAAGACGATTAGAGGTCACACAGATGGGATTTCTCAGAAGAATGTTCAAAGTTCCCTGGACAGCTAAAAAGACCAATGAGGAAGTTCTCAAAGAGGCCAACACAAAAAGGAGCTCTTAAAAAACATCAGAAAGAAGCAATCAACATTTTTCGGGAACATCATGAGAAGAGGACAGTTGGAATACTTGGTTACAACTGGCAAAAAAAAAATGGAAAGAGAGATCGCGGACGACAAAGAGAGAAAGTACTGGATAGCTTGGTGTCATGGTATTGAAAATAGTCAACAACAGAACCGATACGATACATTGTAGATAGAAGATTGTGTAGGGACATGATCACCTACGCCAACCGGCATGGTACATGATGATGATGATACTTATACAATGCACAGGGATGCATTCAATATAGAATCATTATGTACAACACATTTTAAATTTACGAATAAGGTAATGATAATAATGTACCGACTTTTAAACTCATTTAAATTTTAATTTTTTTTTAATTTTTGAAACAAAAGCTGGTACTATTTCTCGTCAAAGAATAATTAAATAAACAACAGATAACATGTTATCATCATCATCATCAAGTATCGGGCCTATTGGTGTAGGTGATCATGTCTCTCCACAACTTTCGATCTCGACAGATTTTTATAATTTCTGTGTTGACCTTCTGCCAAGCCATTCTCTTAAGCTATCTGGTATCCTTTCTATTTGTTTCCCTCCATCTCTTCGTCCCTCAATTTTTCAACTTGTCACAATATATTCCAGTTGTTATCTTCTCATTACATGGCCATCAAATGATTATTTTTTCTTCCAAATATTGGAAATTAGCTCTCATTTTGCTTTGACCTCTTTCAGAATATTTACATTACTCTTCTTAGATGTCCATGGTATTCTCAACATTATTCTGTAAAACCACATTTCAGCAGCCTCCAGTGATTTTCTTGTTTGTTTTCCTATTGTCCGTGATTCACATCCATATGTTAAGACTGCCTCTACATAACATTTGAGAATTCTTGTTCTTGTTTCTATTGTCAAAAATGGATTGCATAGTATCTTCCTCATTTTCTGGATAGCTACTTTTGCCTGAGTCATTGTGCATCTCACCTCTTTTGTACATCTTCCGTCTGAGGTTAACAAATTTCCCAAATATTTAAATGCATTTACCTGTTTTAATATTGTCCCACTTGTCTTTATTTTTCACTGAGGTACTGTCTTTTTCTTTATTGTTACCATCAATTATATCTTTTTGCTAAAACATGTTATGGCATTGTTATAAGACAGAAAGACAAAAACACAACACAACGCACAATTTCATCAAGATTAAAATAATACCAATCTCAAGGGCCATTCACTAAATAGATTGTTCGATGAAATATTGTCAAAATTAGGGACAATAAAAAGAAACACTAAGAATATCTAGGTGTCAAAGCGGTTGCTTGTTGACCTTTTATATATACACTTGCTTTCATTGCATTAATGATTTAAGAATGAAGGATGTTTTAAGTTGTACCTCTTTGTTTTGACAAATGTTTATTATTAATTACAATGTCACTATTTTTTTATATTTTAGGAAAGTAACGATAACTCTGAAGTAAGTACAATTATTTGTAAACATCAAAAACCAAGTTTTTGTGTATTCATATGAGGAGTGAGGGACTGTCATGAAACAAGTCAAGTGACTTTAGTTATTGTTGGTGACATGAATTCAATGCAGAACAAGGAACTAAAGAAGTTACTTTGAAAATACAGATTTTGGAAGAAAAAAAAACATGCAAAACAGGTGGAATAGTAAACACGATATGAGTATGTAACGGTGAAGTTTGGACAAGCCATTGAACGACGCAGATTTGTCCGCTTCGTCGATGCAGATTTGCTAAGTAGAACATCATTTTGATTTCAACACAGAAAATTGCATAGGACAGCCGAAATTAATCAGACTCTAGATGCGTTTACTGCAGCAATTAAGAGAACGTGAAACGTTCCACCATTTTGAAAGAATACAAATCCCAAGGACCATTAACTAAATAGATTGTTCGATGAAATATTGTCAAAATTAGGGACAATAAAAAGAAACAATACGAATTTCTAGGTGACAAGGCGGTTGCTTGTTGACCATTTTTCTGACTCGGCTTTTGCTGGCGTGTTTAAATGATTTGATTTATATATATTTAATATATTTACATACATATTTGCATATGTATTTATTTATAATTCCTTGCATTTTATTAACGATTTAAGAGCGAAAGAGGAAAGAAGTTTTAAGATGTTGCGTTTTGCTTTGACATACGTTTAATATTAATTAAAATGTCACTATTTATTATATTTCAGGTACTTAAGGATATATTTAAAGTAAGTACAATTATTTGTAAAACATCAAAAACCATGTATTGGTGTTCATATCAGGAGTCAAGGACTGTAAAGAGACAAGTCATGTCACTTTAGTTATTGTTTGTTACATGAATTAAATGCAGAACAATGAACTAAGGAAGTTACTATGAAAATACAGATTTTGGAAGAAAAAAATTATACAAAACCGGTGGTATAGTAATCAAGATATGAGAATGGTTATGGTTTTGGTTGTGGAAGGCCCCGGTATCACTGAAAATGAATTAAAATCCATAATTGCTTAACCGCCCGTGCCAGCGGAATCATCCGAATTACTAACTCATCTCGCAAAGAAAGAAAGGTAGCCGTAATCCCCATCATAGAATTCTCAGCACACGCCAAAAGACATAAGGCGAAACCGCACAGAAAGTGAACACGGCCAACTGTTCCCTGTCATACGATATCAGAATTCGTCGAGAAACAATTGTAATATCAAAACATCATCACAACGGATGAGACACACAGCTCACTGTGTGCACAGAGCACTTAACTCAGTAGCTCCTGCAACAATCCGGACTTGGAGTATGAGGAATCTGCGACAAGGAACATTTTATTCAAATTAATCAGACTCCAGATGCGTTTAATGCAGCTATCGAGAGAACATAAAACGTTCCACTATTTTGAAAGAATACCAATCTCAAGGGCCATTTCGATGAAATATTGTAAAAATTAGGGACAATAAAAAGAAACAATACGAATTTCTAGGTGACAAGGCGGTTGCTTATTGACCATTTTTCTGACTCGGCTTTTGCTGGCGTGATTAAATGATTTGATTCATATATATATATATATATATATATATATATATATATATATATGTGTGTGTGTGTGTGTGTGTGTGTGTATTTCAACATATACGTATATATATATATATATATATATATATATATATATATATATATATATATATATATGAATATATATATACGTGTGTAATATATATATATATATATATATATTTATATATTTACATATATATTTTTTTACAATTCCTTGCATTGTATTAACGATTTAAGAACGAAAGATGAAAGAAGTTTTAAGATGTTCCGTTTTGCTTTGACATTTACAATTAATTAAAATGTCACTATTTATTATATTTCAGGTACTTAAGGGTATATATAAAGTAAGTACGATTATTTGTAGAAAACAAAAACCATGTATAGGTGTATTCATATCAGGAGTGAAGGACTGTAAAGAGAAAAGTCAAGTCACTATAGTTATTGTTGGTTACATGAATTAAATGGAGAACAAGAAACTAAGGAAATTACTATGAAAATACAGATTTTGGAAGAAAAAAATTATAAAAACCCAGTGGTATAGTAATCAGGATGTGAGTATTTAACAGTAAAGTTTGGACAAGACATAGAACGATAATTATGCAAATGATCAGACGTGAGAATAAATGGAAGAACCAAAAAGACAAAACAGCGCTTGAATATGAATTTGGAGACAATCTCCATAAAGTCAGAATATGTCCCTGATATAACAAATACAAGCCATAACACTCTGATGAAGAAATTGAAAATCAAATTACAGAGGAATTGACACAAAAAGTAGCACATGAAAAATGTCACAAGATATAAAAGTTTCATGTCTGAAAAACAGTTCCCTATACTTATACAATGCTCAGGGATGCATTCAATATACAATCATTATGTACAACACATTTTAAATTTACTTATAATATAATGATAATAATATACCTAATTTTAAACTCATTTAACTTAAATTTTTGAAAAAAAAGCTGGTACTATTTCACGTCAAAGAATGCATAAATAAACAACAGATTAAATGTTATATGTCAGTAAGACTAAAACACAACACAATCAACAATTTCATAAAGTTATTGGTTATTGATTATGAAATGCCCCGGTATCATTGTAAACGAATCAAAATTCATAATTGCTTAACCGCCCATGCTAGCGGAATCATCCGAATTACTAACTCATCTCCCAAACAAAGAAAGGTAACTGTAGTTCCCATCGAAGCAGTCTCAGCACACGCCAAAAGACATAAGGCGAAACCGCGCAGAAAGTGAACACAGCTAAATGTTCCATGTCATAGGTAAGCATCATTCGTCGAGAAACAATTGTAATATCAAAATATGATCACAACGGATGAGATACACAGCTCACGGTGTGCACAGAGCACTTAACTCAGTAGCTCCTGCAACAAACCGGACTTGGAGTATGAGGAATCTGCAACAAGGAACATTTTTTCAGACATAGCCTTCAATGGTTCCTGCCGCCTTTCCACTATATACCGGAAGTTCACGTCTTCCCGAAAATGATGATCGTCATATTTGTAAAATGTATAGCGCTTGATGATGTTAGGACATCGTTTTCTTTTACTCCAACCGAACTTATAAACACATAGTTAGTCGTAGGGTTATCCCCTTCGCACATCAAACAACAGACCATACGGTTAACGTAAATCGAACGAAACACGGTGCAAATTCCCCAAAGAGGAAAATCTTCGGTCGATTTAACGGACCAGTCCACATTAATGTGTTTCAAAATGTAAATAAAATACGTCAAACAATTCAAAAGTCGGCCATTGAACATCACTCAATGTAACGTAAACCGGATTTCAAAACTAGACGGTGAAGATCGCTTTCACAATACTTGACTTGACAAAAAGAAACATTGCTGTGCGTACTCGGCGGCACAGATTTGTCCGCTTCATCGGTGCAGATTTGCTAAGTAGAACATCATTTTAATTTCAACACAGAAAATTGCATCGAAGAGCCGAAATTAATCAGACTCCAGATGCGTTTACTGCAGCTATCGAGAGAACGTGAAATGTTCCACCTTTTAGAAAGAATACCAACCTCAAGGGCAATATACTAAATAGATTGTTCGATGAATTATTATAAAAATTAGGGACAATAAAAAGAAACAATACGAATATCTAGGTGACAAGGCGGTTGCTTGTTGAGCATTTTTCTGCCTCGACTCTTGCTGGCGTGTATAAATGAATATATATATATATATATATATATATATATATATATATATATATATATATATATATATATATATATGATGCATATTTAAACATATACGTATATATATATATATATATATATATATATATATATATATATTTATATATTATATATATTTATTTATAATTCCTGGCATTGTATTAACAATTTAAGAACGAAAGATGAAAGAAGTTTTAAGATGTTGCGTTTTGCTTTGACATACGTTTAATATTAATTAAAATGTTACTATTTATTAAATTGTAGGTACTTAAGGATAAATCCAAAGTAAGTACAATTATTTGTAAAATATCAAAAACCATGTATAGGTCTATTCATATCAGAAGTGAAGGACTGTAAAGAGAAAAGTCATGTCACTTTAGTTATTGTTGGTTACACGAATTAAATGCAGAACAAGGAACTAAAGAAGTTACTATGAAAATACAGATTTTGGAAGAAAAAAAATATACAAAACCGGTGGAATAGTAAACAAGATATGAGTATGTAACAGTAACTTTTGGACAAGCCATAGAACGATAATTATGCAGATGATAAGACTTGAGAATAAAAGGATGAACAAAATAGACAAAGCATCACTTGAATATGGATTTCGAGACAATATCCGTAAAGTCAGTATATATCCATGAAATAACAAATTCAAGCCATAACGTTCTCATGAAGAAATTGAAAATAAAATTATAGAGGAATTGACACAAATCATCATCATCATCATGTGCCATTCCGGTTGGCGTAGGTGATCATGTCCCTCCACAAGCTTCTATCTACAGTGCATCGTATCAGTTCTGTTGTTGACTGTCTTCCATGCTATGACACCAAGCTATCCAGTATGTTCTCTCTTTTTCGTCCGCGATCTCTCTTTTCTTTATTTTGCCAGTTGTAACCAAGTATTCCAACGTTCCTCTTCTCATGATGTGCCCGAAAAATGTTGATTGCTTCTTGTTGATGTTTTTAAGAGCTCCTTTTTTGTGTTGGCCTCTTTGAAAACTTCCTCATTTGTCCTTTTCTCTGCCCAGGGAACTTTCAACATTCTACTGAAAAATCCCATCTATGTGGCCTCTAATTGTCTTTTCATTTGTTTGTCTACTGTCCATGATTCGCATCCATAGGTCAGAATTGGTTCTATATAGCACCGATGAACTCTCTTTCTCATTTTTATTGACATAGATTTGTTGCATAAGATATTCTTCATTTTCTGAAATACTATTTTGGCCTGAGCTATTCTGCTTTTTATTTGTGTGGTGTATCTCCCATCTGATGTTATTATTGTGCCCAATCATTTGAAACGTTGCACTTTTTTCAGATTTGTCTCGTTTTTTTTTATGCTGCATGATGTTGGTGATTGTTTCTTCGATATAACCATTACTTGTGTTTTCTTACTATTCAGACTGAGACCTTTCTTGTTGCTTTCTTTTACTGTAATGTTTATCATTTCTTGTAGTTCATTCTCTGTCTCTGCTATTAAGACTGTGTCATCCGCATATCGCAAATTATTTATGTTGTGACCGTTGACTTCAATTCCTTTTTTGTCTACTATTGATCTCATAATATATTCGCTGTAAAGTGAAAACAAATCCGGTGACAGAACACAGCCTTGTCTGACTCCTTGCTTTATATATTGGAATTGTCCTGTTTGGTTGTTAATTCGACAGCTGCTGGTTATTGCCAGTACATGTTTTTTTTATGATTCGTAGATCCTTGCCATCAATGTTTCATTTCTCCAGCATATTGATTATTTTCACATGCTTTACTTTGTCAAATGCTTTTATGTAGTCTATAAAGCACCTATATAGATCTTTCTTTACCTCTATAGATCTTTCTATCAATGTTCTTAAGATGTATATTGCATTATTGGTGCCCTTTCCTTCCACAAACCCACATTGTTCCTCACTTATTCCTGGTTTTATTTTGTTCCTTACACGTCTCATGATTATTTTTAGTAATATTTTAGTCATATGGCTCATGAGACTTTTCGGTATGGCTACAAAAATAGATTTTAGTACATCTTCGGGTATGTGTCCAGTGTTATATATGTCATTGAGTAATTTTGTTATGACTTGTACTCCCAGCTCTCCTAATGCATTTATCTCTTCGATTGATATATTGTCAGGACCTGGAGCTTTGCCTCTTTTCATGTGTTGAATTGCGTCCTCCACTTCACTCTGCATTATTGGTGGTCCTGTGTCTTCATTTGAATTGTTTAATTCTGGACTTTCATCATCATAGAGTTGACTGATATATTATGTCCATCTTTCCATTGTCTTCTCCTGTCCCGTTATTATATTTCCTTCCTTTGATTTCACACACCCTGAAACTTTTACTTCTTTTCTTTCTGTTAATTCATTTATCTGATTGTGCATAAATTTTGAGTCTTTCTTTTGTTGTTTTTTCCATTTCTTCACATTTCTGTTTTAACCATCCTTCCTTTGCTTCAATGCACTTGTCTTGGATCTCTTTGTGCAATAACTTGTATGTCCGTTCTTCTTTCTTATATTTTCTTTTTTCGTCCATTAGTTGCAATATTTCTTCTGTCATCCATTTCTTTTTGTTGATTCTTTTAGTCACTGGTATTACTTCTTTTGATGTTTGTTGAATCGATTGTTTGAGCATTTCTCACTGCTCCTGGATGTCCTGTATTTTATCAATAGCATTATATCTATTTTGTACTATCGTGCTGTACTTATCACTCATCTGTTTATCTACTCTTAGCATATCTAGTTCTAATTTTATATTTCTTGGTGATTTATGTGCCTTCCGCAGTTTTATTATTATCTTTCCAACTACTGTTACATGGGCACTATTACAATCTGCCCCTGGCCTTGTTTTAACCGATGTTAGCCCATTCCTAAATCTTCTCTGTACCAGTATAAAATCAATTTGAGTGTGTACTTTTTTGTCTGGGCTGTGCCATGTCCATAGTCGCCTAGGGTGTTGTTTCAACCAGGTGTTACCTATAATCATTTCATGTGTCTTTTCCCAATCTATCAATCTATCCCCTCTGTCATTCGTCTCTCCAAGGCCGTGCCCCCCAGTCACATTTTGCACTTTAGCTGTTCCTACCTTTGCATTGAAATCCCCTAATATAATAGTTATTTCTTGGAGTTTACACTGTTCCATGGTCGCCTCTAGCTCCTCGTAAAAAGTGTCATTGTCTTCTTCTACGCTATTACTTGTTGGTGCATAAACTTGAATTATGTTGATATCCATTGGTCTGCCTCTCAATTTTACTAGCAGAATTCTGTCTGATACTGGCCAAAATTCCTTTCACTGTTTTGCTTCTTTCTCTATCTTACATGATGCCTACTCCTCTTTCGTGTGTGGATCCCCCAGGGTAAATTACATTTCCACTGTCGCGTTGTAATAATCCTGCACCTGTCCATCTCATTTCACATAGTCCCAAGATGTTCAATTTCATTCTCTTCATTTCTTAGCTGATGTTTTCTAGTTTTCCAACCTGGAATGCTGATCTAATGTTCCAAGTTCCTATTGCTAGTGTCTCTTTATTTTTGATCTTCCATACAGTTGCTTGATGACGATCGGGGGTTACCGATGTGTCTAGTACAGTCACTGCCAAGAAGGAAAGGAATGGCAAACTACCTTCTTAAATTGCGTGGAATAATCATGACAAATCACAACCTTATATTTAGAGCTAACGTTAATGCGGACTTCACATCCACCTCGTCCGGTAGGGAGCGTTATGTGCTACAGGTGACACCCGATCGCCATCAAACAACTGTAAGCAAGATGAAAAATAAAGACACAAAAGTAGCACATCAAAATTGGCAATAGAGATAAAAGGTCTTTATCAGTAAGCAACATCACCATACATATGCAATATATGTGAATGAATTAAAAAACAATCATTATGTAAAACATTTTTAATTTACGAACAATGTAATGATAATAATATATCTAATTTTAAATTCATCTAACTTAAACTTTTGAAACATAAGCTGGTTCTATTTCTCGTCAAAGAATACACGAATAAACAACATATAACATGTTATGGCATTGTTATAAGACAGAAAGACTAAAACACAACACAACGAACAATATCATAAATATTAAAAGAATACAAGTCTCAAGGGAGATTCACTAAGTAGATTGTTCGATGGAATATTATAAAAATTTGTCAAGGCGGTTGGTTATTGAACGTTTATCTGCCTCGGCTCTTGCTGGCGTGTTTAAATGATTTGATTTGTATATATATATACACTTGCTTTCATTGCATTACAGATTTAAGAATGAAGGATGTTTTAAGGTGTAACTCTTTGTTTTGACATATGTTTAATATTAATTACATTGTCACTATTTTTTTTTATATTTTAGGAAAGTAAAGTTAGCTCTGAAGTAAGTAAAATTATCTGTAAAACCTCAAAAACCAAGTATGTGTGTATTCATATGAGGAGTGAAGGACTGTAATGAAACAAGTCAAGTCACTTTAGTTATTGTTGGTTTCATGAATGTAATGCAGAACAAGGAACTAAAGAAGTTAACATGTAAATACATATTTTGGAAGAAATAAAACATGCAAAACAGGTGGAATAGTAAACAAAATATGAGTATATAACAGTAACATTTGGGCAAGCCATATAATGACAATTATGGAGATGATAAGACGTGATAAATGGAGGAAACAAATACACACAATACAGCGTTTGAATATGGTTTTCGTAACACTGTCCATAAAGTCAGAATATATCCCTGAAAAAAACAAATTCAAGCAATAAGGCTATCATGATGAAATTGAATATCAAATTACAGAGGAATTGACACAAAAGTAGCACATCAAAAATGTCAATAGACATAAAAGGTCGTTATCAGAAAGAAACATCACTATACATATACAATATATATGAATGATTTCAGTGAACAGTCAATATGTAAAACATGATTAATTTACGAAAAATGCAATGATAATAATATACATAATTTTAAACTCAATTAACTTAAACTTTTGAAACAAAAGCTGGTACTATTTCTCGTCAAAGAATACATAAATAAACAACAGATAACATGTTATGGCATTGTTATCAACAGAAAGACTAAAATACAACACAACGAACGATTTCATCAACATTAAAAGAATACCAATCTCAAGGGCCATTCACTATATAGATTGTTCGATGAAATATCAAAATTAGGGACAATAAAAAGAAACAAACTAAGAATGGCAAAATGGTACATCTTCTCAATATACATGTATGGTGCAGAAACATGGACATTTGACAAAAAAACAGAAATGAAAATTGAAGCCTTTGAAATGTGGATTTATATAAGAATAGGTAGAATTGGATGGAAAGAAAAGAAAACAAACGATGAAGTTTTAAAACAACTGAAAATAAAAAAGAGAACTACTGAATACAATTAAGACAAGATGAAAGAAATATTTAATGCATGTTAAAAGACACAACAGCCTACTAAAAGTAATATTGGATGGAAAAATACAAGGCAAAAGAGGCAGACCACAACAGACATGGACGAGTAACATCAAATGATGGACACGTCTTTCCTAGGACAGCCATCACCATCAAATCAAGAAACAGTTTATAATGACGATCCATGGTAGCCAACCTTCGTTGCGGAGACGGCACTCGATGACGAAAAAGAAACACTATGAATATCTAGGTGTCAAGGCGGTTGCTTGTTGAACTATTTTTTGACTCGTCTCTTGCTTTCGTGTTTAAATGATTTGAATTATATATATATATATATATATATATATATATATATATATATATATATATATATATATATATACAGTTTCTTGTATTGCATTATAGAATTAAGAATGAAGAATGTTTCAATGTGTACCGCTTTGTTTTGACATATGTTTAATATTAATTACATTGTCACTATTTTTTATATTTTAGGAAATTATTGATAGCTCTGAAGTAAGTACAATCATTTTTATATAATCTAAAACCAAGTATTTGTGTATTCATATGAGGAGTGAAGGACAGTAATGAAACAAGTCAAGTCACTTTAGTTATTGTTGGTTTCATGAATTCAATTCAGAACAAGGAACTAAAGAAGTTACTATGAAAATAGAGATTTTGGAAGAAATAAAACATGCAAAACAGGTGGAATAGTAAACAAGATATTATTATGTAACAGTAACGTTTGGACAAGCCATAGAACGATAAGTATGGAGATGATAAGACGTGATGATTAATGGAGTAACGAAATAGACAATACAGCGCTTGAATATGGATTTCGAGACAATGTCCGTAAATTCAGAATATATCCCTGAAATAACAAATTCAAGCCATAAAGCTATCATGATGAAATTGAAATTGAAATTACAGAGGAATTGACACGAACGAAGCACATCAATATTTGTCACTAGAAATAACAGTTTCTTGTCTGAAAGAAAGATCACTTTACACATACAATACATATGGATGATTCAATAAACAATCATTATGTAAAAGACGTTTTTAATTTACGAAAAACGTAATGATAATAATATACTTAATTTTAAATCAATTAACTCAAACTTTTGAAAGAAAAGCTGGAACTATTTCTCGTTGCGGAATGCAAAAATAAACAACAGATAAAATGTGATGGCATTGTTATAAGACAGAATGACTAAAACACAACACAATGAACAATTTCATATAGATTAAAAGAATACAAATCACAAGAACTATTCACTAAATAGATTGTTCGAAGAGATATTATACAAATTAGAAAATTAAGGACAGTAAAAAGAAAGACTACGAATACCTAGGTGTCAAGGCGGTTGCTTGTTAAACTTTTTCTGACTCAGGTACTGTTGGGGTGTTAAATTATTTGATTTATATATATATATATAAATATATATATATATATATATATATATATATATATATATATATATATATATATACATATATATATATACATACTTCTTTTTATTGCATTATATATTTAGGAATGAAGCTTGTTTTAAGGTGTACCTCTTTGTTTTGACATATGTTTAATATTAATTACAATGTCACTATTTTTTTTTATATTTTAGGAAAGTAAGATTAGCTCTGAAGTAAGTACAATTATCCGTAAAATCTGAAAAAGCAAGTATTTGTGTATTCATATGAGGAGTGAAGGACTGTATTGAAACAAGTCAAGTCACTTTAGTTATTGTTGGTTTCATTAATGTAATGCAGAACAAGGAACTAAAAAAGTTAGCATGTAAATACAGATTTTGGAAGAAATAGAACATGCGAAACAGGTGAAATAGTAAACAAAATATGAGTATATAACAGTAACATTTGGACAAGCCATATAACGACAATTATGGAGATGATAAGATGTGATAAATGGAGGAAACAAATACACAATACAGCGTTTGAATATGGTTTTCCAAACACTGTCCGTAAAGTTAGAATATATCCCTGAAAAATCAAATTCAAGCAATAAGGCTATCATGATGAAACTGAATATCAAATTACATGGGAATTTACACAAAAGTAGCACATCAAAAATGTCAATAGACATAAAAGGTCGTTATCAGAAAGAAACATCACTATACATATATAATATATATGAATGATTTCAGTGAACAGTCAATATGTAAAACATGTTTAATTTAAGAAAAATGCAATGATACTAATATACATAATTTTAAACTCAATTAACTTAAACTTTTGAAACAAAAGCTGGTACTATTTCTCGTCAAAGAATACATAAATAAACAACAGATAACATGTTATGGCATTGTTATCAACAGAAAGACTAAAATACAACACAACGAACGATTTCATCAACATTAAAAGAATACCAATCTCAAGGGCCATTCACTATATAGATTGTTCGATGAAATATCAAAATTAGGTACAATAAAAAGAAACAAACTAAGAATGGCAAAATGGTACATCTTCTCAATATACATGTATGGTGCAGAAACATGGACATTTGACAAAAAAACAGAAATGAAAATTGAAGCCTTTGAAATGTGGATTTATATAAGAATAGGTAGAATTGGATGGAAAGAAAAGAAAACAAACGATGAAGTTTTAAAACAACTGAAAATAAAAAAGAGAACTACTGAATACAATTAAGACAAGATGAAAGAAATATTTAATGCATGTTAAAAGACACAACAGCCTACTAAAATTAATATTGGATGGGAAAATACAAGGCAAAAGAGGCAGACCACAACAGACATGGACGAGTAACATCAAATGATGGACACGTCTTTCCTAGGACAGCCATCACCCTCAAATCAAGAAACAGTTTATAATGACGATCCATGGTAGCCAACCTTCGTTGCGGAGACGGCACTCGATGACGAAAAAGAAACACTATGAATATCTAGGTGTCAAGGCGGTTGCTTGTTGAACTATTTTTTGACTCGTCTCTTGCTTTCGTGTTTAAATGATTTGAATTATATATATATATATATATATATATATATATATATATATATATATATATATATATATATATATATACAGTTTCTTGTATTGCATTATAGAATTAAGAATGAAGAATGTTTCAATGTGTACCGCTTTGTTTTGACATATGTTTAATATTAATTACATTGTCACTATTTTTTATATTTTAGGAAATTATTGATAGCTCTGAAGTAAGTACAATCATTTTTATATAATCTAAAACCAAGTATTTGTGTATTCATATGAGGAGTGAAGGACAGTAATGAAACAAGTCAAGTCACTTTAGTTATTGTTGGTTTCATGAATTCAATTCAGAACAAGGAACTATGTGGAGACTTTAACAGCCATTCACAGAGCTGGGGCTATGAAGATATGGACAAGAGAGGTGAAGAACTTGAAAATTGGCAGGATGACAATGGGCTTATACTATTAAACCAGGCAACAGATCCACCAACATTCTATTCCAGATCATGGCATACCACATCTACACCAGACCTTGCTTTCCATTCACCAGACCTGGATTGGAATATCACACGTATTGTTGGGAAACAACTTGGAGGCAGCGACCACCGACCTGTCTTTTTAGTGGTGCAAAATGAGGCCGTCAGGGAGAGCAGCACTCTCTCCAGATGGAATTACAAAAAGGCAGACTGGAAAATGTATCAACATTACACCAGTGTACTGACTAGAGATCTAAATACAGACAGAGACATCAACAAAATAGTTGATGAATTCAGTAGACTAATAATACAAGCTGCCAGTGAAACAATACCCAGAGGGGCACGGAAACACTACAAACCATACTGGAGTAGTGAACTAGAGCAACTGCACAATGACATGGAAACATCTCGAAAACAAGCAGAAAATAACCCCTGCCAGGAACACCACAATAACTATCAGCATGCTAAAGCCAAATTTCAATGGGCTAAACTACAAGCCAGACGGAGAAGTTGGAAAGAGAAAACAGAGTACATGAATCTAGAACGAGACACAAGAAAAGTGTGGAAGCTTGTAAAACAGCTGAATGATGAGGGTACAGAAGGGAACACAAAAATTACACTGAAGAAGGATGGAAACATTCTAACAGGTAAACATGCAGCAAATCACTTTGCAGACTCCTTTGCAAATGACAACAATATTGAAATTAGCCTAGAGAAACGTCAAGAGACCCGTCTAAAACAACAAAATGCAAGACAAGAAGAGACTGCACATGAAGTCATGGAAATACCCATTACACAAAGAGAGCTAGAGCTGGCAATATCCAAATTAAAAATGAAAAAGTCACCAGGTAGTGATGGAGTGTCTAATGAAATGATTAAGAACTTGGGACTGCAGCTAAAGCAAAACTACTGCAGATCTACAACATTTGCTGGATCACAGGTAAAGTGCCACAGGCATGGAGAGAAGCAATTATGATACCATTACTAAAGCCAGGAAAAGATGGTTCAATGACATCCAGCTATAGACCAATCAGCCTTACAAGCTGTTTGTGTAAAACAATGGAACGTATAATCAATCTCAGACTGCAGTGGTACCTGGAAAGTGAAAATCTCCTTGTCCCACAACAAGCAGGCTTTAGACAGTGTTACTCTACCGAAGATCAGGCAACCTATCTTTCCCAGGAAATTGAGGATGCGTTTCAAGAAAAGAAACTGGTACTAGCAGCATGGATAGACCTAAAGAAAGCATTTGATAAGGTATGGAAGGAAGGGCTTTTGAAGAAACTGAGAAATTATGGAGTAAATGGCAGGATGTACAAATGGGTCAAAGCATACCTGCATAACAGGAGAGCCAGAGTGCAACTGGATGGTCTTAAGAGTAAGAAGGTCTTACTGCGCCAGGCGTTCCACAGGGAGGGGTACTATCTCCAACACTTTTTCTGATCTACATCAATGACCTAGTTACTGAACTACCACATGGTATCAAAGTGGCAATGTATGCAGATGACTTGGTAATGTGGTGCACAGAGGAGTATGCAACAGTGGCCTCCAAATTGTTACAAAGAGCTATGAATGCACTGAATTCATGGACAAATAGATGGTGTATCAGCATCAATACAGACAAATGCAGTACTACACTTTTCACTCCTTCCCCAAAACAAAAAGCAGGAGCCATCTATATAAACAATGAGCCTGTGAAAGAAGACATACAGGCTACGTATCTCGGAGTTACATTTGATAACAAACTATCTTGGAAACAGCAGATAAATAAGGCAACCCAAAAAGCAAGGAGAAAATTGGCTATTCTAAGAAAGCTGTGTGGAACTACGTGGGGTGCGAGTGGGAAAATACTCAGTAAAGTTTACCAACAGAGTATACGCCCACATTTAGAATATGGATCATCTGCATGGTGTTCAGCATCAAACACCACACTTCAAGAACTGGATAAAGTACAAAACCAGGCACTTAGGGTCATCACAGGAGCAATGAAATCAACACCAATATTAGAGATGGAGAAATTGTGGAGGATACCAGCACTGAGAGAACTAAGGGACACAAAGGTGCTGATACAGGCAGAAAAATTTGCTTGCATGCCGAGACATCCAATGAAGGACCGATTCCAAAATCTTGCATTGGGACGACTTAAGAGAAGCAGTTTTATCCACCAAGCCAAGCGTATTAGTAGACAAACACCAGACATGCCAAGAGCTGTTAACCCCCTACTGCCCATACCAGAACAGACTCCCTGGACAGAGGAATCTGGATTATCAGTTCAAATACGGACAGAAGTGAAAGGAATAGTTGATAAAGAGGAACAGAATAGTCTACAGCGAAAAACAATAACTCTCAGTTTCCTGGATGAAGAATACCCACAAGACCTATGGATTCGTGTGTATACAGATGGATCAGCACAGAATGCAGTAAAAAATGGGGGAGCAGGTGCATATATAGAATACCCAAATAACACTAGGGATATGAATAAATAGCAACAGGGAAATATTGTCACAATTATGATGCAGAAATACAAGCAATAAAGTTAGCAATAGAAAAACTGCTGAACATTAATCTTAGCCCGCAGCCTGTAGTGTTTTTGACAGATGCAAGATCAGTACTCCAGGCACTACAATCCAGAAAATTACCACATCTGCAGACCTTATTGACTGAACTCTGCAAGCACCACAGGGTTGCCCTGCAGTGGATCCCATCTCACTGTGGAATACCAGGAAATGAGAAAGCAGATCAGTTGGCAAAGGAAGGTTCAACAGGCACACAACTAGATACACCTGTTACATACCATCATAAGAAACAGATAATCAAATCAATCAGAGGACCACAAGCCCAAATCAGGATGCCTTTTATAATATGAATAGATATGAACAAGTTATCATTATACGTCTCAGAACAGGACACAATCGACTCCATAGTCACATGTATACAAAATTCAAGATCGGCACCTCAACTACTTGTACATGTGGACAGGCGCCCCAGACTGCTGAACACATACTTCAAGACTGCACTGAATATAGTAGACTGAGGAAAATCCATTGGCCCATAGATACAACACTACAGACAAAACTATATGGGCCACTGCAAGAATTACAAAAGACAGTAACATTTATACAGGAAACGACATTGCAGATATAGACAATGCTTCAGGCGAACGAAAGATAGATAGATAGAAACATGCAAAACAGGTGGAATAGTAAACAAGATATTATTATGTAACAGTAACGTTTGGACAAGCCATAGAACGATAAGTATGGAGATGATAAGACGTGATGATTAATGGAGTAACGAAATAGACAATACAGCGCTTGAATATGGATTTCGAGACAATGTCCGTAAATTCAGAATATATCCCTGAAATAACAAATTCAAGCCATAAAGCTATCATGATGAAATTGAAATTGAAATTACAGAGGAATTGACACGAACGAAGCAAATCAATATTTGTCACTAGAAATAACAGTTTCTTGTCTGAAAGAAAGATCACTTTACACATGCAATACATATGGATGAATGCAATAAACAATCATTATGTAAAAGACGTTTTTAATTTACGAAAAACGTAATGATAATAATATACTTAATTTTAAATCAATTAACTCAAACTTTTGAAAGAAAAGCTGGAACTATTTCTCGTTGCGGAATGCAAAAATAAACAACAGATAAAATGTGATGGCATTGTTATAAGACAGAATGACTAAAACACAACACAATGAACAATTTCATATAGATTAAAAGAATACAAATCACAAGAACTATTCACTAAATAGATTGTTCGAAGAGATATTATACAAATTAGAAAATTAAGGACAGTAAAAAGAAAGACTACGAATACCTAGGTGTCAAGGCGGTTGCTTGTTAAACTTTTTCTGACTCAGGTACTGTTGGGGTGTTAAATTATTTGATTTATATATATATATATATATATATATATATATATATATATACATATATATATACATACTTCTTTTTATTGCATTATATATTTAGGAATGAAGCTTGTTTTAAGGTGTACCTCTTTGTTTTGACATATGTTTAATATTAATTACAATGTCACTATTTTTTTTATATTTTAGGAAAGTAAGGTTAGCTCTGAAGTAAGTACAATTATCCGTAAAATCTGAAAAGCAAGTATTTGTGTATTCATATGAGGAGTGAAGGACTGTATTGAAACAAGTCAAGTCACTTTAGTTATTGTTGGTTTCATTAATGTAATGCAGAACAAGGAACTAAAAAAGTTAGCATGTAAATACAGATTTTGGAAGAAATAGAACATGCGAAACAGGTGAAATAGTAAACAAAATATGAGTATATAACAGTAACATTTGGACAAGCCATATAACGACAATTATGGAGATGATAAGATGTGATAAATGGAGGAAACAAATACACAATACAGCGTTTGAATATGGTTTTCCAAACACTGTCCGTAAAGTTAGAATATATCCCTGAAAAATCAAATTCAAGCAATAAGGCTATCATGATGAAACTGAATATCAAATTACATGGGAATTTACACAAAAGTAGCACATCAAAAATGTCAATAGACATAAAAGGTCGTTATCAGAAAGAAACATCACTATACATATATAATATATATGAATGATTTCAGTGAACAGTCAATATGTAAAACATGATTAATTTACGAAAAATGCAATGATAATAATATACATAATTTTAAACTCAATTAACTTAAACTTTTGAAACAAAAGCTGGTACTATTTCTCGTCAAAGAATACATAAATAAACAACAGATAACATGTTATGGCATTGTTATCAACAGAAAGACTAAAATACAACACAACGAACGATTTCATCAACATTAAAAGAATACCAATCTCAAGGGCCATTCACTATATAGATTGTTCGATGAAATATCAAAATTAGGGACAATAAAAAGAAACAAACTAAGAATGGCAAAATGGTACATCTTCTCAATATACATGTATGGTGCAGAAACATGGACATTTGACAAAAAAACAGAAATGAAAATTGAAGCCTTTGAAATGTGGATTTATATAAGAATAGGTAGAATTGGATGGAAAGAAAAGAAAACAAACGATGAAGTTTTAAAACAACTGAAAATAAAAAAGAGAACTACTGAATACAATTAAGACAAGATGAAAGAAATATTTAATGCATGTTAAAAGACACAACAGCCTACTAAAAGTAATATTGGATGGGAAAATACAAGGCAAAAGAGGCAGACCACAACAGACATGGACGAGTAACATCAAATGATGGACACGTCTTTCCTAGGACAGCCATCACCCTCAAATCAAGAAACAGTTTATAATGACGATCCATGGTAGTCAACCTTCGTTGCGGAGACGGCACTCGATGACGAAAAAGAAACACTATGAATATCTAGGTGTCAAGGCGGTTGCTTGTTGAACTATTTTTTGACTCGTCTCTTGCTTTCGTGTTTAAATGATTTGAATTATATATATATATATATATATATATATATATATATATATATATATATATATACAGTTTCTTGTATTGCATTATAGAATTAAGAATGAAGAATGTTTCAATGTGTACCGCTTTGTTTTGACATATGTTTAATATTAATTACATTGTCACTATTTTTTATATTTTAGGAAATTATTGATAGCTCTGAAGTAAGTACAATCATTTTTATATAATCTAAAACCAAGTATTTGTGTATTCATATGAGGAGTGAAGGACAGTAATGAAACAAGTCAAGTCACTTTAGTTATTGTTGGTTTCATGAATTCAATTCAGAACAAGGAACTAAAGAAGTTACTATGAAAATAGAGATTTTGGAAGAAATAAAACATGCAAAACAGGTGGAATAGTAAACAAGATATTATTATGTAACAGTAACGTTTGGACAAGCCATAGAACGATAAGTATGGAGATGATAAGACGTGATGATTAATGGAGTAACGAAATAGACAATACAGCGCTTGAATATGGATTTCGAGACAATGTCCGTAAATTCAGAATATATCCCTGAAATAACAAATTCAAGCCATAAAGCTATCATGATGAAATTGAAATTGAAATTACAGAGGAATTGACACGAACGAAGCAAATCAATATTTGTCACTAGAAATAACAGTTTCTTGTCTGAAAGAAAGATCACTTTACACATGCAATACATATGGATGAATGCAATAAACAATCATTATGTAAAAGACGTTTTTAATTTACGAAAAACGTAATGATAATAATATACTTAATTTTAAATCAATTAACTCAAACTTTTGAAAGAAAAGCTGGAACTATTTCTCGTTGCGGAATGCAAAAATAAACAACAGATAAAATGTGATGGCATTGTTATAAGACAGAATGACTAAAACACAACACAATGAACAATTTCATATAGATTAAAAGAATACAAATCACAAGAACTATTCACTAAATAGATTGTTCGAAGAGATATTATACAAATTAGAAAATTAAGGACAGTAAAAAGAAAGACTACGAATACCTAGGTGTCAAGGCGGTTGCTTGTTAAACTTTTTCTGACTCAGGTACTGTTGGGGTGTTAAATTATTTGATTTATATATATATATATATATATATATATATATATATATATATATATATATATACATATATATATACATACTTCTTTTTATTGCATTATATATTTAGGAATGAAGCTTGTTTTAAGGTGTACCTCTTTGTTTTGACATATGTTTAATATTAATTACAATGTCACTATTTTTTTTATATTTTAGGAAAGTAAGGTTAGCTCTGAAGTAAGTACAATTATCCGTAAAATCTGAAAAAGCAAGTATTTGTGTATTCATATGAGGAGTGAAGGACTGTATTGAAACAAGTCAAGTCACTTTAGTTATTGTTGGTTTCATTAATGTAATGCAGAACAAGGAACTAAAAAAGTTAGCATGTAAATACAGATTTTGGAAGAAATAGAACATGCGAAACAGGTGAAATAGTAAACAAAATATGAGTATATAACAGTAACATTTGGACAAGCCATATAACGACAATTATGGAGATGATAAGATGTGATAAATGGAGGAAACAAATACACAATACAGCGTTTGAATATGGTTTTCCAAACACTGTCCGTAAAGTTAGAATATATCCCTGAAAAATCAAATTCAAGCAATAAGGCTATCATGATGAAACTGAATATCAAATTACATGGGAATTTACACAAAAGTAGCACATCAAAAATGTCAATAGACATAAAAGGTCGTTATCAGAAAGAAACATCACTATACATATATAATATATATGAATGATTTCAGTGAACAGTCAATATGTAAAACATGTTTAATTAAGAAAAATGCAATGATACTAATATACATAATTTTAAACTCAATTAACTTAAACTTTTGAAACAAAAGCTGGTACTATTTCTCGTCAAAGAATACATAAATAAACAACAGATAACATGTTATGGCATTGTTATCAACAGAAAGACTAAAATGCAACACAACGAACGATTTCATCAACATTAAAAGAATGCCAATCTCAAGGGCCATTCACTATATAGATTGTTCGATGAAATATCAAAACTAGGGACAATAAAAAGAAACAAACTAAGAATGGCAAAATGGTACATCTTCTCAATATACATGTATGGTGCAGAAACATGGACATTTGACAAAAAAACAGAAATGAAAATTGAAGCCTTTGAAATGTGGATTTATATAAGAAAAAGTAGAATCGGATGGAAAGAAAAGAAAACAAACGATGAAGTTTTAAAACAACTGAAAACAAAAAAGAGAACTACTAAATACAATTAAGACAAGACAAAATAAATATTGTGTGCATGTTAAAGGACACAACATCCTACTAAAAGTAATATTTCATGGGAAAATACAAGGTAAAAGAGGCAGAAGCAGACCACGACAAACATGGACGAGTAACATCAAATGATGGACAAGTCTTACCTTGGACAACCATCACCATCAAATCAAGAAAAAATTGTATAATGGCTATCCATGGTAGCCAACCTTCGTTGCGGAGACGACACTCGATGACGAAAAAGAAACACTATGAATATCTAGGTGTCAAGGCGGTTGCTTGTTGAACTTTTTTATGACTCGGCTCTTGCTGGCGTGTTTAAATGATTTGATGTATATATATATATATATATATATATATATATATATATATATATATATATACACATACTTCTTTTTATTGTATTATATATTTAGGAATGAAGCTTGTTTTAAGGTGTACCTCTTTGTTTTGACATATGTTTAATATTAATTACAATGTCACTATTTTTTTAAATATTTTAGGAAAGTAAGGTTACCTCTGAAGTAAGTACAATTATCTGTGAAACCTCAAAAACCAAGTATGTGTGTATTCATATGAGGAGTGAAGGACTGTAATGAAACAAGTCAAGTCTCTTTAGTTATTGTTGGTTTCATGAATGTAATGCATAACAAGGAACTAAAGAAGTTAACATGTAAATACATATTTTGGAAGAAATAGAACATGCAAAACAGGTGGAATAGTAAACAAAATATGAGTATATAACAGTAATATTTGGGCAAGCCATATAATGGCAATTATGGAGATGATAAGATGTGGTAAATGGAGGAAAAATACACAATACAGCGTTTGAATATGGTTTTCCAAACACTGTCCGTAAAGTCAGAATATATCCCTAAAAAAACAAATTCAAGCAATAAGGCTATCATGATGAAACTGAATATCAAATTACAGAGGAATTGACACAAAAGTAGCACATCAAAAATGTCAATAGACATAAAAGTCGTTATCAGAAAGAAACATCACTATACATATATAATATATATGAATGATTTCAGTGAACAGTAAATATGTAAAACATGATTAATTTACGAAAAATGCAATGATAATAATATACATAATTTTAAACTCAATTAACTTAAACTTTTGAAACAAAAGCTGGTACTATTTCTCGTCAAAGAATACATAAATAAACAACAGATAACATGTTATGGCATTGTTATCAACAGAAAGACTAAAATACAACACAACGAACGATTTCATCAACATTAAAAGAATACCAATCTCAATGGCCATTCACTATATAGATTGTTCGATGAAATATCAAAATTAGGGACAATAAAAAGAAACAAACTAAGAATGGCAAAATGGTACATCTTCTCAATATACATGTATGGTGCAGAAACGTGGACATTTGACAAAAAAACAGAAATGAAAATTGAAGCCTTTGAAATGTGGATTTATATAAGAATAGGTAGAATTGGATGGAAAGAAAAGAAAAAAAACGATGAAGTTTTAAAACAACTGAAAATAAAAAAGAGAGCTACTGAATACAATTAAGACAAGATAAAAGATATATTTGGTGCATGTTAAAAGACACAACAGCCTACTAAAAGTAATATTGGATGGGAAAATACAAGGCAAAAGAGGCAGACCACAACAGACATGGACGAGTAACATCAAATGATGGACACGTCTTTCCTAGGACAGCCATCACCATCAAATCAAGAAACAGTTTATAATGACGATCCATGGTAGTCAACCTTCGTTGCGGAGACGGCACTCGATGACGAAAAAGAAACACTATGAATATCTAGGTGTCAAGGCGGTTGCTTGTTGAACTATTTTATGACTCGTCTCTTGCTTTCGTGTTTAAATGATTTGATTTATATATATATATATATATATATATATATATATATATATATATATATATATATATATATACAGTTTCTTGTATTGCATTATAGAATTAAGAATGAAGAATGTTTCAATGTGTACCTCTTTGTTTTGACATATGTTTAATATTAATTGTAATGTCACTATTTTTTATATTTTAGGAAATTAGTGATAGCTCTGAAGTAAGTACAATCATTTTTGTATAATCTAAAACCAAGTATTTGTGTATCCATATGAGGAGTGAAGGACAGTAATGAAACAAGTCAAGTCACTTTAGTTATTGTTGGTTTCATGAATTCAATTCAGAACAAGGAACTAAAGAAGTTACTATGAAAATAGAGATTTTGGAAGAAATAAAACATGCAAAACAGGTGGAATAGTAAACAAGATATTATTATGTAACAGTAACATTTGGACAAGCCATAGAACGATAAGTATGGAGATGATAAGACGTGATGATCAATGGAGTAACAAAATAGACAATAGAGCGCTTGAATATGGATTTCGAGACAATATCCGTAAATTCAGAATATAGCTCTGAAATAACAAATTCAAACCATAACGCTATCATGATGAAATTGAAATTGAAATTACAGAAGAATTGATACAAACGAAGCACATCAATATTTGTCACTAGAGATAACAGTTTCTTGTCTGAAGGAAAGATCACTTTACACATACAATATATATGGATGAATGCAAAAAACAATCATTATGTAAAAGACGTTTTTAATTTACGAAAAACGTAATGATAATAATATACTTAATTTTAAATCAATTAACTTAAACTTTTGAAAGAAAAGCTGGAACTATTTCTCGTCGCGGAATGCAAAAATAAACAACAGATAAAATGTGATGGCATTGTTATAAGACAGAATGACTAAAACACAACACAATGAACAATTTCATATAGATTAAAAGAATACAAATCACAAGAACTATTCACTAAATAGATTGTTCGAAGAGATATTATACAAATTAGAAAATTAAGGACAATAAAAAGAAACACTACGAATACCTAGGTGTCAAGGCGGTTGCTTGTTAAACTTTTTCTGACTCAGGTACTGTTGGGGTGTTAAATTATTTGATTTATATATATATATATATATATATATATATATATATATATATATATATATATATATATATACATACTTCTTTTTATTGCATTATATATTTAGGAATGAAGCTTGTTTTAAGGTGTACCTCTTTGTTTTGACATATGTTTAATATTAATTACAATGTCACTATTTTTTTAAATATTTTAGGAAAGTAAGGTTACCTCTGAAGTAAGTACAATTATCTGTGAAACCTCAAAAACCAAGTATGTGTGTATTCATATGAGGAGTGAAGGACTGTAATGAAACAAGTCAAGTCTCTTTAGTTATTGTTGGTTTCATTAATGTAATGCATAACAAGGAACTAAAGAAGTTAACATGTAAATACATATTTTGGAAGAAATAGACAATGCGAAACAGGTGAAATAGTAAACAAAATATGAGTATATAACAGTAATATTTGGGCAAGCCATATAATGGCAATTATGGAGATGATAAGATGTGGTAAATGGAGGAAACAAATACACAATACAGCGTTTGAATATGGTTTTCCAAACACTGTCCGTAAAGTCAGAATATATCCCTAAAAAAAAAATTCAAGCAATAAGGCTATCATGATGAAACTGAATATCAAATTACAGAGGAATTGACACAAAAGTAGCACATCAAAAATGTCAATAGACATAAAAAGTCGTTATCAGAAAGAAACATCACTATACATATATAATATATATGAATGATTTCAGTGAACAGTCAATATGTAAAACATGATTAATTTACGAAAAATGCAATGATAATAATATACATAATTTTAAACTCAATTAACTTAAACTTTTGAAACAAAAGCTGGTACTATTTCTCGTCAAAGAATACATAAATAAACAACAGATAACATGTTATGGCATTGTTATCAACAGAAAGACTAAAATACAACACAACGAACGATTTCATCAACATTAAAAGAATACCAATCTCAAGGGCCATTCACTATATAGATTGTTCGATGAAATATCAAAATTAGGGACAATAAAAAGAAACAAACTAAGAATGGCAAAATGGTACATCTTCTCAATATACATGTATGGTGCAGAAACGTGGACATTTGACAAAAAACAGAAATGAAAATTGAAGCCTTTGAAATGTGGATTTATATAAGAATAGGTAGAATTGGATGGAAAGAAAAGAAAACAAACGATGAAGTTTTAAAACAACTGAAAATAAAAAAGAGAACTACTGAATACAATTAAGACAAGATAAAAGATATATTTGGTGCATGTTAAAAGACACAACAGCCTACTAAAAGTAATATTGGATGGGAAAATACAAGGCAAAAGAGGCAGACCACAACAGACATGGACGAGTAACATCAAATGATGGACACGTCTTTCCTAGGACAGCCATCACCATCAAATCAAGAAACAGTTTATAATGACGATCCATGGTAGTCAACCTTCGTTGCGGAGACGGCACTCGATGACGAAAAAGAAACACTATGAATATCTAGGTGTCAAGGCGGTTGCTTGTTGAACTATTTTATGACTCGTCTCTTGCTTTCGTGTTTAAATGATTTGATTTATATATATATATATATATATATATATATATATATATATATATATATATATATATATATATATATATATATATATATATATATACAGTTTCTTGTATTGCATTATAGAATTAAGAATGAAGAATGTTTCAATGTGTACCTCTTTGTTTTGACATATGTTTAATATTAATTGTAATGTCACTATTTTTTTATATTTTAGGAAATTAGTGATAGCTCTGAAGTAAGTACAATCATTTTTGTATAATCTAAAACCAAGTATTTGTGTATCCATATGAGGAGTGAAGGACAGTAATGAAACAAGTCAAGTCACTTTAGTTATTGTTGGTTTCATGAATTCAATTCAGAACAAGGAACTAAAGAAGTTACTATGAAAATACAGATTTTGGAAGAAATAAAACATGCAAAACAGGTGGAATAGTAAACAAGATATTATTATGTAACAGTAACGTTTGGACAAGCCATAGAACGATAAGTATGGAGATGATAAGACGTGATGATCAATGGAGTAACAAAATAGACAATACAGCGCTTGAATATGGATTTCGAGACAATATCCGTAAATTCAGAATATAGCCCTGAAATAACAAATTCAAGCCATAACGCTATCATGATGAAATTGAAATTGAAATTACAGAAGAATTGATACAAACGAAGCACATCAATATTTGTCACTAGAAATAACAGTTTCTTGTCTGAAAGAAAGATCACTTTACACATACAATATATATGGATGAATGCAAAAAACAATCATTATGTAAAAGACGTTTTTAATTTACGAAAAACGTAATGATAATAATATACTTAATTTTAAATCAATTAACTTAAACTTTTGAAAGAAAAGCTGGAACTATTTCTCGTTGCGGAATGCAAAAATAAACAACAGATAAAATGTGATGGCATTGTTATAAGACAGAATGACTAAAACACAACACAATGAACAATTTCATATAGATTAAAAGAATACAAATCACAAGAACTATTCACTAAATAGATTGTTCGAAGAGATATTATACAAATTAGAAAATTAAGGACAATAAAAAGAAACACTACGAATACCTAGGTGTCAAGGCGGTTGCTTGTTAAACTTTTTCTGACTCAGGTACTGTTGGGGTGTTAAATTATTTGATTTATATATATATATATATATATATATATATATATATATATATATATATATATATATATACATACTTCTTTTTATTGCATTATATATTTAGGAATGAAGCTTGTTTTAAGGTGTACCTCTTTGTTTTGACATATTTTTAATATTAATTACAATGTCACTATTTTTTTTATATTTTAGGAAAGTAATGTTAGCTCTGAAGTAAGTACAATTATTTGTGAAACCTCAAAAACCAAGTATTTGTGTATTCATATGAGGAGTGAAGGACTGTATTGAAACATGTCAAGTCACTTTAGTTATTGTTGGTTTCATTAATGTAATGCAGAAGAAGGAACTAAAAAAGTTAGCATGTAAATACAGATTTTGGAAGAAATAGAACATGCGAAACAGGTGAAATAGTAAACAAAATATGAGTATATAACAGTAACATTTGGACAAGCCATATAACCACAATTATGGAGATGATAAGATGTGATAAATGGAGGAAACAAATACACAATACAGCGTTTGAATATGGTTTTCGAAACACTGTCCGTAAAGTCAGAATATATCCCTGAAAAATCAATTTCAAGCAATAAGGCTATCATGATGAAATGAATATCAAATTACAGGGAATATACACAAAAGTAGCACATCAAAAATGTCAATAGACATAAAAGGTCGTTATCAGAAAGAAACATCACTATACATATATAATATATATGAATGATTTCAGTGAACAGTCAATATGTAAAACATGATTAATTTAAGAAAAATGCAATGATACTAATATACATAATTTTAAACTCATTTAACTTAAACTTTTGAAACAAAAGCTGGTACTATTTCTCGTCAAAGAATACATAAATAAACAACAGATAACATGTTATGGCATTGTTATCAACAGAAAGACTAAAATACAACACAACGAACGATTTCATCAACATTAAAAGAATACCAATCTCAAGGGCCATTCACTATATAGATTGTTCGATGAAATATCAAAATTAGGGACAAAAAAAGAAACAAACTAAGAATGGCAAAATGGTACATCTTCTCAATATACATGTATGGTGCAGAAACATGGACATTTGACAAAAAAACAGAAATGAAAATTGAAGCCTTTGAAATGTGGATTTATATAAGAATAGGTAGAATTGGATGGAAAGAAAAGAAAACAAACGATGAAGTTTTAAAACAACTGAAAACAAAAAAGAGAACTACTGAATACAATTAAGACAAGATGAAAAAATATTGTGTGCATGTTAAAAGACACAACAGTCTACTAAAAGTAATATTGGATGGGAAAATACAAGGTAAAAGAGGCAGAGCAGACCACGACAACATGGACGAGTAACATCAAATGATGGACAAGTCTTTCCTTGGACAGCCATCACCATCAAATCAAGAAACATTTATAATGACGATCCATGGTAGCCAACCTTCGTTGCGGAGACGACACTCGATGACGAAAAAGAAACACTATGAATATCTAGGTGTCAAGGCGGTTGCTTGTTGAACTATTTTTTGACTCGTCTCTTGCTTTCGTGTTTAAATGATTTGAATTATATATATATATATATATATATATATATATATATATATATATATATATATATATATATATACAGTTTCTTGTATTGCATTATAGAATTAAGAATGAAGAATGTTTCAATGTGTACCGCTTTGTTTTGACATATGTTTAATATTAATTACATTGTCACTATTTTTTATATTTTAGGAAATTATTGATAGCTCTGAAGTAAGTACAATCATTTTTATATAATCTAAAACCAAGTATTTGTGTATTCATATGAGGAGTGAAGGACAGTAATGAAACAAGTCAAGTCACTTTAGTTATTGTTGGTTTCATGAATTCAATTCAGAACAAGGAACTAAAGAAGTTACTATGAAAATAGAGATTTTGGAAGAAATAAAACATGCAAAACAGGTGGAATAGTAAACAAGATATTATTATGTAACAGTAACGTTTGGACAAGCCATAGAACGATAAGTATGGAGATGATAAGACGTGATGATTAATGGAGTAACGAAATAGACAATACAGCGCTTGAATATGGATTTCGAGACAATGTCCGTAAATTCAGAATATATCCCTGAAATAACAAATTCAAGCCATAAAGCTATCATGATGAAATTGAAATTGAAATTACAGAGGAATTGACACGAACGAAGCAAATCAATATTTGTCACTAGAAATAACAGTTTCTTGTCTGAAAGAAAGATCACTTTACACATGCAATACATATGGATGAATGCAATAAACAATCATTATGTAAAAGACGTTTTTAATTTACGAAAAACGTAATGATAATAATATACTTAATTTTAAATCAATTAACTCAAACTTTTGAAAGAAAAGCTGGAACTATTTCTCGTTGCGGAATGCAAAAATAAACAACAGATAAAATGTGATGGCATTGTTATAAGACAGAATGACTAAAACACAACACAATGAACAATTTCATATAGATTAAAAGAATACAAATCACAAGAACTATTCACTAAATAGATTGTTCGAAGAGATATTATACAAATTAGAAAATTAAGGACAGTAAAAAGAAAGACTACGAATACCTAGGTGTCAAGGCGGTTGCTTGTTAAACTTTTTCTGACTCAGGTACTGTTGGGGTGTTAAATTATTTGATTTATATATATATATATATATATATATATATATATATATATATATATATATATATATATATATACATATATATACATACTTCTTTTTATTGCATTATATATTTAGGAATGAAGCTTGTTTTAAGGTGTACCTCTTTGTTTTGACATATGTTTAATATTAATTACAATGTCACTATTTTTTTTATATTTTAGGAAAGTAAGGTTAGCTCTGAAGTAAGTACAATTATCCGTAAAATCTGAAAAAGCAAGTATTTGTGTATTCATATGAGGAGTGAAGGACTGTATTGAAACAAGTCAAGTCACTTTAGTTATTGTTGGTTTCATTAATGTAATGCAGAACAAGGAACTAAAAAAGTTAGCATGTAAATACAGATTTTGGAAGAAATAGAACATGCGAAACAGGTGAAATAGTAAACAAAATATGAGTATATAACAGTAACATTTGGACAAGCCATATAACGACAATTATGGAGATGATAAGATGTGATAAATGGAGGAAACAAATACACAATACAGCGTTTGAATATGGTTTTCCAAACACTGTCCGTAAAGTTAGAATATATCCCTGAAAAATCAAATTCAAGCAATAAGGCTATCATGATGAAACTGAATATCAAATTACATGGGAATTTACACAAAAGTAGCACATCAAAAATGTCAATAGACATAAAAGGTCGTTATCAGAAAGAAACATCACTATACATATATAATATATATGAATGATTTCAGTGAACAGTCAATATGTAAAACATGTTTAATTTACGAAAAATGCAATGATAATAATATACATAATTTTAAACTCAATTAACTTAAACTTTTGAAACAAAAGCTGGTACTATTTCTCGTCAAAGAATACATAAATAAACAACAGATAACATGTTATGGCATTGTTATCAACAGAAAGACTAAAATGCAACACAACGAACGATTTCATCAACATTAAAAGAATGCCAATCTCAAGGGCCATTCACTATATAGATTGTTCGATGAAATATCAAAATTAGGGACAATAAAAAGAAACAAACTAAGAATGGCAAAATGGTACATCTTCTCAATATACATGTATGGTGCAGAAACATGGACATTTGACAAAAAAACAGAAATGAAAATTGAAGCCTTTGAAATGTGGATTTATATAAGAATAGTAGAATCGGATGGAAAGAAAAGAAAACAAACGATGAAGTTTTAAAACAACTGAAAACAAAAAAGAGAACTACTAAATACAATTAAGACAAGACAAAATAAATATTGTGTGCATGTTAAAGGACACAACATCCTACTAAAAGTAATATTTCATGGGAAAATACAAGGTAAAAGAGGCAGAAGCAGACCACGACAAACATGGACGAGTAACATCAAATGATGGACAAGTCTTACCTTGGACAGCCATCACCATCAAATCAAGAAACATTGTATAATGGCTATCCATGGTAGCCAACCTTCGTTGCGGAGACGACACTCGATGACGAAAAAGAAACACTATGAATATCTAGGTGTCAAGGCGGTTGCTTGTTGAACTTTTTATGACTCGGCTCTTGCTGGCGTGTTTAAATGATTTGATGTATATATATATATATATATATATATATATATATATATATATATATATATATATATATATACTTCTTTTTATTGTATTATATATTTAGGAATGAAGCTTGTTTTAAGGTGTACCTCTTTGTTTTGACATATGTTTAATATTAATTACAATGTCACTATTTTTTAAATATTTTAGGAAAGTAAGGTTACCTCTGAAGTAAGTACAATTATCTGTGAAACCTCAAAACCAAGTATGTGTGTATTCATATGAGGAGTGAAGGACTGTAATGAAACAAGTCAAGTCTCTTTAGTTATTGTTGGTTTCATGAATGTAATGCATAACAAGGAACTAAAGAAGTTAACATGTAAATACATATTTTGGAAGAAATAAACATGCAAAACAGGTGGAATAGTAAACAAATATGAGTATATAACAGTAATATTTGGGCAAGCCATATAATGGCAATTATGGAGATGATAAGATGTGGTAAATGGAGGAAACAAATACACAATACAGCGTTTGAATATGGTTTTCCAACACTGTCCGTAAAGTCAGAATATATCCCTAAAAAAACAAATTCAAGCAATAAGGCTATCATGATGAAACTGAATATCAAATTACAGAGGAATTGACACAAAAGTAGCACATCAAAAATGTCAATAGACATAAAAAGTCGTTATCAGAAAGAAACATCACTATACATATATAATATATATGAATGATTTCAGTGAACAGTAAATATGTAAAACATGATTAATTTACGAAAAATGCAATGATAATAATATACATAATTTTAAACTCAATTAACTTAAACTTTTGAAACAAAAGCTGGTACTATTTCTCGTCAAAGAATACATAAATAAACAACAGATAACATGTTATGGCATTGTTATCAACAGAAAGACTAAAATACAACACAACGAACGATTTCATCAACATTAAAAGAATACCAATCTCAATGGCCATTCACTATATAGATTGTTCGATGAAATATCAAAATTAGGGACAATAAAAAGAAACAAACTAAGAATGGCAAAATGGTACATCTTCTCAATATACATGTATGGTGCAGAAACGTGGACATTTGACAAAAAACAGAAATGAAAATTGAAGCCTTTGAAATGTGGATTTATATAAGAATAGGTAGAATGGATGGAAAGAAAGAAAAAAAACGATGAAGTTTTAAACAACTGAAAATAAAAAAGAGAGCTACTGAATACAATTAAGACAAGATAAAAGATATATTTGGTGCATGTTAAAAGACACAACAGCCTACTAAAAGTAATATTGGATGGGAAATACAAGGCAAAAGAGGCAGACCACAACAGACATGGACGAGTAACATCAAATGATGGACACGTCTTTCCTAGGACAGCCATCACCATCAAATCAAGAAACAGTTTATAATGACGATCCATGGTAGTCAACCTTCGTTGCGGAGACGGCACTCGATGACGAAAAAGAAACACTATGAATATCTAGGTGTCAAGGCGGTTGCTTGTTGAACTATTTTATGACTCGTCTCTTGCTTTCGTGTTTAAATGATTTGATTTATATATATATATATATATATATTTATATATATATATATAATTATATATATATATACAGTTTCTTGTATTGCATTATAGAATTAAGAATGAAGAATGTTTCAATGTGTACCTCTTTGTTTTGACATATGTTTAATATTAATTGTAATGTCACTATTTTTTTATATTTTAGGAATTAGTGATAGCTCTGAAGTAAGTACAATCATTTTTGTATAATCTAAAACCAAGTATTTGTGTATCCATATGAGGAGTGAAGGACAGTAATGAAACAAGTCAAGTCACTTTAGTTATTGTTGGTTTCATGAATTCAATTCAGAACAAGGAACTAAAGAAGTTACTATGAAAATAGAGATTTTGGAAGAAATAAAACATGCAAAACAGGTGGAATAGTAAACAAGATATTATTATGTAACAGTAACATTTGGACAAGCCATAGAACGATAAGTATGGAGATGATAAGACGTGATGATCAATGGAGTAACAAAATAGACAATAGAGCGCTTGAATATGGATTTCGAGACAATATCCGTAAATTCAGAATATAGCTCTGAAATAACAAATTCAAACCATAACGCTATCATGATGAAATTGAAATTGAAATTACAGAAGAATTGATACAAACGAAGCACATCAATATTTGTCACTAGAGATAACAGTTTCTTGTCTGAAGGAAAGATCACTTTACACATACAATATATATGGATGAATGCAAAAACAATCATTATGTAAAAGACGTTTTTAATTTACGAAAAACGTAATGATAATAATATACTTAATTTTAAATCAATTAACTTAAACTTTTGAAAGAAAAGCTGGAACTATTTCTCGTCGCGGAATGCAAAAATAAACAACAGATAAAATGTGATGGCATTGTTATTAGACAGAATGACTAAAACACAACACAATGAACAATTTCATATAGATTAAAAGAATACAAATCACAAGAACTATTCACTAAATAGATTGTTCGAAGAGATATTATACAAATTAGAAAATTAAGGACAATAAAAAGAAACACTACGGATACCTAGGTGTCAAGGCGGTTGCTTGTTAACTTTTTCTGACTCAGGTACTGTTGGGGTGTTAATTATTTGATGTATATATATATATATATATATATATATATATATACTTCTTTTTATTGCATTATATATTTAGGAATGAAGCTTGTTTTAAGGTGTACCTCTTTGTTTTGACATATGTTTAATATTAATTACAATGTCACTATTTTTTTAAATATTTTAGGAAAGTAAGGTTACCTCTGAAGTAAGTACAATTATCTGTGAAACCTCAAAAACCAAGTATGTGTGTATTCATATGAGGAGTGAAGGACTGTAATGAAACAAGTCAAGTCTCTTTAGTTATTGTTGGTTTCATTAATGTAATGCATAACAAGGAACTAAAGAAGTTAACATGTAAATACATATTTTGGAAGAAATAGACAATGCGAAACAGGTGAAATAGTAAACAAAATATGAGTATATAACAGTAATATTTGGGCAAGCCATATAATGGCAATTATGGAGATGATAAGATGTGGTAAATGGAGGAAACAAATACACAATACAGCGTTTGAATATGGTTTTCCAAACACTGTCCGTAAAGTCAGAATATATCCCTAAAAAAAAAATTCAAGCAATAAGGCTATCATGATGAAACTGAATATCAAATTACAGAGGAATTGACACAAAAGTAGCACATCAAAAATGTCAATAGACATAAAAAGTCGTTATCAGAAAGAAACATCACTATACATATATAATATATATGAATGATTTCAGTGAACAGTCAATATGTAAAACATGATTAATTTACGAAAAATGCAATGATAATAATATACATAATTTTAAACTCAATTAACTTAAACTTTTGAAACAAAAGCTGGTACTATTTCTCGTCAAAGAATACATAAATAAACAACAGATAACATGTTATGGCATTGTTATCAACAGAAAGACTAAAATACAACACAACGAACGATTTCATCAACATTAAAAGAATACCAATCTCAAGGGCCATTCACTATATAGATTGTTCGATGAAATATCAAAATTAGGGACAATAAAAAGAAACAAACTAAGAATGGCAAAATGGTACATCTTCTCAATATACATATATGGTGCAGAAACGTGGACATTTGACAAAAAAACAGAAATGAAAATTGAAGCCTTTGAAATGTGGATTTATATAAGAATAGGTAGAATTGGATGGAAAGAAAAGAAAACAAACGATGAAGTTTTAAAACAACTGAAAATAAAAAAGAGAACTACTGAATACAATTAAGACAAGATAAAAGATATATTTGGTGCATGTTAAAAGACACAACAGCCTACTAAAAGTAATATTGGATGGGAAAATACAAGGCAAAAGAGGCAGACCACAACAGACATGGACGAGTAACATCAAATGATGGACACGTCTTTCCTAGGACAGCCATCACCATCAAATCAAGAAACAGTTTATAATGACGATCCATGGTAGTCAACCTTCGTTGCGGAGACGGCACTCGATGACGAAAAAGAAACACTATGAATATCTAGGTGTCAAGGCGGTTGCTTGTTGAACTATTTTATGACTCGTCTCTTGCTTTCGTGTTTAAATGATTTGATTTATATATATATATATATATATATATATATATATATATATATTTATATATATATATATATATATATATATATATATATATATATACAGTTTCTTGTATTGCATTATAGAATTAAGAATGAAGAATGTTTCAATGTGTACCTCTTTGTTTTGACATATGTTTAATATTAATTGTAATGTCACTATTTTTTTATATTTTAGGAAATTAGTGATAGCTCTGAAGTAAGTACAATCATTTTGTATAATCTAAAACCAAGTATTTGTGTATCCATATGAGGAGTGAAGGACAGTAATGAAACAAGTCAAGTCACTTTAGTTATTGTTGGTTTCATGAATTCAATTCAGAACAAGGAACTAAAGAAGTTACTATGAAAATACAGATTTTGGAAGAAATAAAACATGCAAAACAGGTGGAATAGTAAACAAGATATTATTATGTAACAGTAACGTTTGGACAAGCCATAGAACGATAAGTATGGAGATGATAAGACGTGATGATCAATGGAGTAACAAAATAGACAATACAGCGCTTGAATATGGATTTCGAGACAATATCCGTAAATTCAGAATATAGCCCTGAAATAACAAATTCAAGCCATAACGCTATCATGATGAAATTGAAATTGAAATTACAGAAGAATTGATACAAACGAAGCACATCAATATTTGTCACTAGAGATAACAGTTTCTTGTCTGAAAGAAAGATCACTTTACACATACAATATATATGGATGAATGCAAAAAACAATCATTATGTAAAAGACGTTTTTAATTTACGAAAAACGTAATGATAATAATATACTTAATTTTAAATCAATTAACTTAAACTTTTGAAAGAAAAGCTGGAACTATTTCTCGTTGCGGAATGCAAAAATAAACAACAGATAAAATGTGATGGCATTGTTATAAGACAGAATGACTAAAACACAACACAATGAACAATTTCATATATATTAAAAGAATACAAATCACAAGAACTATTCACTAAATAGATTGTTCGAAGAGATATTATACAAATTAGAAAATTAAGGACAATAAAAAGAAACACTACGAATACCTAGGTGTCAAGGCGGTTGCTTGTTAAACTTTTTCTGACTCAGGTACTGTTGGGGTGTTAAATTATTTGATTTATATATATATATATATATATATATATATATATATATATATATATATATATATATATATATATATATACATACTTCTTTTTATTGCATTATATATTTAGGAATGAAGCTTGTTTTAAGGTGTACCTATTTGTTTTGACATATTTTTAATATTAATTACAATGTCACTATTTTTTTTTATATTTTAGGAAAGTAATGTTAGCTCTGAAGTAAGTACAATTATTTGTGAAACCTCAAAAACCAAGTATTTGTGTATTCATATGAGGAGTGAAGGACTGTATTGAAACATGTCAAGTCACTTTAGTTATTGTTGGTTTCATTAATGTAATGCAGAAGAAGGAACTAAAAAAGTTAGCATGTAAATACAGATTTTGGAAGAAATAGAACATGCGAAACAGGTGAAATAGTAAACAAAATATGAGTATATAACAGTAACATTTGGACAAGCCATATAACCACAATTATGGAGATGATAAGATGTGATAAATGGAGGAAACAAATACACAATACAGCGTTTGAATATGGTTTTCGAAACACTGTCCGTAAAGTCACAATATATCCCTGAAAAATCAATTTCAAGCAATAAGGCTATCATGATGAAATTGAATATCAAATTACAGGGGAATATACACAAAAGTAGCACATCAAAAATGTCAATAGACATAAAAGGTCGTTATCAGAAAGAAACATCACTATACATATATAATATATATGAATGATTTCAGTGAACAGTCAATATGTAAAACATGTTTAATTTAAGAAAAATGCAATGATACTAATATACATAATTTTAAACTCATTTAACTTAAACTTTTGAAACAAAAGCTGGTACTATTTCTCGTCAAAGAATACATAAATAAACAACAGATAACATGTTATGGCATTGTTATCAACAGAAAGACTAAAATACAACACAACGAACGATTTCATCAACATTAAAAGAATACCAATCTCAAGGGCCATTCACTATATAGATTGTTCGATGAAATATCAAAATTAGGGACAAAAAAAAGAAACAAACTAAGAATGGCAAAATGGTACATCTTCTCAATATACATGTATGGTGCAGAAACATGGACATTTGACAAAAAAACAGAAATGAAAATTGAAGCCTTTGAAATGTGGATTTATATAAGAATAGGTAGAATCGGATGGAAAGAAAAGAAAACAAACGATGAAGTTTTAAAACAACTGAAAACAAAAAAGAGAACTACTAAATACAATTAAGACAAGACAAAATAAATATTGTGTGCATGTTAAAAGACACAACAGTCTACTAAAAGTAATATTTGATGGGAAAATACAAGGTAAAAGAGGCAGAGGCAGACCACGACAAACATGGACGAGTAACATCAAATGATGGACAAGTCTTTCCTTGGACAGCCATCACCATCAAATCAAGAAACATTGTATAATGGCGATCCATGGTAGCCAACCTTCGTTGCGGAGACGACACTCGATGACGAAAAAGAAACACTATGAATATCTAGGTGTCAAGGCGGTTGCTTGTTGAACTTTTTTATGACTCGGCTCTTGCTGGCGTGTTTAAATGATTTGATGTATATATATATATATATATATATATATATATATATATATATATATATATATATATATATACATATATATATACAGTTTCTTGTATTGCATTATAGAAAAAGAATGAAGGATGTTTCAATGTGTACCTCTTTGTTTTGACATATGTTTAATATTAATTACATTGTCACTATTTTTTATATTTTAGGAAATTATTGATAGCTCTGAAGTAAGTACAATCATTTTTATATAATCTAAAACCAAGTATTTGTGTATTCATATGAGGAGTGAAGGACAGTAATGAAACAAGTCAAGTCACTTTAGTTATTGTTGGTTTCATGAATTCAATTCAGAACAAGGAACTAAAGAAGTTACTATGAAAATACAGATTTTGGAAGAAATAAAACATGCAAAACAGGTGGAATAGTAAACAAGATATTATTATGTAACAGTAACGTTTGGACAAGCCATAGAACGATAAGTATGGAGATGATTAGACGTGATGATCAATGGAGTAACGAAATAGACAATACAGCGCTTGAATATGGATTTCGAGACAATGTCTGTAAATTCAGAATTTATCCCTGAAATAACAAATTCAAGCCATAACGCTATCATGATGAAATTGAAAATAAAATTACAGAGGAATTGACACGAACGAAGCACATCAATATTTGTCACTAGAGATAACAGTTTCTTGCCTTAAAGAAAGATCACTTTACACATACAATACATATGGATGAATTCAATAAACAATCATTATGTAAAAGACGTTTTTAATTTACGAAAAACGTAATGATAATAATATACTTAATTTTAAATCAATTAACTTAAACTTTTGAAAGAAAAGCAGGAACTATTTCTCGTCGCGGAATGCAAAAATAAACAACAGATAAAATGTGATGGCATTGTTATAAGACAGAATGACTAAAACACAACACAATGAACAATTTCATATATATTAAAAGAATACAAATCACAAGAACTATTCACTAAATAGATTATTCGAAGAGATTTTATACAAATTAGAAAATTAAGGACAATAAAAAGAAACACTACGAATACCTAGGTGTCAAGGCGGTTGCTTGTTAAACTTTTTCTGACTCAGGTACTGTTGGGGTGTTAAATTATTTGATTTATATATATATATATATATATATATATATATATATATATATATATATATATATATATATATATATATATATACATACTTCTTTTTATTGCATTATATATTTAGGAATGAAGCTTGTTTTAAGGTGTACCTATTTGTTTTGACATATTTTTAATATTAATTACAATGTCACTATTTTTTTTTATATTTTAGGAAAGTAATGTTAGCTCTGAAGTAAGTACAATTATTTGTGAAACCTCAAAAACCAAGTATTTGTGTATTCATATGAGGAGTGAAGGACTGTATTGAAACAAGTCAAGTCACTTTAGTTATTGTTGGTTTCATTAATGTAATGCAGAACAAGGAACTAAAAAAGTTAGCATGTAAATACAGATTTTGGAAGAAATAGAACATGCGAAACAGGTGAAATAGTAAACAAAATATGAGTATATAACAGTAACATTTGGACAAGCCATATAACCACAATTATGGAGATGTTAAGATGTGATAAATGGAGGAAACAAATACACAATACAGCGTTTGAATATGGTTTTCGAAACACTGTCCGTAAAGTCAGAATATATCCCTGAAAAATCAATTTCAAGCAATAAGGCTATCATGATGAAATTGAATATCAAATTACAGGGGAATATACACAAAAGTAGCACATCAAAAATGTCAATAGACATAAAAGGTCGTTATCAAAAGAAACATCACTATACATATATAATATATATGAATGATTTCAGTGAACAGTCAATATGTAAAACATGTTTAATTTAAGAAAAATGCAATGATACTAATATACATAATTTTAAACTCATTTAACTTAAACTTTTGAAACAAAAGCTGGTACTATTTCTCGTCAAAGAATACATAAATAAACAACAGATAACATGTTATGGCATTGTTATCAACAGAAAGACTAAAATACAACACAACGAACGATTTCATCAACATTAAAAGAATACCAATCTCAAGGGCCATTCACTATATAGATTGTTCGATGAAATATCAAAATTAGGGACAAAAAAAAAGAAACAAACTAAGAATGGCAAAATGGTACATCTTCTCAATATACATGTATGGTGCAGAAACATGGACATTTGACAAAAAAACAGAAATGAAAATTGAAGCCTTTGAAATGTGGATTTATATAAGAATAGGTAGAATCGGATGGAAAGAAAAGAAAACAAACGATGAAGTTTTAAAACAACTGAAAACAAAAAGAGAACTACTAAATACAATTAAGACAAGACAAAATAAATATTGTGTGCATGTTAAAAGACACAACAGTCTACTAAAAGTAATATTTGATGGGAAAATACAAGGTAAAAGAGGCAGAGGCAGACCACGACAAACATGGACGAGTAACATCAAATGATGGACAAGTCTTTCCTTGGACAGCCATCACCATCAAATCAAGAAACATTGTATAATGGCGATCCATGGTAGCCAACCTTCGTTGCGGAAACGACACTCGATGACGAAAAAGAAACACTATGAATATCTAGGTGTCAAGGCGGTTGCTTGTTGAACTTTTTATGACTCGGCTCTTGCTGGCGTGTTTAAATGATTTGATGTATATATATATATATATATATATATATATATATATATATATATATATATATATATATACATATATATATACAGTTTCTTGTAAATTGCATTATATAAAAAAGAATGAAGGATGTTTCAATGTGTACCTCTTTGTTTTGACATATGTTTAATATTAATTACATTGTCACTATTTTTTATATTTTAGGAAATTATTGATAGCTCTGAAGTAAGTACAATCATTTTTATATAATCTAACACCAAGTATTTGTGTATTCATATGAGGAGTGAAGGACAGTAATGAAACAAGTCAAGTCACTTTAGTTATTGTTGGTTTCATGAATTCAATTCAGAACAAGGAACTAAAGAAGTTACTATGAAAATACAGATTTTGGAAGAAATAAAACATGCAAAACAGGTGGAATAGTAAACAAGATATTATTATGTAACAGTAACGTTTGGACAAGCCATAGAACGATAAGTATGGAGATGATAAGACGTGATGATCAATGGAGTAACGAAATAGACAATACAGCGCTTGAATATGGATTTCGAGACAATGTCTGTAAATTCAGAATTTATCCCTGAAATAACAAATTCAAGCCATAACGCTATCATGATGAAATTGAAAATGAAATTACAGAGGAATTGACACGAACGAAGCACATCAATATTTGTCACTAGAGATAACAGTTTCTTGCCTTAAAGAAAGATCACTTTACACATACAATACATATGGATGAATTCAATAAACAATCATTATGTAAAAGACGTTTTTAATTTACGAAAAACGTAATGATAATAATATACTTAATTTTAAATCAATTAACTTAAACTTTTGAAAGAAAAGCAGGAACTATTTCTCGTCGCGGAATGCAAAAATAAACAACAGATAAAATGTGATGGCATTGTTATAAGACAGAATGACTAAAACACAACACAATGAACAATTTCATATATATTAAAAGAATACAAATCACAAGAACTATTCACTAAATAGATTATTCGAAGAGATTTTATACAAATTAGAAAATTAAGGACAATAAAAAGAAACACTACGAATACCTAGGTGTCAAGGCGGTTGCTTGTTAAACTTTTTCTGACTCAGGTACTGTTGGGGTGTTAAATTATTTGATTTATATATATATATATATATATATATATATATATATATATATATTATATATATATATATACATACTTCTTTTTATTGCATTATTTATTTAGGAATGAAGCTTGTTTTAAGGTGTACCTCTTTGTTTTGACATATGTTTAATATTAATTACAATGTCACTATTTTTTATATATTTTAGGAAAGTAAGGATACCTATGAAGTAAGTACAATTATCTGTGAAACCTCAAAAACCAAGTATGTGTGTATTTATATGAGGAGTGAAGGACTGTAATGAAACAAGCCAAGTCACTTTAGTTATTGTTGGTTTCATTAATGTAATGCATAACAAGGAACTAAAGAAGTTAACATGTAAATACATATTTTGGAAGAAATAGAACATGCAAAACAGGTGGAATAGTAAACAAAATATGAGTATATAACAGTAACATTTGGGCAAGCCATATAACGACAATTATGGAGATGATAAGATGTGGTAAATGGAGGAAACAAATACACAATACAGCGTTTGAATATGGTTTTCCAAACACTGTCCGTAAAGTCAGAATATATCCCTAAAAAAACAAATTCAAGCAATAAGGCTATCATGATGAAACTGAATATCAAATTACAGAGGAATTGACACAAAAGTAGCACATCAAAAATGTCAATAGACATAAAAGTCGTTATCAGAAAGAAACATCACTATACATATATAATATATATGAATGATTTCAGTGAACAGTCAATATGTAAAACGTGTTTAATTTACGAAAAATGCAATGATAATAATATACATAATTTTAAACTCAATTAACTTAAACTTTTGAAACAAAAGCTGGTACTATTTCTCGTCAAAGAATACATAAATAAACAACAGATAACATGTTATGGCATTGTTATCAACAGAAAGACTAAAATACTACACAACGAACGATTTCATCAAGATTAAAAGAATACCAATCTCAAGGGCCATTCACTATATAGATTGTTCAATGAAATATCAAAATTAGGGACAATAAAAAGAAACAAACTAAGAATGGCAACATGGTACATCTTCTCAATATACATGTATGGTGCAGAAACATGGACATTTGACAAAAAAACAGAAATGAAAATTGAAGCCTTTAAAATGTGGATTTATATAAGAATAGGTAGAATTGGATGGAAAGAAAGAAAACAAACGATGAAGTTTTAAAACAACTGAAAATAAAAAAGAGAACTACTGAATACAATTAAGACAAGATAAAAGAAATATTTGGTGCATGTTAAAAGACACAACAGCCTACTAAAAGTAATATTGGATGGGAAAATACAAGGCAAAAGAGTCAGACCACAACAGACATGGACGAGTAACATCAAATGATGGTCACGTCTTTCCTAGAACAGCCATCACCATCAAATCAAGAAACAGTTTGTAATGACGATCTATGGTAGCCAACCTTCGTTGCGGAGACGGCACTTGATGACGAAAAAGAAACACTATGAATATCTAGGTGTCAAGGCGGTTGCTTGTTGAACTATTTTATGACTCGGCTCTTGCTTTCGTGTTTAAATGATTTGATTTATATATATATATATATATATATATATATATATATATATATATATATATATATATATATATATATATACACAGTTTCTTGTATTGCATTATAGAATTAAGAATGAAGAATGTTTTAATGTGTACCTCTTTGTTTTGACATATGTTTAATATTAATTACATTGTCACTATTTTTTATATTTAGGAAATTATTGATAGCTCTGAAGTAAGTACAATCATTTTATATAATCTAAAACCAAGTATTTGTGTATTCATATGAGGAGTGAAGGACAGTAATGAAACAAGTCAAGTCACTTTAGTTATTGTTGGTTTCATGAATTCAATTCAGAACAAGGAACTAAAGAAGTTACTATGAAAATAGAGATTTTGGAAGAAATAAAACATGCAAAACAGGTGGAATAGTAAACAAAATTATTATGTAACAGTAACGTTTGGACAAGCCATAGAACGATAATTATGGAGATGATAAGATGTGATGATCAATGGAGTAACGAAATAGACAATACAGCGTTTGAATATGGTTTTCCAAACACTGTCCGTAAAGTGAGAATATATCCCTAAAAAAACAAATTCAAGCAATAAGGCTATCATGATGAAATTGAATATCAAATTACAGAGGAATTGACACAAAAGTAGCACATCAAAAATGTCAATAGACATAAAAGGTCGTTATCAGAAAGAAACATCACTATACATATACAATATATATGAAAGATTTAAGTGAATAGTCAATATGTAAATCATGTTTAATTTACGAAAAATGCAATGATACTAATATACATAATTTTAAACTCATTTAACTTAAACTTTGAAACAAAAGCTGGTACTATTTCTCGTCAAAGAATACATAAATAAACAACAGATAACATGTTATGGCATTGTTATAAACAGAAAGACTAAAATACGAACAACGAACAATTTCAATTACAATGTCACTATTTTTTTTATATTTTAGGAAATTATTGATAGCTCTGAAGTAAGTACAATCATTTTTATATCATCAAAATCCAAGTATTTGGGTATTCATATGAGGAGTGAAGGACAGTAATGAAACAAGTCAAGTCACTTTAGTTATTGTTGGTTTCATGAATTCAATTCAGAACAAGGAACTAAAGAAGTTACTATGAAAATACAGATTTTGGAAGAAAAAACATGCAAAACAGGTGGAATAGTAAACAAGATATTATTATGTAACAGTAACATTTGGACAAGCCATAGAACGATAAGTATGGAGATGATAAGACGTGATGATCAATGGAGTAACAAAATAGACAATACAGCGCTTGAATATGGATTTCGAGACAATATCCGTAATTTCAGAATATAGCCCTGAAATAACAAATTCAAGCCATAACGCTATCATGATGAAATTGAAATTGAAATTACAGAGGAATTGATACAAACGAAGCACATCAATATTTGTCACTAGAGATAACAGTTTCTTGTCTGAAAGAAAGATCACTTTACACATACAATATATATGGATGAATGCAATAAACAATCATTATGTAAAAGACGTTTTTAATTTACGAAAAACGTAATGGTAATAATATCTATCTATCTATCGTCCTTTCGAGCCGAAGACGGCACATAGGGCAGAATCACAATCTCAAAAACAGAAACCTTGCGTGCCAAAGTGACTCAGATTGCAGAAATCACTGCTCTAAAATATATGGTGCTGTTTCCATAACAATAGTTTTTACAATGACAGCTTGTCAAGCCATCGACCAACATCCTTAGTCGCCTCTTACGACATGCCTGGAAGGTCACAGTGTCACTATTCTTTACCTCCCTCATAATGAGGTCCCGGTAACACACGGGATGATAATAATATACTTAATTTTAAATCAATTAACTTAACTTTTGAAAGAAAAGCAGGAACTATTTCTCGTCAAGGAATGCATAAATAAACAACAGATAAAATGTGATGGCATTGTTATAAGACATAATGACTAAAACACAACACAATGAACAATTTCATATAGATTAAAAGAATACCAATCACAAGAACTATTCACTAAATAGATTGTTCGAAGAGATATTATACAAATTAGAAAATTAAGGACAATAAAAAGAAACACTACGAATACCTAGGTGTCAAGGCGGTTGCTTGTTAAACTTTTTCTGACTCGGGTCCTGTTGGGGTGTTAAATTATTTGATTTATATATATATATATACATACTTCTTTTTATTGTATTATATATTTAGGAATGAAGCTTGTTTTAAGGTGTACCTCTTTGTTTTGACATATGTTTAATATTAATTACAATGTCATTATTTTTTTTTATATTTTAGGAAAGTAAGGTTAGCTCTGAAGTAAGTACAATTATCCGTAAAATCTCAAAAAGCAAGTATGTGTGTATTCATATGAGGAGTAAAGGACTGTATTGAAACAAGTCAAGTCACTTTAGTTATTGTTGGTTTCATTAATGTAATGCAGAACAAGGAACTAAAAAAGTTAGCATGTAAATACAGATTTTGGAAGAAATAGAACATGCGAAACAGGTGGAATAGTAAACAAAATATGAGTATATAACAGTAACATTTGGACAAGCCATATAACGACAATTCTTCATATCTTGGATCCACAGTTACGCAAACCATCTCTCTTGATGAAGAAATAAACTGTCGAATTGGTAAGGCAGCTACGACTTTCGGCAAACTCACAAAAAGGGCATGGAACAACACGAAACTAACTCAAAAGACTAAACTCTTAATATATCAAACTTGTGTGCTTAGCACACTACTATATGGATCCGAAACCTGGACAACATACTCAAACCAGGAAAAAAGACTAAATGTCTTCCACATGCGATGTCTCCGAAAAATAATGCACATCAAATGGCAGGACAAAATAACCAACTTAACTGTCCTGCAACGTGCTAAGACCCTAACAATCATGTCGATGCTCAGAAGTCGAAGGCTAAGATGGCTGGGGCATGTCCAACGGATGGAAGAAAAACGCATTCCTAGGCAAATACTATATGGCGAGCTAAAACACGGAAAACGACAAATCGGCAGACCTAAACTACGATATAGAGATATCTGCAAATCATCTCTGAAAGACTTCTCCATCTGTGAAAACGACTGGCAACATCTGGCAAGTGATCGCACATCATGGAGAGCAAGTATAAGGAACGGTATAACAACATTTGAGACTGTTCTAAGACAGGACTTAGAAGAGAAGAGACTCATGAAAAAGGATGGTAAACCCTGTGGACCAGCGAGCCTGACCTGTTCATTATGTGACCGCGTGTGTTTGTCAAACATTGGTAGAATTAGCCACGAGAGAAGCTGTTCGGCAAAAACAAAACCTCAAAAAAATACGCAATAGCCTCCACTAGACCGTCTGACAAGACGAAAAGGGCCATATATAACGACAATTATGGAGATGATAAGATGTGATAAATGGAGGAAACAAATAAACAATACAGCGTTTGAATAAGGTGTCAAGGCGGTTGCTTGTTGAACTTTTTTATGACTCGGCTCTTGCTGGCGTGTTTAAATGATTTGATGTATATATATATATATATATATATATATATATATATATATATATATATATATATATATATATACAGTTTCTTGTAAATTGCATTATATAAAAAAGAATGAAGTATGTTTCAATGTGTACCTCTTTGTTTTGACATATGTTTAATATTAATTACAATGTCACTATATTTTTATATTTTAGGAAAGTAAGGAAAACTCTGAAGTAAGTATAATTAATTGTAAAACCTTAAAACAAAGTATTTGTGTATTCATATGAGGAGTGAAGGGCTGTAATGAAACAAGTCAAGTCACTTTAGTTATTGTTGGTTTCATGAATTCAATGCAGAAAAAGGAACTAAAGAAGTTAACATGAAAATACAGGTTTTGGAAGAAATAAAACATGCGAAACAGGTGGAATAGTAAACAAAATATGGGTATGTAACAGTAACATTTGGACAAGCCAATAACGACAAATATGGAGATGATAAGACGTGTTGATAAATGGAGGAACCAAATACACAATACAGCGTTTGAATATGGTTTTCAAAACAGGTTGAGTAGTAAACAAGATAGCTGGTACTATTTCTCGTCGAGGAATACAAAAATAAACAACAGATACAATGAGATGGCATTGTTATAAGACAGAATGACTAAAACACAACACAATGAACAATTTCATTAAAATTAGAAGAATACCAATCACAAGAACTGTTTACAAAATAGATTATTCGATGAAATATAAAAATTAGAAAATTATGAACAATAGAAAGAAACACTACGAATATATAGGTGTTAAGGCGGTTGCTTGTCAAATTTTGTCTGACTCGGGTCCTGCTGGGGTCTTAAATGATTTGATTTATATATATATATATATATATATATATATATATATATATATATATATATATATAGATATCATCATAATCATCGTGTGCCGTTATAGCAGAGTCCTTGCTGTAATGAACATGTATAGCAAGGCTGCTTCGTTGGTGTTTTATTCTTATAGTCTATCTTCTTGATGCTTTGAGGTTTCTACTTCTCGTCGAGGAATCTGCTTCTAGCAACTTTCTAACTTGTCGGCGTTATTCGTATCTTTGTTGTCTGGAATCTTATTTTATTGATTTTTGGCAGGCCTTAATATCTTCTAGCTGACTATTCTAGTTTAACCCAAGATATTAGTAAGTTCCAAAGGAGATCCTAGAGACTGAGATAGATCGTTAGTCACACAGAGAAAACGTAGATACGCAAGTGAACTTAGGCGTACCGAACTTTATAGAGTAGAAACCACGTAATTGAAAGGAGTTGATAGATTTAATAACAAGTTACGATCACGCTTACTGACAAATTGTCATCGCCTATCGGCTATGTCACGTAACACAATTGTAGTAAGAGAATAGAATATGAACATGTTGAGAGAGTCAGATGAATTGTCAATCTATTGTTATTCAAGCGGAGATCTTAAATAAAGACTTGTTTTATACTTGTTCAAAAGTGCTGATGAGTTTTATCCTCTACTCACAGCCAGGGTCATCCCCCAGTCATCTGGTAATTTTAATTTACATATGCCAACCGCTAGGGTCATTCAGTGCTATGATTATTCAGTACGGTTTCCCGTGGTCTCTAACCCTCACTATGTTAATTTTGTCTAATCCTGTTTTGTCCTCACTTAATTATTATTTAAATATGTATGTGCTATCATTCACGGTTACACCGTCTCCGCAACGAAGGTTGGCTACCATGGATCGCCATTCTACTCTGTTTCTTGCTTTGATGGTGCAGGCTGACATAGATTGACTTGTCCATCCTTTGATGTTACTCGTCCATGTTAGTCTTGGTCTGCCTCTGCCTCTTTTGCCTTGTATTTTTCTTTCCAATATTACTTTTAGTAGGCTGTTGTGTCTTTTAACATGCTCCAAAAATGTAATTTCTCTTGTCTTAATTGTGTTCAGCAGTTCTCTTTTTATTTTCAGTTATTTTAAAACTTCATCGTGTGTTATCTTTTGTTTCCATCCAATTCTAATAAATTCTTCTATAAATCCACATTTCAAAGGCTTCAATTTTCTGTTCTGTTTTCTTGTCTAATGTCCATGTTTTTGCACCATACCGGAATATTGAGAAGATGTAACATTTTGCCATTCTTAGTTTCAGCCCTGCTGATATTTGTTTTGTGTTTAGTATATTTTTCATGCCATTAAAATTACTTTTTGCCATACCTATTCTTTTGTTTATTTCAGTTTTGCATTTTCCATCATTGGTTTTAGTATGTCCCAGGGTGTCCAATGCGGCAGCTTGTAGATAGTTTTTTTTCTGACTCGGCTTTTGCTTACGTGTTTAACTGATTTTATATATATATATATATGCTTTCAATGCATTAAAGATTTAATAATGAGTGTGTTTTAGGGCGTGCCTCTTTCTTTTGGCATATATTTTATATTAATTACAATGTGACTTATTATATTTTAGGAAAGTGGAGAAAGCGTTTCAGTAAGTACAATTATTTTTGAAACATCAAAAACTATGTATATATGTAATCATATTAGGAATGGTGAAAAGTAATGAAACAAGTCAACTCACTTGGTACTTTAGTTATTGTTGGTGACATGAATGAATTCTATTCAGTACAAGGAACTAAACAAGTTTCTATGAAATCGAAGACTCTGAATGAAAAAAAAACAGACAAAATAGGGGAATGTGTAACCACGATATAAGAATATAACAGTAAAGTTTGCACAAGCCATAGAACGACAATTATGGAGACGATAAGATGTGTTGATAAATGGAGAAACTAACAAGACAATACAGTGCTCGAATATAGATTTCGCGAGACAATGTCCCTAAAGTCAGAATATATCCCGAAAATATCAAATTCAAGCTATAACGCTATCATAATGAAATTTTTAAAAATCAAATTACAAAGGAATTGACACAAAAGTAGCACATCAAAAATGTCACAAGAGATAAAAGTTTCTTGTCAGCAAGAACCATCACTACACTTATACAATGTCAATATAGAATATATGCCGAATTGGTTAGGAGAAGGCATTGAGAAATATACAATAGACAATATATACAGACAAAATTATAATCGAACGGCAAAGCATAGATAACATTATAGAAGCAGTGAATGACATTTTGCATTTAAAGAAAAGGAACTGAAATTGTAAATGGATGACTGAAAAAATATAAAAAAATATTGGTAAAAAAGCCAGCCAAAAAATAGCTAATAGTTTAAAGGTTACCGTTTTACCTATCCTCCAACATGTAGTACATTTCTCTCTCACATCACCATTTCTTCTTTTATCCATCTGCCCACTTCTCCTCCACTTACCAGTCCTTATCATCCTAATGAAGTAGTATTTCTCTGTGTCCCATGGTTTATTATCGTGTCTTCGTTCTCCGAAGAATGTATCCGTATGTAGGCCGAAACGTAAGCATTTTGATGAGTTCTTTATTTTTTGTGGTAAATCTGCCACCATACCTTGCAGGAAATTATGTTACATCCCACTACTGGCTCCTTGCTACCAGCTTTACCGCAGCACTGCATTTATTTGCCCGCACCCTAATAGTTTACAAAAGATAACGAGAAACGCAAAGTCTTCAGGCAGCCGAAAGAAGCTATACATTCTACAAGTCTTAAAATAGAAGTCAAGAAGAGGAAAAAATATTCAACAATCGGTACTTCAAAAAAAAAAAAAACAAGACAATAACCAATAACAGAAAACAAAATAATAATTGCAGAATGAGACTCTTATGTAAACATAGAAGTAAAAAAGTAAAGTACCCCCCGTCACGCCAAGTGGCGTATAGGGAAATATGGTGTTAATGACCCTATATTTTACAGACCTTCAGCACATGACTTTTGGGGTAATGTGGTCGGTATTACGCCCGTGCTGCTTTTACTTTCCCAGAAAAAATCTGGTACCCATTTAAGGCTGGGTGAACCCGGAGCCGTCGGTTGGGATCGATCCCTACCCCTTGTCCGTAGTAGTCCAGTTCACTAACCACTGAGCTATCGCGGCTCCCACTAATTTTTAGGGAATTAGTAAAACCCAGGTGTCCTCGCCAGGGTACGAACCCCGGCTGTTGCCGTGGTAAGCCAACCGCCTATCGATTGCGCTAACCGGACACCCCAAACATAGAAGGTTAAATATAATAAATCAACAACATGAATTTAGAACATTATTCAGCGATAAAGGAAAGAAAACTATAATATTATACATGTTTAATACATTTAATTCTTTTAAGTGTATATTTCATTATTTCCATGCAATTCATAATGCATTAAATGTACTTTGTACTGATATATTTCAGGAAACTGAGGAAGACAAAGATGTAAGTAAAATGAATCTCAACTAAGGGAAAAGTTATTATGAAACAAATAACAAACAAATATATTTGAAGTATGAAACAAGTAACCAATAAATATGTTTGAAGTATGGAACGTATGACAGTAACAAATGACAGATACTTTTCTTTCCTTTTCTTCGCATTGGCAACCTCTCAACTTAGGCGCCGTCATTAAAGACTAGGAACTTAATTGTACTTGTTAATTCGTTTTTTTTCCTTGGCAGCCGTGTGCACATAGATCCCTCGCCCCACAGTTAGATAATTCCGTCTTCTGAGGCACTCATATTTTTTTCCTTTGATGAGTAATTGACGTTTCGATCCGGGTGTCGCTCCTGAGACCAGGGGTGGATACATCAGTGAGAAATTATAAATAAAAATTGCAACTAGTGCAGCCGAGATTTAAACTTACAACCTCTCTGTAACGAGACCGACGTTTTGCATCAAAGACAACCAGCCCCGCAAACGTAGATGGTGTAAATATCAAGTATGGAACAATTAACGATGCTATATTAAAAACGTATGAAGTACGACGCAATTAACAATGGTACATACAATAAGTATGAAGTATGAAACAAGAAACAATAATGCCCGCATCGTCCCTAAATTTACATAATTCTTAAAAAAAGTAATAAGGACTGTCCGTTTCTAAACGTTGTAACGCTGTGGTAAACACAACATGTGTCTTTAAGAGATCAAAGAGATTAATGTATAACAGTAGGACTTGAATACTTTATAATTGAGAATAGGTAGACACATACATGTTGCAATAATTCAGGAGTAGTTGCATTGAACGGCAATTTCAAATATACTATTAAATGCACAAATTATCGTTTCTGTCACACAGTCAATGCATCGGAATTGTCTATGTGTCTGGTATTATTTTATCACTCACACGTACATACTCAGACACACACAAGCGTACATATAATAAAAGTTGAAAGAGATTTTGGCACACAACAATCTCTGTATTTTGCATTGATACATGAAATAATTTATGGATTTAAACTATATCATTTGGAAACATCAGTATTTGTTGCCTTGCACAAAAAGAACGAAGTAAGCAGTGACATTTAGAAGAATAAGCTTCATAAGTCATGTAGCACAAATCTTTCTTAAAGCCATACGCGGATGAATTCAATATATAATCAATATGTACAACACATTTTTAATTTACGAATAATGTAATGGAAATAATACACCTAATTTTGACCCATTTAAATGAAACATTTGAAACACAAAACTTTGAAAAGATGGAGCTATTTCTCGTCAAAGAATACATCAATAAAAAACAGATAATATGTTATGGCCTTGTTAAAAGACAATGAGACTAAAACACAACACAACGAACCATTTCATTAAGATTAAAAGAATACCAATTTCAAGGGCCAATCACGAGAAAGATTGCTCGAGTAAATATTATAAAAACAAGAAACAATAAAAAGAAACACTAGGAATACTTAAGTGTCAAGGCCGCTGCTTGTAGATAGTTTTTTCTGACTCGGTTCTTGCTGACATGTTAAACTGATCTTATGTATTTATATATGCTTTCAATGCATTAAAGATTTAATAATGAGTGTGTTTTAGGGCGTGCCTCTTTGTTTTGACATATATTTTATATTAATTATGAAGGGAGGTCAAAAAGTAATGCACACCAATTTTTTTCTCGGAAACTATTCGGGCAAAATGTGTGAAATTTTCACAGATTGTAGCTGAACATCCCCTTTACACTACCTATTTGTCAACATAATCTCCGTCCAAGCGTATTGCCTTATGCCAACGCGAAACTAGGTCATGAATGCCTCGTTTGTACCAAGTTTTGTCCTGTTCGCGTAGCCATTTTTTAACTGCACGGATCACATCCTCATCATTGTCAAAGTGTTTCCCACGCAGGAATTTTTTGAGTGGTCCAAACAGATGGAAATCTAAGGGAGCCAGATCAGGGCTGTAAGGAGGATGGGGCAGTACAGTCCAACCAAATTTGTTGATTGCTTCCCGTGTTACGAGACTTGTGTGAGGGCGTGCATTGTCATGTTGAAGCAACAAATCTGCAGATGGCTTATTAGGCCGAACTCTGTGGAACCGATTTTTGAGTTTTGTCAGTGTATTGATGTAAGCTGTCGAGTTGATTGTCTCACCTCTTGTGACATCAACATGAATCAACAAGCATCAACAAGAATCACACCATCAATGTCCCAGAAGACAGTGATCATCACCTTTCCGGCTGATGGAGATGTTTTGAATTTTTTTCTTTTTGGTGACTGCGGATGATGCCATTCCATTGACTGCATTTTTATTTCAGGCTCATAATAATGTGCCCACGTTTCGTCACCGGTAACAATTTTTGACAAAATCATTTCTCCTTCAACACCGAAACGCTCCAACAATTCAGAACAGAATGTTTTCCTTTGAACTCTGTGATCATTTGTTAGGCACCGAGGAACCCATCGAGCGCAAATCTTTGAATATCCGAGAGTTTTAAAAATTGCGATTGCACTTCCCTTGCTGACTGTAAGCTGCAATGCCAATTGCTGACTAGTGATACGCCTATCCTTACGAATAATGGCATCAGCCCGGTTTAACATTGTGCTGGTAGCCGAGGCAACACGTCCAGAACGCGGTAAATCATGCAGCTCAACTCGTACACTTTCTGCACCTTTAATTCTCTGAACCCAACGACTAACTGTGCTCCTATCGACTGCAGAACATTTGTACACTGCACACAGTCGTTTATGAATGTTTGCCACAGTTTCTTTTTCCGCAACCAGAAAATCTATGACAGTTCGCTGTTTGTAACGGACATTGTTGACAAGCTCCATTTTAACGGTTCATAGATTGCGTAATATTTTTCAGAATGCTGTGCAATTTGGTGCACATAATTGGAACATGTCATATTCCAAGTGTGCAAAATTTCATATTCCTATCTTTATTATTAGCCGAGAAAAAAATTGGTGTGCATTACTTTTTGACCTCCCTACGTACAATGTGACTTACTATATTTTAGGAAAGTGGAGAAAGCGTTTCAGTAAGTATACTTATTTTTGAAACATATCACACTATGTATATATGTAATCATATTAGGAATGAAGCAAAGTAATGAAACAAGTCAACTCACTTGCTACCTTTGTTATTGTTGATGACATGAATGAATTCTATTCAAGACAAGGAACTAAACAAGTTACTATGAAATCACAGACTCTGGAAGAACAAAAACAGACAAAATAGGGGAAGGAGTAACCACAATATGAGTATGTGACAGTAACGTTTGCTCAAGCCATAGAACGACAATTATGGAGACGATAAGATTTGTTGATAAATGGAGAAACTAACTAGACAATATAGTGCTCGAATATAGATTTCGCGAGGCAATGTCCCTAAAGTCAGAATATATCCCGAAAATAACAAGTTCAAGCTATCACGTTATCATGATGGAATTAAAAATCAAATTACAGAGGAATTGACACAAAAGTAGCACATCAAAAATGTCACAAGAGATAACACATCCCTATACTTATACAATGTAAGTTTAGAATATATTCCCAAATGGTTAGGAGAAGGCAGTGATAAATATACAATGGAAAATATACACCAAAAAAATTATAATTCAACGGCAATGCATAAATAAAGTTATATATTCAATGAAGGACAATTTGGATGGAAAGAAAAGATTTTGAATTTTAAAATTGGATGACTAAAACAATTTTTTACCAAATATTGTTAAAAAACCAGCCACACAATAGCTAATAGTTTAGAGGCTGCCGTTTCACCTATCCTCCAACATGTAGTACATCTCTTTTTCATATCACCGTTTAATCATTTGCCCATCTGTCATCTTCTCCTACACTTACCAGTCCTTATCATCATAGATGAAGCAGTATTTCTGTGTCTCATCGTTTATTATAAATGTCCTTGTTCTCTGAAAAACGTATCCGTATGTAGGCCGAAACTCTTGTATTTTGTTGAGTTCTTTTTTTGTGTGTAAATTTTCCACCATACCTTGCAGGAAATTATGTTCGACTCCACTACAGGCTCCTTGCAACCAGCTTTACCCCAGCACTGCATTTATTTGCCCTTACCCTTATAATTTAAAATAGATAACGAGATACGAAAACTTTCAGGCAGCCAAAAGAAGATATACATTCAAAATTTGTAAAATAGAAGTCAAGAAAAAGAAATAATATTCAACATTCTGTACTTCAGAAAAAATGACACTGACCAATAACAGAAAAACAACAATTGCAGAATGAGAATCTTTTGTCAATATAGAGGGTTAAATCTAATAAATAAACAACATGAATATATAACATTATTCAGCGATGAAGGAAAGAAAACTATAATATTACATATATTTAATACATTTAATTCTATTAAGCTTTAAGTTGTATATTTCATTATTTTCAAGCATTTCTTAATGCAATAAATGTACTGTGTACTGATATAATTCAGGAACCTGAGGAATACGAATATGTAAGTAATATTAATCAGAACTAAGGGAAAAGTTAATATGAAACAAACAACAAACAAATATATTTTAAGAATAAAACAAGTAACCAACAAATATGTTTGAAGTATGGAACGTATGACAGTAACAAATGGCAGATTTTTAAATATTTTTTTTTTCGTTTGCCAGCTCTCAACTTAGGCGAAGTCATTAAAGACTAGGAACTAAATTGTGCGTGTTAATCTGTTTTTTTTTCTTCCTGGCAGCTGTGTGCACATGGATCCCTTACCGCACAGACAGATAATTCCGTCTTCTGAGGCATTCATATTTTTTTTCCGTTGAGTAATTGAAGTTTCCTTCCGGGTGTCGCTGTTGAGACCAGTGGTGGTTTCAGCAGTGAGAAATTATCCATAACAATTCCAATTGGTGCAGCCGAGATTTAAAACTACAACCTGTCTGTAACGAGACCGACGTCTTGCATCAAGACCAACCAGCCAGACGAACGAAGATTGTGTAAATATCAAGTATGGAACAATTAACAAAGGCATATTAAATAAGTATGAAGATACGATACAATTAACAATGATACATAAAATAAGTATGAAGTATGAAACAAGCAACAATAATGCGCGCATCATACCTAAATTTCTATAATTCTTAAATAAAGCAATAAGGACTGTCCGTTTCGAATCGTTTTAACGCTGTGGTAAATACACCATGTGCCTTTATGATATGAAAGAGATTAATGTGTATCAATAGGAATGAGTACTTTATTATAGACAGATAAACACTTACATGTTGCAATAATTCAGATGTAGTTGCATTGAACATTAATTTCAAATATACTGTTAAATGCACAAATTATCGTGGCTGGCACAGAGTCAATGCATTGGAATGTTCTATGTGTCTGGTATGATTTTATCACACATACACATACTCACACACACACACACACACGCACACACACACACACAAGCGTATATATAATAAAAGTTGAAACAGATTTCGGCACACAACAATCTCTGTCTTGTGCATTGATACATGAAATAATATATATATATATATATATATATATATATATATATATATATAATGTATCATCTGGAAACATCAGTATTTGTTGCCTTGCATAAAAAGAACGAAGTAAGCAGTGACTTTACAGAATAAGCTTGATAAGGCATGTAGAACAAATCGTCCTAAAACCATCCAGGGATGAATTCAATATACAATCATTATGTACAACACATTTTTAATTTACGAATAATGTAATGGTAATAATACACCTAATTTTGAACCCATTTAAATGAAACATTTGAAACACAAAACTTTGAAAAGATAGAGCTATTTCTCGTCAAAGAATACATCAATAAAAAACAGATAAAATATTATGGCCTTGTTATAAGACAATGAAGCAATATGGTTTACCATCAAAAATCATAAATATTATCAAAGACATGTATGATGGTTACACATGTGCAGTTCGAACAGAGGAAGGACTGAGCGAATGTTTCCCAATAGAAACTGGGGTTAAACAATGATGTATTTTATCGCCCTTGTTATTTGGAATTGTTATGGACTTCATAATGAAGAAATGCTGCACTGGTAATAAAGGCATCGAATGGATACAAGGAGACCATTTGGAGGACCTCGACTTTGCTGATGACATAGTTCTCATCAGCAGTCAGATAAAAACGATGCAGGAAAACACAAATGAACTATCATCAATAGCCAGCAAAATTGGGCTTGAGATCAATCATGAAAAGACTAAAGTCATGACTAGTTTAATTCCAACAGGTGACAAAATATACATGGAAAACAAACCAGTAGAAGAGATCGATCACTTTATCTATCTTGGAAGTCACATTGATCGAGAAGGGGATACGAGCAAAGAAATTAAAATCAGAATAGCTAAAGCAGCAATGTCTTTCAGAAGCCTTGAAAAGTTGTGGAAATCAAAACTTATCAGCACAAACACAAAACTTAGGCTATTCAAATCAAATGTACTATCAACCCTTAAGTATGCGTGTGAAAGCTGGAAAACAACAAGAGATATAGAAACAAAGTTGAACGCATTCGAAAATAAATGTCTAAGGAAAATACTTGGTATAGCATGGAACGAATTCAAAACAAATGAGGAAATTAGAGAAATCGCCAATCAACCACTAATATCTTCAGTAATAAAGAAAAGACGATGGTCATACGTTGGACATGTGATGAGAAGAGATAATAACCGAATAGCAAAGCAAGCCCTCATATGGGAAACAACAAGTAAAAGAAAAAGAGGAAGACCCAGGGAGACACTGAGAAGAACATTGATGAGAGAGGCAAGAGCAGCAGGAGTCGGCTCCCTCAATGAGATAGAACTGCTTGCACAGAACAGAGACAGATGGCGAGATTTGATAAAATATCTTTAAAAGAAAACTGCTAGAACAAAAAATCCATATAGGAGAAGGTGTATCTTGGTCTACGCCCTATGGGCCGGTTACGGCTCGAAAGGTCAATAGATATAAGACAATAAGACTAAAACACAACACAACGAACCATTTCATTAAGATTAAAAGAATATCAATTTCAAGGGCCAATCACGAGAAAGATTGTTCGAGTAAATATTATAAAAACAAGAAACAATAAAAAGAAACACTAGGAATACCTAAGTGTCAAGGCGGCTACTGGTAGATAGTTTTTATTGACTCGGTTCTTGCTGACATGTTTAACTGATTTTATGTATATATATATATATATATATATATATATATATATATATATATATATATATATGCTTTCAATGCATTAATGATTTAAGAATGCGTGTGTTTTAGGGCGTGCCTCTTTGTTTTGACATATATTTTATATTAATTACAATGTGACTTATTATGTTTTAGGAAAGTGGAGAAAGCGTTTCAGTAAGTACAATTATTTTTGAAACATATCACACTATGTATATATGTAATCATTTTAGGAATGAAGCAAAGTAATGAAACAAGTCAACTCCCTTGGTACCTTTAGTTATTGTAGGTGACATGAATGAATTCTATTCAGGACAAGGAACTAAATAAGTTACTATGAAATCACTGACTCTGGAAGAAAAAAAAAACAAGCAAAATAGGGGAAGGAGTAACCACGTTATGAGTATGTAACAGTAAAGTTTGCTCAAGGCATAGAACGACAATTATGGAGACGATAAGATGTGTTGATAAATGGAGAAACTAACTAGACAATACAGTGCTCGAATATAGATTTCGCGAGACAATGTCCCTAAAGTCAGAATATATCCCGAAAATAACAAGTTCAAGCTATCACGTTATCATGATGAAATTAAAAATCAAATTCCAGAGGAATTGACACAAAAGTAGCACATCAAAAATGTCACAAGAGATAACACATCACTATACTTATACAATGTCAGTTTAGAATATATTCCAAATGGTTGGGAGAAGGCAGTGATAAATATATACAGAAAAAATTATAATCCAACAGCAATGCATAAATAAAGTTATAGATTCAGTGAAAGACATTTTGGATGGAAAGAAAAGTTTCTGAAATTAAAATTGGATGACTGAAACAAAATATTTTGACAAATTATTGTTAAAAAACAAGCCACAAAATTGTTAATAGTTTACAAGCTGCCGTTTCACCTATCCTCCAACATGTAGTACATCTCTTTCTCATATCACCGTTTAATCATTTGCCCATCTGTCATCTTCTCCTACACTTACCAGTCCTTATCATCATAGATGAAGCAGTATTTCTGTGTCTCATCGTTTATTATAAATGTCCTTGTTCTCTGAAAAACGTATCCGTATGTATGCAGAAACTCTTGTATTTTATTGAGTTCTTTTTTTGTGTGTAAATTTTCCGCCATACCTTGCAGGAAATTATGTTACACTCCACAACAGGCTCCTTGCAACCAGCTTTACCGCAGCACTGCATTTATTTGCCCGTACCCTTATAATTTAAAATAGATAACGAGATACGCAAAGCTTTCAGGCAGCCAAAAGAAGATATACATTCAAAAAGTTTTAAAATAGAAGTCAAGAAAAAAGAAATAATATTCAACATTCTGTACTTCAGAAAAAAAAGACACTGACCAATAACAGAAAAACAATTGCGGAATGAGAATCTTTTGTAAACATAGATGATTAAATCTAATAAATCAACAACATGAATATAGAACATTATTCAGCGATGAAGGAAAGAAAACTATAATATTACATATATTTAATACAATTAATTCTACAAAGCGTTAGTTGTATATTTCATTATTGTCATGCATTTCATAATGAAATAAATGTACTTTGTACTGATATATTTCAGGAACCTGAGGAAGACAAAGATGTAAGTATTATGAATCAGAACTAAGTGAAAAGTTCATATGAAACAAACAACAAACAAGTATATTTGAAGTATGAAACAAGTAACCAACAAATATGTTTGAAGTATGGAATATATGACAGTAGCAAATGGCAGATTTTTTTTTTCGCGTTTACAAGCTCTCAACTTAGGCGAAGTCATTAAAGACTAGGAACTAAATTGTGCGTGTTAATCCGTTTTTTTTTTCCCTGGCAGCCGTGTGCACATGGATCCCTTACCGCACAGACAGATAATTCCGTCTTCTGGGGCATTCATATTTTCTTTTTTCGTTGATGAGTAATTGAAGTTTCGATCCGGGTGCCGCTGCTGAGACCAGGGGTGCCCTCAATGTGCCCTTAAGATATCAGAGAGATTAATGTATAACAATAGGACATGGGAACGTTATTATAGATTAAGATAAACACATACATGTTGCAATAATTCAGAGGTAGTTACATTGAACATTAATTTGAAAGATACTGTTAAATGCACAAATTATCGTGGCTGGCACAGAGTCAATACATTGGAATTTTCTATATTCCTGGTATGATTTTATCACACACACACACACACAAGCGTATATATAATAAAAGTTGAAACAGATTTCGGCACACAACAATCTCTGTCTTGTACATTGATACATGAAGCAATAAATATATATATATATATATATATATATATATATATATATATATATATATATACTGTATCATCTGAAACATCAGTATTTGTTGCCATGCACAAAAAGAACGAAGTAAGCAGTGACTTTAGAAGAATTGGCCTGATAGGTCATGTAGCACAATTCGTCCTTAAAGTCATACAGAGATGAATTCAATATACAATCATTATGTACAACACATTTTTAATTTACGAATCGTAATGATAATAATACACCTAATTTTGTACCCATTTAACTGAAACTTTTGATACAAAAGCTGGAGCTATTTCTCGTCAAAGAGTACATCAATAAAAAACAGATAAAATATTATGGCCTTGTTATAAGACAATAAGACTAGAACACAACACAACGAACCATTTCATTAAGATTAAAAGAAAACCAATTTCATGGGCCAATCACGAGAAAGATTGTTCGAGTAAATATTATAAAAACAAGAGACAATAAAAAGAAACTAGCGATACTAAAAAAAAGGAAGAAAAAAAGTGGTATGGTGACAGCTTTATGTGGTAATGGACGAAACAAAAGTCGACGTTTCGGCCAAGTAGGCCTTCATCTGGACGAACAACAAACACAAAAATTATATATAACGATATATTAACAAATCTAACTACATGGCGATAATATGCTAGATACTAAAGAGAGGAAAAATAACAAATGGTCACGTCCCTGTGTTCCTGAGCTGGGTCAGTCTCCAAATGGACTGAATTGATACGACAGGACCGATTATAAATCTCCCTAGCCAGGAAGTCAGGTGAGTAGACGGAAAGGAAGGATTCTAAAAATATGGGGAGGTGGGTACATGATATGTGTAAACTATGCACGTCTAACTCTGTGAATGCACCCCGAACCGATGTGTAAACATAAGTATGTGTATGTAACAATGCATGCGTACAAGCATAAATCGGCACATATATTTGCCGCAAGGCCCACAAAAGAAAAACCCAAATGTGCCAATACATGTGCAGACAAATATATTCACATATACAGGTTAAGTAGCGCATGGGGATATGAAATATGTAGTGGCTGTCCTATGAGTATGAGAGTGATATGTTCATTCCTTGGGGTGACAGCGAACCCAACTGGGCAATAAGGCGATTCTCAAGGGCGAACCTTCTGCGATTGCTAGAGTGACATAAGACAATGCCAGTAACTTGCATGTCGAGTTTACCACTAAGTCCAGGGGAGTTGAAATGGGCAGACACCGGGCTGCCAGTCTTTTTCTCAACATCACGAAGATGCTCACAAAACCTTTCACTCAACCGTCGTCCACTTTCACCCACATACGTCATCTGGCAGTGCTTGTATATTATGGTGTAGATGATATTACGCGATACACAAGTGAACCCCTCCTTGATGTCGAATCGCTTATTAGGGAACACGACCGAATCGGTGCAAAGAACGTAGTCACAAGCTCTGCAAACTCGACGTCCACAAGGAACAGTACCAAGGTGTTTGTGGTTAGAGCGGGGAAGGCGGCTAGTGACAAGAATGTCTCTCAGACTCCTGTCACGTTTGAAGGCGACCAAAGGAGGATCACTGAAAAGTAGGCGGGTAGTAGGATCTGAGTGGAGAATGGAGCGGTACCTGTTAAGGATCCTCACCGCAGCCAAGTTATGGGGGTGGTAGGTGAGGGTAAATATGGTCCTATATATAATATATGTCTGCACATGTATTGGCACATTTGGGCTCCTTTGGGTTTTTCTTTTGTAGGCCTTGCGGCAATATATGTGCCGATTTATGCTTGTACGCTTGCATTGTTACATACGCATACTTATGTTTACACATCGGTTCGGGGTGCATACACAGAGTAGACGTGCATAGTTTACACATATCCTGTACCCACCTTCCCATATTTTTAGAACCCTTCCTGTCCGTCTTCTTACCTGACTTCCTGGCTAGAGAGATTTATAAACGGTCCTGTCGTATCAATTCAGTCCATTTGGAGACTGACCCAGCTCAGGAACACAGGGAGGTGACCATTTGTTATTTTTCCTCTCTTTAGTATCTAGCATATTATCGCTATGTAGTTAGATTTGTTAATATATCGTTATATATAATTTGTGTGTTTATTGTTCGTCCAGATGAAGGTCTACTTGGCCGAAACGTCGACTTTTGTTTCGTCCATTACCACGTAAAGCTGCCACCATACCACTTTTTTTCTTCCTTCTTGTTTTAAGTATCGCCATTATCATCAGCTTTACAGCAGCTTCGCATCTCTACGCATCTTGGTGCATCTTGATGCCTTTACGTCTACCAACACTAGGAATACATAAGTGTCAAGGTGGCTGCTGGTAGAAAGTTTTTTTTCTGACTCGGCTCTTGCTGACGTGTTTAAATAACTTGATTTATATATATATATACTTTCATTGCATTAAAGATTTAAGAATGAGTGTGTTTTAATGTGCACCACTTTGTTTTGACATATGTTTTATATAAATTTCAATGTCATTTATTATAATTTAGGAAAGTGGAGAAAGCGTTGTAGTAAGTACAATTATTTTTGAAACATCAAAAACCATGTATATATTTTATCATTTAGGAGTCACGGACAGTAATGAAACAATTAAGTTCACGTGGTACTTTAGTTATTGTTGTTGACATGATTTCAAGGCAGGACTAGGTACTAAAGAAGTTTGTATGAAATTACAGAATTTGGAAGGAAAAAAAAACAAGCAAAATAAGTGGAAGAATAAACATAGAACCACAGTGGAAGAATAAACCATAGAACGACAATTATGGAGATGATAAGACGTGATGATAAATGGAGGAACTAACAAGACAATACAGTGCTCGAATATAGATTTCGCGAGACAATGTCCCTAAAGACAGAATATATCCCGAGATAGCAAATTCCATAACGCTATCATGATGAAATTAAAAATCCCATTACTGAGGAATTGACACAAAAGTAGCACATTATAAATGCCATACAGGGATTAATTCAATATACAATCATTATGTTTTAACCCAATAGTCCAGTTGCAAAATAATTTACTGCTATTTCCCGTTGTAGTCATTTATACTTATGTTTATTTATGACAAGCGGATGAAGTGTGAACTTTATCGATATTGTGGAATGTCGACGTGTCGACGTGTTTTACTTATCATCGACAGGCCAACGTGTGTTCATTTTTTGAAAGGCAAACATCTATTTTGACAACAATGGCGCAGAGTGAGAATATCAATCATAATTACAAAGTCTGTGACAGTAGATTGGCCCCTAATCAGAAATCAACGGCCTAGAAACCGAAAAAAGCAGAGACATATTTAGGGCACGCAAGATGAGTTTGGCCTACCACCATAAAAGAAATTAGAGCCTCATTAAGTACTATTCTAAAGAAAACCATGGAGAGAAATGCTAACTTATGTCAGAATAAAGATATATAAATAACTACATGAAATGTTAGGACTCTAACAATATGAACAACTTACAAATATGTTTTATAAAGCAGGACGATTAAACGTGTACTTAAATATTTTAGGTATGGTTATGGTTGTGGATGGCCCAGGTATCACTGCAAACCAATTAAAATCCATAATTGCTTAACCGCCAGTGGCTGTGGAATCATATGAATTACTATATCATCTCCCAAACCAAGAAAGGTGGCTGTAGACCCCATCAAAGCAGTCTCAGCACACGTCAAAAGACATAAGGCGAAACAGCACAGAAAGTGAACACAGCAACTGTTCTCTGTCATACGATATCATCATTCATCGTAAACAATCGGAATATCGAAACACGATCAAAACGGATGAGACACACAGCTCACGGTGTGCACAGAGCACTTAACTCAGAAGCGAAAGCAACAAGGTATATTGTAGGTATATCAGAGTCAAGTTAAAATTTGGATCAAAGAAGCTAAGCAACAGAATTCGGACAAAACATGAGCAGGAACTTCAAGACAGCTACAAGAGATTTCTACAAACAGTAAAAGCCACAAGAGCGAGAAAAGAAAACCATGATCCTACTGAGCTGATAGATGACAAAAACGGACAGCCAATATCAAATAACCAATGTATGCAACAGAGATGGAAAGAATATTTTAAAGACCTGTTAAACATACCAACTACCAATATGTCGACAAAATCCACGCTAGAACTCACAAATAGTGAATCCAGCATCATGAAAGAGAAAATCGAAGAAGTAATCAAATATGCACCAAGAAATAAAGCACCGGGGATAGATAACATACCAATAGAAATAATAGCAGCAGCACGAGAAACAGGAGTGCAATGGCTGCATAGAATATTTAATGCAGCATTCCACCAACAACAAGCCCCAGAAGACTGGCAACAGGCAATCATCATACCAATATGGAAAAAGATGGGCAGCAAAAGAGACTGCGATCAATATAGAGGTATATCTCTTCTCAGCCATGTAGGAAAGCTATGCGCCAAAATCATGGAAAAAAAAGGCTGAGACCATTAATAGAACTACAGTAAAGCGATTCTTAAATGGGGTTCATAAAAAAAAACAGATGATGCACTCACGCACTATTCACATTAAAACAGCTTGCAGAAAAAAACGACAGAACACAATCAAAATGTATACATAGCCTTCATTGACCAGGAAAAAGCATCGACAGAGTAAACAGAGAATAACTGTGGGAGATGCTAACAACATACGGAGTAAGCCAGCATCTAACCAACCTTATTAAAAGTCTCTACATCAACAGCAGCTGCAGGGTCAGAACAGCAGCAGGCTACACAGACAACTTCGAAGTTAGATCAGGTGTAGGACATGGGTGCGTACTATTCCCCCTACTGTTTATTACATACATGGACCATACATACAAGCTAGCCAACCAATGATAATTCTCAAACAGCAGAGATAGAATCAAGATGCAGCAAAGCTTGTCAAATCATTGGACAGTTATCACCACTATTGTGCAACAAGGAAATAACTCTGGAGGCAAAGCGAACACTATGCAATACAATCTTCATCCCAAAGTTGTGCTACCAATGCCAGACCTGGACCCTAGATGCAAGAACAATAAGAAAAAATAACCTCTACAGAGATGAAATGTGTTAGATGAATGACAGGAAACAGTCTGAGAGATAAGATCAGAAATGAATAACTGAGACAAAAAAAGGAATGGCTCCCGCCATAGAATATATAAGGAAACAACAGATAAAATGGTTTGGCCACGTGACAAGGCAGAAAGAACAAAACACAACACAACGAGCATTCAAGAAACGTTGTGAGAACACCAGACCCAAGGGTCGACCACGAAAAAGATGGATCGACGGAATATTAGAAGCACTAGGAAACATAACAGCAGCAGAGGCGAACAGAAGAGCAAAAGACCGAAAATTATATCTCCCCTCGACGCTGAAAGGCAGATGAGGAAGGAAAGTAGAAGCAGAAGAAGAGTCAAGATAGAAAAAATGTTGCTACATACAGGACACAAAATATACATTTATATACACAGGCAACACAATTGAACACCAAAGAGGTGTAGGAATGCTAATTAAAAGATATATATATATATATATACCCACCCAAACATAGTATTATACTACTCATAATGAAAGCAACAAAAAAAAAAGATATAAAAACGAAGTGAGTTGCAGAATGGCTCAGACAAAAGCAGGTTTAAAAAATATCAGGAAGATACTATGCAATCCATTTTTGACAATATAAACAAGAAGAAGAGTTCTTAAATGTTATGTAGAGTCAGTCTTAACATATGGATGTGAATCATGTACAATAAGACAACAGACAAGAAAGTCACTGGAGTCTGTAGAAATGTTGTTTTACAGAAGAATATTGAGAATACCATGGACAGCTAAGAAGAGTAATGAAAACGTTCTGAAAGAGGCCAAAGCAAAAAGAGAGCTAATTTCCAATATTAGGAACAAACAATCATCATGTTTTGGCCATTGTAATTATAAGAGAACAACTGGAATATTTTGTAACAACTGCGAAAATTGAGGGACGAAGAGTTAGAGGGAAGCAAAGAGAAAAAATACCAGACAGCTTAAGAGAATGGCTTGGCAGAAGGTCAACAACAGAAATGATAAGTAACTGTCAAGAAAATAAGCAATCAACATTTTTCTGGCAAATCATGAGAAGAGGAAAGTTGGAATAATTGGATAAAACTAGCAAAATAAAAGGAAAGAGAGATCGCGGACGACAAAGAATGAAAATACTGGATAGCTTGGTGTCATGGCATGGAAAACAGTCAACAACAGAACTGATACGATGCACTGTAGATAGAAGATTGTGGAGAGACATGATCACCTACGCCAACCGGTATGGCACATGATGATGAACTGTCAAAAATCGAAAATTGTGGAGAGACATGATCACCGACGCCACAAGGCCCGTTATTTGAAAATGATGATGAATGAAAACAAAACTATTCCACATAGCAATAATACAAAATATACGCACCTATTCAAGACTATACAGATGAATAAATAGAAGCATACTATGAAGATCTGAATAAAGATATGAAGCAAGTGAAATCGAGGACATCTTGATTGCAAGGGGTGATACGAACGCTAAGGTAGGAAAATTAAATATAAGGTAAATATAGGAAATTATGGTTTAAGATAAAGAAATGGAAAAATAAATGTAATGTCATTTTTGTGAAAATACAGGCTGATAATATATATATTTATTGTTATATATATATATATATATATATATATATATATATATATATATATATATATATATACATATGTATATATGTGTGTGTATATAATTATATGTTTATATATATATATATATATATATATATATATATATATATATATATAAATATATATATATAGTATATGTAATATACACCTACCGAGCAAGCGAAAAAAAAAACTATACACATGGAAAAGCCCTGGAGATTAGAATAGGGATCAAATAGACCACATACTGATAAAAGATAGCTTTCGTAACAGCATCAAGAAAGCCAAAACCTATCCAGAAGCAGATATTAACTCAGATTACAATCCCGCAATGATTAAAATTAAAGGCAAACTAAAACGAAACAAAGAAAAGACTAATTCATCAAATTTAACACTAGATATAACAGTTTAAATCAAAAAGATGTGAAAAATACTTAAAAAAAACAAGTAAAGAGCACACATCAGAAGCTGCTAGAAGAAGGACTGAGCAGTGAAGAAGATAAAATTCTGATGAAAAAATTACAACCAAATGGTAATCCATAAAGCAAAGCACACAAGAAACTTGCAACATCTACCCAGAAAGGAAAAGAAAATAAACAAATTTGGATAACTAACGCCATCTTGAAAATAAATGGAAGAATGTAGACAAGCGAAGAACACTATTCACTACAGCAGAATAGATAATGAAATCCGCAAAATTTGCAAAACGGCATAAGCAGACTGGCTCAACCAAAGATGTCTAGAAATGTAAACTATGGAAAATAAACAAGATTTAAGAGGGATGTACACACAAATAAAGAGAATGGCCAGTAACCAAAAAAATGCCACAGAAAGTGGATGTAATGCAAACAAAATGGAAAAAATGCTAACAGACAACAAAGATAAATAATTATACAACAGAAATATAGAACATTATTTTATGACGAAAGGGATAAGGAACCAGTTATAAAATCTACATCAGGCTATAAAATCTTAAAATCTGAAGTGGAAAAAGCTATACAAACAATTAAAAAAGGGAAAGGCTGCAGGACCTGACAACATACAGACAGAGATGATACAGGCATGAGAAGATTTTCGCATTGAAGTGATCACTGACAAATGCAACGACATATACCATACAGGATACATACCAAATAAACAACAACCTTCGTATCTATTACCTAATAAGAATGGTACAGTTGAATGCAATTATTTTGGAACAATAAACCAAATGAGCCATGTTATTCAACCCTGGCTGAAAGTTTACAATTTAGGATACAATGAATTTTGAATTATAAGAACAATAATGTGGGTTTAGGAAAACAATGGGATAAAAGAAGCCATATTGAGGATGAGGACATTAACCGAAAAGTACAAGGAAAGTAAACAAACCAAACAATAGTTGCCTGCTTCATAGACTACACCAAAGCTTTTGATAGAATACACCACAAAAAACTTATGGACTGCCTAAAAGATATACATCTAGATGACACAGACATACGACTAAAATATAATTTATACTGTGAGCAAACCGTAATAATAACAAATAACAAGAGAACATTACACCCATTGATATAAAAAGATTATTAAGACAGTTATGCATCCTTTAACCAAGCTTATTCAATCTATACACTGTGAAAATCTATAAAAACATCACAAACATGCTAGTAAAAGTAAAGATCCCCCGTCACGTTTACTGGTGTGTAGGGAATATGGTGTTAGTGGCCATACATTTTACAGACTTCAGCACTTGATTGTTTTGGTAACGTGGTCGGTATTACGCCCGTGCCGCTTTACTTTCCCAGAAAAAATACGGTATCTATTTAAGGCTGAGTAAACCCGGAAGCCGTCGGTTGGGATCGAACCCTACCTCTTGTCCTTTGTAGTCCAGTTCACTAACCACTAAGCTATCGCGGCTCCAACAGAGATATTAGGCTTAAACATTAATGGACAGATAATCAACAACTTTTTAATCAGATAATCATATTGATTACAATGAATGATGATAACGTATGACGAAGGACAGTTCAGTTGCGCTCACTGTCCTTGCTACTTTGCCATATGTCTTTTGTGTTGTGTTTGCTACGATGGGGATTACAGCTGCCCTTCTTTGTTTTGATGTTCGATAAAATGTTAATTCTGGTAATTCCACTGGCACCGGCGGTTGAGCAATTATGGATTTTCATTCGTTTTCAGCGATACCTGGGCCTTCGAATAACCTCAATTATAATCAATAACCAAAGAAATGCTTATGATACTGTACTACAGAAAAAACCTAAAGATGTACAACAATTACTAAACGAAATAAACATGCACAACATGTGGATTAATATGAATATCAAAAAGATTAAAACAATGATCATAAGTAAAGATAATACTCAAAACCTACAGGTGTATATCAAAGTTGAAGGAATAGACCTGAGACAGTTGAGAGCTTTAAATACCTTTAACATTCCATAACCAGTGATGAAAAATGTAAAATTGAAAAAAAAAAAAGAATAGCGATGGCAAATTGTAATTTTAATGAAATGAATAATGTACTAACATCAAAATAAATAACACCAGGGTTAAAACTAAGAATAGCAAAATGTTATATCTTCTCAACATTTCTGTATGGTGTAGAAACATGGACATTAGAAAAGAAAACATAACATAAAATTGAGCCTTTGAAATGTTGATTTATAAACAATTGGATGGGAAAAAAAGACCAAAACAAACGATGAAGTATTAAAACAAATAAAAATGAAAAGATAACTACTAAACACAATTCAAACAAGACAAATAATTTTTTGGGGGCATGTTAAAAGAAACAGCAGTCTTCTAAAAATTATCTTGGAAGGGAAAATACAAGGTAAAAGAGGCAAGGTAACTTGGTGGATTACCAAGCCTAACATGGACGGGTAACATCAAAAGATGGGCAAGTCAGCCTATGAGCTATCAGCTTGCATTATCAAAGCAAGAGACAGAGCAGAATGGTTCTCCGTGGTAGCCAACCTTTGATAAGGAGACAGCACTCAATGATGATGAGGGATAATAGCAGCAGCAGAGGCCAGCAGAAGAGGAAAATACCGCACACTATACCTTCCATCAACGCTGAAGGCAAATGCGGAAGAATGGAAGAATGGGAAAAATACAGTATATAAACATCTTCAATTCTCCATTTATTGACAGTGCTTGCATCGAGCAGAAGTTTTAAAGATAGAAATGTGTTTGCTATACTTGATAGAATAGGTCAATATTATATATTTAATTGTTATTTCGATGTAATTTTCATATAATTTCCAAATCACATTTCTTACATTCCAGCGGAGCGGAGAGCATAATCAAGTAAGTAAAATGGCTTAGAACTGACCTAAAAAGCAGTAACAAACAACATACATTTATGAATGCATCGAATGCTGCCTGCCTCGGGGTTACAGCAACTAAATGCCTCGTATATAGCACATCTTACAAACACATATACAATCAAACAATAATATACATAGTAGATCATACACTCTGTTCTTGCCCTGCTATACCTTTGGATTGCTCGGCTGCGTGGTGAGAAATATGTTGCATCGGTTCGGCTGCGTGGAGAGAAGAAACATGTTGTATGAGCAACAACTTCTCTCTTTTTCTTTTGCTGCCTAAGTTCAGGCACTGCAGGGGACATTCAAGGTTCTCCATTGTGGTATCGACACAACACGGAAACAGCACTTACCGGTTATAAGTCATTGTGTCCTTTTGGCATAGGGCAAGACGCCTTTCACTGCTTCCCAAAGCAGAAGATATCGTCTCATTTTTTAAAGTATTTGTTGGTATGGCAAGTATTTATGTTGTTTTTTTTTTGCGGGATTTTTGTGTTTTGAGGCTATTTGTTGGATTGCAAATTGTTGATGGCGGAATGGTAAGGAAGGGTTGTAGAAAAGATTTAGAAGGTATAAGAGTGAACCAAAACTGACCGAGAAATAAGAAGACAAAACTGTAAGAACCAAAGCTGATCTATTCATTTGTAAAATGAATTTTAGTGAGATAAATAAGTGGCGGTTTACGAGCGGCGATAATATATTACCACAAACATGGTTCTGATGAATGCAACTACAAGAAGTTAAACAAAAATCATTTTATAATATATTATCATACATCTCAGCGGGTGTTAATCACCTTCTCCAACAGACACAGGAGAATAACAAATCAACCTAGAACTGGCGTCGTCGACTACACATACTCAGGACCATACTGGGGAGGAGATGGTATGAGCGCTTTTAAAAGTGTCTGATCGCAATGAAGATGATCTGTCGACTAAACTAAAATCTTAAATATCTATGTGCATATATAGTCTTTGGCGAGTTGACATACGGTTGGATGCACTCAACTATTATATGTCAGTATGTTGCTTAGATATCAATATCATATACTGAAACATTAGTATCATATACTGATTACTAAGTAAATTGTTTTGTGGACGAATTTACTTGCATTAGATAGATTGGACTGCAAAATGAGCAAGATGTACGGCTCTCAGTAAAAAAAAAATATGAGTCCATAACTATATGTTTCGTCGATCAGGTGGAGCTAGCGCGTTAAAGAAAGTTATATCACGTAAACATGCACACATACACACACATACACGCACTCAAACACACGAAACAGCAAACGCTCACATGTACACAGGATTATATATGTATATATATATATAGAGAGAGAGAGACATAGAGAGAGAGAGAGGAAGGGGAGAAGGGGAGAGCGAGAGAAAGAGTACAAGTGTTTGCTGATGTTCGTTATAATTCATTATTAATGAGATAAATTCGTAACATAAATTCTACATATCTTTTTTTGTAATTTTCAGGGACGAATGATGCGTGGTGTAAGTAACATGATTCAGAATTAACCAACAAGTGAATTTGAAACGCGTTAGATTTGATGCGAACACTGTATTTGAATTGTTTAACTTTTTCATCGATCAATCCCCGATGCTCGGTTGTTTTATCGCGACGCGTTTTCAAACAGATTTTGCATTGACCACAACGATCTTTCTGACATGTTAAATAATTATTATTCTGCCCTCTAGTTAGGCATGACAGAAATGAGCTTAGCATTAAATAATTGATATATATATAAAATTGGCTGTGTTGAACACGTTTCAATGGTGCAACTAGATTAGTGTTTCGGTAAATAGTAAGATCCTTCCGGTGTGAGTGACTCCATACAAAACCACACACACACACACATAGACACAAAAAATACGCACACACACTGACATTTGCATATATACTTTACGTATAAAACCTGCTAATTTACGCGTTTAGCGACATACATTAAACGATCTCCCTAATAGCAAAGAAAAGAGAAATAAGGAGAGAGTGAAGTTCTATACAAAACCTCTGAAGTTCTATAATTAAACTGAACACTAAACATAAAACTAACCCAAAAATTTAAAAAAATGCGTTAATTATGAACATAGAGATAACTGTTAGTATTTGAGATACACTCACTGTAGTTTTGGTGGAAAGCCAACCACGGGGAGATCATTTTAATGTATTGAGTTACTGAGTTACTAGCGGATCATCATCACTGCACACCGAACATGTCCATAGGTGCTCGGATCCCCTCCTCAACAAGTCTCCAGCAACTGACGACTCCAATTCTGTGTTGGTTAATTAGTCTTCTTACACGCCTACTAAGTTTCTCGTTCCTGGCTGTGCCCATTTTAACTCCCATCTCTTTCATCCAGGAGTGACGTGGACTCATGATTTTCGAAGTCATGAGTATTTTTAACATCTCGGAGGGCATTGATAATGTCCGCCCGATCAATTGGTTTGCCGCCCTCAACAATAGCGCAGCTAGCCAACTTGTCCGCTCTTTCATTTCCTTGTATTCCCGCATGTCCTGGGACGTTGACAAAGATGACCTTACGTATGTGTTGCTTCTGCAATGACTTTACCCATTGCATGCCTACAGATTGCGCATCCACTTTTTTATCACACTCATCGAATCACTCAGTATGCAAATGTGGGTATAGTCTTGTTGACTCAAACCAGATGAATACCCCGGTCTCTACCACCACCTCCATCGTCATGCTACTCGTGGTCATAACGTATGCACCACTATATTCCTTGACTATTCTGCCTGCTCAGCGTGCTGTAAATGCCCATGCACTCCTTTGGTGTCGTATTAAAGATCCGTCTGTATAGATGACTGCATCTTTCTCATCGGTGTTATTCCAGATGAGACCGTTGACGCATTGGCCACGACTGATTCCTGCTCCCTACATTTCCTGTAAAGTGTGACTATACACGAGAATATCCCCTTGAATGACGTAGGGACCTGTATCCACGCCTCGCCAGCCAGAACTGCCAGGGCATATCGATTGGTGCGAGTACCCCTGAAACAGCAGGGAAAGTAGCCTCTGCTCGATGTTGGCAGCTGCCATGACTTTCAAGGCGGATATTCCTTTGCATGATTTTATTACCGCATGATTGACGTGATCCCGAAAGCATAGGCTGCGACATTAAGTGAGAACCATGCAGCTGATGCTCTATTAGGATTAACAAATGTCCCTGATACTCCACACCACGAAGAAATGCGATCGAGTTCGTATTACATTGTGGAGGTGGTATATATTTTGTCTCTTCCTTGTCGATGTACCAGTATATAATCTAAATTCAAATACTACACCTTTAATGTATCTGGCGAAACTCGTAACTTTATATATATATATATATATATATATATATATATATATATATATATATATATATATATATCATCATCATCATCATCATATGCCATACCCGTTGGCGTAGGTTATTATGTTCTTCAACAATCTTCTATCTCCAGTGCATCGTATCAGTTCAGTTGTTGACTGTTGTTTATGCCATGTCACAAAATATCCAGTATTCTCTCTGTCCATTTATTTTGTAAGTTGTAGCAAAGTATATGATAATGGAACCGGAGAAAAAAATGGACAGAATATATCAGTCAACTCTATGGTGATGCAAGTCCAGAGCTAAACAATTCAAACACAGACACATGACAACCAATAGTGTAGAGTGAAGTGGAGGAGTCAATTCAACGTATGAAATGAAGCAAAGTTCCATGTATCGACAATATAACAATCGATAGAGATAATTAGAGATAAATGTATTAGGGGAGCTGGGAGTACAAGTCATAACAAAACTACTCATATATATGTATATAACACTGGACACATACCCAAAGATCTACTAAAATGTATCTTTGTAATCACACCAAAGACGTCAGGCGGCAGTGGTTGTGAAGACCATCACATTATAGTCTCATGAGCCATACGACGATATTATTACTAAGAATCATCATGAGATGTGTAAGGAACAAAATAAAACCAGAAATAAGTGAGGGAAAATGTGCATTTGTAGAAGGAAAGGGCGCAAGCTAAAGATTGCCTCTCTTTGGAATGGAGATACTCTACACTCTTTTGGCACGTCAACATTTTTTTTAAATTTAACACACACACACACACACATATACAGACACTTCCGGTGTGTGACTGTGCTGGCAACACGATGCAATTTTCGATGGAAGTCAAATCTAAGATATAAGTGCATTTCAATGCCCATAGTAAAAGAAATTCAAGCGTTCTTGTGTTGTTTCGAACAATAATAACATAGAGGGAGAAAACTCCAACATCAACGAGCTACTCTTCGCAGATGACCAATGCATAATATATGAGGATGAAAACCTGCTACAACAGCATTTAACATCTCTAGATAAAAGCTGCACAAACTACAGTATGAAAATTAACACAGCAAAAACAGAGGCTATGAGAATGAGCAAATTAAGACACCCATTAAACATTAAGATCAAAGATGAAGAAATAAAACAAGTAGAGGAATTCAAGTATTTAGGGACAATGTTCACAGAAGATGGAAAACTAGACAGAATTTGACATGAGAATACAAAAAGCAAATGCTATCACATACCAGCTTTCACCATTGTTAAGACATCCAAACATTTCTATGCCAGCTAAACAACAAATGATAAATAGCATTTTCATACCAACTTTGTGCTATGAAAGTCAAACATGGACCCTTTCTAAATCACATGTAATAAAGGTCAATACATGTGAGATGCGATGCTTGAGAAAAGTAACAAACAACACAAGAAGAGATATAATACCAAATGAAACCATAAGAAAAATAGTAGGAACCAAACCCTGCCAAGAACATATAGAACAACAACTTAAATGGTTTGGCCACCTGGTCAGAATGAATCCCTATCAATCACCATCAAGGGCGTTCTTCTCGAGAATGCATGGGAAAGGACAAAGAGAGAGACCCAGAGGAAGATGTATAGATGCAGTGACAGAGACATGTAACAACATAGGAAAGTCACTAATTCAGACAGTTCGAGCAGCTCAAGAACGACAAATGATATAAACCACGACACCTTTTAGGTATCAGTGAAAAGAGAAAAGAAGAAGGGAAAGAAACAAATATATATACATATAAAGTAAAGTACCCTTGTCACGCCAAGTTGCGTATAGGGAAATATGGTGTTAGTGACCGTATATTTTACAGACCTTCAGCACATGATTTTGGGGGGTAATGTGGTCGGTATTACGCCCGTGCTGCTTTACTTTCCTGAAAAAAATCCGGTACCCATTTAAGGCTGGGTGAACCCGGAAGCCGTCTGTTGGGATCAAACCCTACCCCTTGTCCTTTGTAGTCCAGTTCACTAACCACTGAGCTATCGCGGCTCCACATATATATGTATATATATATATATATATATATATATATGCACGCATGCTTATGCATGACAACAATTTAATTATATCGTTGGTATGTGTTTGCTATTCTTGACTTTAAAAGGTATATGTCCTATATTTAATTGTTATTTGGTATACGAAGTTCATACAATTTCCAACCACATTTCTTGCATTCCAGAGAAATCGAGTGTCTAATCAAGTAAGTAAGATGGTGTAGAACTGGCCTAAATATCAGTAACACACAACATGCGTTTATGTGTCTGCCGATTGAGAAATTGTTTTAATAAAGTTCGCATGTAAGGAGTATTAGTATAGTTTAAATCGTATATCTCTGGAGTACGAAGTAAGGCGGTGTCCGAAGCTCAGATATAAAGTCTTATTAAAAAGTCATGAAGGCTCTGAACATAAAACATGTAGCAAGGGAATAGATAAATGCAGACTGTAGTATTTGTAATCAACTCTAAAACTCCAGCGTAAGCAAGGAGCAGACAGGTACACAACAATGAAAATATACGGCGAAAGAAAGGAACAAAGAATTACATTTCCTAGGGGCGCTGCAATTTCTGTAGTCAGCTATAACTAACGGAGGCTAAGCTACTATGAAAGAATTATTATGGAACATTAGTGATGCTTGTTGACCACACAAGGCGCTGAGTTATAGAATAGTGGGAGGATGAATAGTTGTTTCAAAGACAGAGATGTATACAGCAATTATTGTGACTGAAAATGATTTCCATAGCGTATTTGTATGCATGTTATCATATATATATATACGTAGGGAGGTCAAAAAGTAATGCACACCCATTTTTTTTCTCGGCTAATAATAAAGATAGGAATATGAAATTTTGCACACTTAGAATATGACATGTTCCAATTATGTGCACCAAATTGCACAGCATTCTGAAAAATATGTCCTATCTATGAACAGTTAAAATGGAGCTTGTCAACAATGTCCGTTACAAACAGCGAATTGTCATAGAATTTCTGGTTGCGGAAAAAGAAACTGTGGCAAACATTCATAAACGACTGTGTGCAGTGTACAAATGTTCTGCAGTCGATAGGAGCACAGTTAGTCGCTGGGTTCGGAGAATTAAAGCTGCAGAAAGTGTACGAGTGGAGCTGCATGATTTACCGCGTTCTGGACGTGTTGCCTCGGCTACCAGCACAGACATGTTAAACCTGGCTGATGGCATTATTCGTAAGGATAGGCGTATCACTAGTCAGCAATTGGCATTGCAGCTTACAGTCAGCAAGGGAAGTGCAATCGCAATTTTTAAAACTCTCGGATATTCAAAGAATTGCGCTCGATGGGTTCCTCGGTGCCTAACAAATGATCACAGAGTGCAAAGGAAAACATTCTGTTCTGAATTGTTGGAGTGTTTCGGTGTTGAAGGAGAAATGTTTTTGACCAAAAATTGTTACCGGTGACGAAACGTGGGCACATTATTATGAGCCTGAAACAAAAATGCAGTCAATGGAATGGCATCATCCGCAGTCACCAAAAAGAAAAAAATTCAAAACATCTCCATCAGCCGGAAAGGTGATGATCACTGTCTTCTGGGACATTGATGGTGTGATTCTTGTTGATGTAATGACAAGAGGTGAGACAATCAACTCGACAGCTTACATCAATACACTGACAAAACTCAAAAATCGGTTCCACAGAGTTCGGCCTAATAAGCCATCTGCAGATGTGTTGCTTCAACATGACAATGCACGCCCTCACACAAGTCTGGTAACACGGGAAGCAATCAACAAATTTGGTTGGACTGTACTGCCCCATCCTCCTTACAGCCCTGATCTGGCTCCCTCAGATTTCCATCTGTTTGGACCACTCAAAAAATTCCTGCGTGGGAAACACTTTGACAATGATGAGGATGTGATCCGTGCAGTTAAAAAATGGCTACGCGAGCAGGACAAAACTTGGTACAAACGAGGCATTCATGACCTAGTTTCGCGTTGGCGTAAGGCAATACGCTTGGACGGAGATTATGTTGAAAAATAGGTAGTGTAAAGGGGATGTTCAGCTACAATCTGTGAAAATTTCACACATTTTGCCCGAATAGTTTCCGAGAAAAAAATTGGTGTGCATTACTTTTTGACCTCCCTTCAGTATATATGATGGCGATTACTCTCTTTTCGATATATATTAATATCGAAAAGAGAGAATAATCGCCATCATGCAAAATACAGATAAGCGGGACAAATCTAAAGAAAGTTCAACACATCACATACTTTGGCAAAATAATAGCATCCGATTTTAGCAGAAAGTGGAAAAAACATATTGTGCACCTTGGCTATGTCAATTGAAGCGAGAAAGACAATTCTTGAAATGCTAAAAAGACCACCAAGAAAATTCTCAAAGAGGCCAGCAAACAAATAAAAAAGGGAGCATTTAAGAAATATAAGAAAGAAACAATCATCATTTGTCGACATCATGAGAGGAGGAAAGTTGTAATACTTGATTACAACTGGCAAAATGCAGGGAAAGAGATAGCGGACGACAAAGAGAGAAGACACTTTACAGCTTGATGGCATGTGTCATAGCACACAACAACAACAAATTAATACGATTTGTACATAGAGAAATGTGGAGGGACAGCATCGCCTACGCCAAATGATGATGATGATAATATATATGCATAGTGGAAGCAAAAATTTTTAATAAATTGCATTTTATTTAATCTTTTCAGCAAAGTGTCGTCATTTCTGCTATAAGTAATATGATTTAGTTTTCTTCCTCTTTCCTCCCTCATTTGCCTTTCAGCATCGAGGGGAGATATTATTTGCGATCTTTAACTCTTCTCTTCGCCTCTACTGCTGTTATGTTTCCCAGTTTTTCTAATATTCAGGAAATCCATTGTTTTCGTGGTCGACCCTTGGGTCTAGTGTTCTCACAGCGTTTATTGAGGGCTTGTTGTTTTGTGCTTTGATCTGTCTGCCTTGTCACGTGGCTAGACCATTTTCATCTGTTGTATCTTTATATATTCTATGGCCGGGTTGTTCCTTACCTTTTATCTTAATTCTTAATTTCAGATCTTGTCTATGATTTATTTATTGAAAAAATGAACATGAAACATCACTCAAACAGATTGCAAAAAGTCCAACAAGAGCTAAAGAAAAGGCATCCAGAGAATGAAGCCACTTATGGTATTTGTTAAATTTATGAGAAAAATCCAGGAGAAAGTTTAAACAGTGTGTAATTATGCAGATCTGTTCTTAAATTTGAAACAGCAAATATTCACAATACTAAGTAAAGGATCGAGAAGTGAATGTTCATTGACACTCTACATTGACGCTCGGACAGACAGAGACAGGCTTTCTTTGGGAATGCGATTGTTTGCAAATCTTCTTACATGGACCAGCCACTTTAGTCTACGAATCCGAAGTGTTACCATGATGGATGGGAGTTTGACTCGTTGTAAGACATTAGAGTTAGTTACTTTGTCCTGCCATTTGATGTTCATAATCTTGCGAAGGCAACATACATAAAAGGTGTTTAACCTTTTCTCCTGCCCTGCATAGGTGGTCCGAGGTTCTGATTCGTATAGAAGTGTACTAAGCACACAACTTTGAGAAATTTGAATCTTAGTCCTTAGTATTAAATCGGTGTTGGCCCAAGTTCTATCTTTAAGTTTGCCAAATGTGGAAGCTGCCTTTCCGAATCGGGAATTTTTTTCTTCTTCAAGGGAGACATTGGTTGTGAACATAGAACCGCGATAGGTGAACTTTCTCACAGGTTCAGAGGTATGTTATTTAATGATATAGCTGCGGGACTGGCTTCACCTTGTTAGAGCACCACATCCCTTGGGATATTTTTTGATAGGGTGAATAAAACACATGATCTAACTAGATTATCAATCATTGACTGCAGGACGGATTAATCATTAGAAACCAGTGCTGCATCATCAGCGAATAGAAGTACCTTGATTAGTGTCTCAGTTGTTTTTTACCTCAATTTTTTATATAATATGTATAATTGCATATAAAACGGAAAAAAATTGTTACCTTCTTGTCGCCACAATACTTTGAATAAATGATCGACAAACTGGAATATTTGATTGAGTTATTGAGTTATTTGAGAGTCATCATCAATGCACTCCGCACATGTCCATAGGTGCTCAGATCCCCGCCTCAGCAAGTCTCGCACTCTCCAGCGACTGACGACTCCAGTTCTATGTTGGTTGATAAGTCTTCTTACACGGCCACTAAGTTTCTCATTTCTGGCTGTGCCCATCTTAACTCCCATTTCCATCATCCGAAGAAGTGACGTGGATCTGTGTTTGTCGAAGTCCTGTGCTCTTCCCACATCTCGGAGGGCATTGATGATGTCCGCCTGATCCATTGGTTGCCCGTCCTCAACGACAGCGCAGCAAGTCAACATGTCCACTCTTTCATTTCCCGCATACTCCCGGGTACTCCCGCATGTCCAGGGACATAGACAAAGGTGACCTTACGTATTTTGGATTTCTGCAACGACTCTACCCATTGCATGCGAACAGAGCCCGCCTCCACTTTTTTAATCATGCTCATCGGATCACTCAGTATACATGCGTGGGTGTAGTCTTGTGATTCTAACCATTTGAATGCCTTGGTCACTGCCATCGCCTCCATTGTCATGCTACTCGTGGTCATGGCGTATGCACCACTGTCTTCTTTGACTATTCTGCTTGCCGAGTGTACTGTAAATGCCCATGCACTTCTTTGGTGGCGTCGTACAGATCCGTCTGTATATATGACTGCATCTTTCTCATCGGTGTTATCGCAGATGAGACCGTTGACCTCAGCTTAACCACGACCGGGTTCTGTTCCCTACTTTTCCTGTCGAGTGTGACAATACACGAGAAAGTCCCCTTGAATGACGTAGGCACCGGTATCTACTCCTCACCAACGCTGATATTGGTAAGCCCACAGACCTTTTTAATGACATCTTCTGCTCGTCCCACCTATGATTTGCCTCTTTTTAGCCTGGTAACTTTCCCTGTGTTGAGCACGTTGTGCAATGGATGCTCTTTATCTGTACTAATCTTCAGATATGATCGTGCTCTCCAGATCTGGAATATTTGATTTTTTTTTTAAACTTGTGCTCACCTCATAATTTGTTAAAGAACTATGGATATAAGTTATATGTTTCCTTTCTGATGAAGTGACTTATTTTTAAGTAAATTTCTTTTATAACATAATAATGCCATTAGTAAAAACAAAGCAATTATATGCCATCTGTTTTTTTTTAGTTAATTTATTCATTCTAAGTGTCCATCAAAATAAACTGTCTGATGCTAAATACGTTAACTGTTCTGCTACTGTTCAGGAGTGTAAAGGTCTTTCGCACTATTAACAGGATATGCCAGCAAGGTTAAATAATAATGAGAGGACTTTTAAATATAGGTAAAAGAGAAGGAGGTTTATAGAAATGTTACGAAATATCCATGTCTTTTGTCAGAAAGAAACATCACTATACTTATACAATGTAAGGATACAATACATGTCGAAATGGTTAGGAGAAGGCAGTGAGAAATGTTGAATGGACAATATACACAGAAAAATAATAATCGAACGGCAATGCATAAATAAATGTATAGAAGCAGTGAAGGACATTTACCGAGGAACGAAAAGTTACAGAAATTAAAATCTAATGCCTGAAACCATTAAAAAAAATATTGGGGGAAAAAGCCAGCCAAAAAATAGCTAATAGTTTAGAGGTTGCCATTTTACTTATCCTCCAACATATAGTATATCTCTCTCTGATATCACCATTTCATTCTTATATGTCAACTTCTCCTTCACTTACCAGTACTTATCGTCCTAGATGAAGTAGTATTTATCTGTGTCTCATCGTTTATTATAGTTGTCCTCGTTCTCTGAAGAACGTATCCGTATATAGGCCGAAACTCTAGTATTTTGTTGAGTTCATTTTTTTGTAAAACTGGCACCATACCTTGTATTTTACACCCCACTACTAGCTCATTGCTACCAGCTTTACCGCAGCACTGCAATTATTTGCCCGCACCCTAATAGCTTAAAATAGATAACGAGATATGGAAAGTCTTCAGACAGCGGAAAGAAGATGTACATTCAAAAAGTATTCAAATAGAAGTGAAGGAAAAGAAATAATATTTAACATTTGGTTCATCAGGAAACAAGACACTGACCAATAAAAGGAAAAAAAATTATTGCAGAATGGGAATAATTTGTAAACATAGATGGTTAAATCGAATAAATCAACAACATGAATATATAACATTATTCAGCGATGAAGGAAAGAAATCTATAGCGTAACATATATTGACTATATTTAATTCTTTTAAGCGTTAGTTGTATATTTCATTATTTTCATAAATTTTTCTAGGATAGCGCAAATGTAAGTAAAATTAATCAGAACTGAGGGAAACATTATGAAAAAAATAACAAATATATATTTTATGTATGAAACAAGTAACAAATATGTTTTGAAGTATGAAACGTATGGAAATTTTAAATAGACGATTTGTTTGTTTTTTTTTCGCGTTCGCCAGCTTTAAATCTTAGGCAATGTCCCTAGACACTAGGAACAAAAAGTTGGATTTAGTAAAAAACAATGGAACAAAAGAAGCCACCCTATTCTGGATGAGGACATTAATCGAAAAGTACAAGGGAGGTAAACAAACAATAGTTGCCTGCTGCATAGATTACACCAAACCTTTTGATAGAATACAACATAAACAACTTATGGATTCCCTAAAAGATATACATCTAGATAATACTTACATAAGACTAAAATGTAATTTATACTGGGAGCAAACAGCAATAATAAAATATAATAATGAGAACCTTACAGACATAAATAAAAGCAAAACGAGAAGTAGTAAAGGTAAGACACATGAAGCTTACACAGAGATGAACAAAGAAATGAGAAGATGCATTAAAAGGGATAAGTGGAAATGTATGGATGAACTAGCTAAATAGGCAGAGAAAGCAGCAAATAAAGGGAATATGAAAGAACTGTTAACAGCACAAACAAAGTAAGTGGAAAATAGAAACAGATCAATGCCTTTATTAAAGATAACAAAGGAATTCTGCTTAGTAATATAAGGGATAACATAACCTAAGATATGCTGATGATACTGCTCTACTAACAGAAAATCCTAAAGATATACACCAATTACTTAATGTAATAAACATGACAAGCAAAAAATATGGACTAGATATGAATATAAAAAAGACTAAAACTATGATCATAAACAAAGAAAATTCTCAAGACCTACAATTAAATATCAAAGTTGAAGGAATACATCTAGAGACAGTACAGAGCTACAACTACCTGGGACATACTATAACCAATGATGGAAAATGTACAACTGAAATAAATAAAGGAATAGGAATGGCAAAAAGTAAATTTCAATGCCATGAAAAATATACTAACATCAAAACAAATAACACCAGGGCTGAAACTAAGAATAGCAAAATGTTACATCTTCTCAATATTCCTGTATGGTGCAGAAACATGAACATTAGACCAGAAAACAGAACAGAAAATTGAAGCCTTTGAAATGTGGATTTATAGAATAGGTAGAATTGGATGCAAAGAAAAGAAAACAAACGAAGAAGTTTTAAAACAACTAAAAATGAAAAAAAGAACTACTAAACACAATTAGAGCATGACAAATGAATTTTTTTGGACATGTTAAAAGACACAACAGTCTAATAAAAGTAATATTAGAAGGGAAAATACAAGGCAAAAGAGGCAGAGGCAGACCAAGACTAACATGGACGAGTAACATCAAAAGATGGACAATTCAGCCTATGGCAATCTGTACCATCAAAGCAAGAGACAGAGTGAAATGGCGCTCCATGGTAGCCAACCTTCGATGCGGAGAGGGCACTCAATGATGATGATGATGAATATAAGGAAACAAAAGGAGAGATGGAAAGAGCACTTTGAGGAACGTTTGAACAGACACGGCTCAAATAATTCTCCTGATATACTACCAACAAAAGAAGAGTTACACGTTAACTGTTGAAAACCAAGCAAAGAAGAAATAATGAAAGCCATCAAGCTATTAAAAATGGTAAAGACACAGGACCAGATTAAATTCCTTCGGAAGCCATTAAAGCAGATTTTAATACCTCTACCAAGATGCTACATAATCTATTAGATAACATTTGGGAGAGGGAAGAAATACATAAAGACTGGAATGAAGGTTATATGATCAAACTACCAAAGAAAGGAAGTTTACAGGCGTGCACAAATTATAGGGGAATTATGCTACTGTCAGTGCCAGGAAAAATATTAAGCAGAACAACTATGGACAGACTAAAAGAGGTCATATAGAAACGTATGAGAGATGAACAAGCAGGTTTTAGGAACAACAGATCATGTGCTGATCAAATAACTACCCTACGTATAATAGTTGAACAAAGTTTAGAACTAAAATCCCCACTTTATATTGGATTCATAGATTACGAAATAGCATTTGATAGTTTAGACAGAAGAACGCTTTGGAAGTTGCTCAGTCATTACAGAATTCCCATAAAGTTTATTAACCTGATAAAAACAATGTATGAATGAAAGAAATGTAGTGTGGTGCATGAAGGAGACCTTATAGAAGCATTTGAAATAAGAACATGAGTAAGGCAGGGATGCTTTCTGTCTCCATTTCTCTTTCTACTGGTCATGGATTGGAATTCTTGGAGAAGATAGATAGAAGCAGAGATGAAGATGATGGGGAAGACATGGAATGGTGACTCCAGCTCTAATGTTGTTTGATATGTTCCCCTTATGTCCCTTCTAAGTCTCTCATTTCTATCTATGCCCATCTTACCCATCTCTTTCATCCGAAAAAGTGGCGTGGTTTCATGGCTGCCGAAATACTGTGCCGTTCATGCAGCTCAGAGGAATCAATGAGGTCCTTATAATCCATTGGTTGGCCGTGATCGACTACAGCAGCGCTAGCCTGCCTGTCAGCGCTTTCATTTCCCCTTACTTGTGAGGGTGGTGAATAAAATGATATGGTGTCAGTTAAGTGCGGTTGATATAATATGATGTAAGTTAGATATGAGTGATGTGATATGGTGTTGGTTAAGTGCGGCTGATATAATATGATGTAAGTTAGATATGAGTGATGTGATATGGTGTTGGTTAAGTGCGGCTGATATAATATGATGTAAGTTAGATATGAGTGATGTGATATGGTGTTGGTTAAGTGCGGCTGATATAATATGATGTAAGTTAGATATGAGTGATGTGATATGGTGTTGGTTAAGTGCGGCTGATATAATATGATGTAAGTTAGATATGAGTGATGTAATATGGTGTAGATTAGTAACGAGTGACGTGATATGGTGTAAGTTAGATATGAGTGATGTGATATGGTGTAGGTTAGATATGAGTGATGTGATATGGTGTTGGTTAAGTGCGGTTGATATAATATGATGTAAGTTAGATATGAGTGATGTAATATGGTGTAGATTAGTAACGAGTGACGTAATATGATGTAAGTTAGATATGAGTGATGTGATATGGTGTAAGTTAGATATGAGTGATGTGATATGGTGTTGGTTAAGTGCGGTTGATATAATATGATGTAAGTTAGATATGAGTGATGTAATATGGTGTAGATTAGTAACGAGTGACGTAATATGATGTAAGTTAGATATGAGTGATGTGATATGGTGTAGGTTAGATATGAGTGATGTGATATGGTGTTAGTTAAGTGCGGTTGATATAATATGATGTAAGTTAGATATGAGTGATGTGATATGGTGTTAGTTAAGTGCGGTTGATATAATATGATGTAAGTTAGATATGAGTGATGTGATATGGTGTTAGTTAAGTGCGGTTGATATAATATGATGTAAGTTAGATATGAGTGATGTGATATGGTGTTAGTTAAGTGCGGTTGATATAATATGATGTAAGTTAGATATGAGTGATGTGATATGGTGTAGGTTAGATATGAGTGATGTGATATGGTGTTAGTTAAGTGCGGTTGATATAATATGATGTAAGTTAGATATGAGTGATGTGATATGGTGTTAGTTAAGTGCGGTTGATATAATATGATGTAAGTTAGATATGAGTGATGTAATATGGTGTAGATTAGTAACGAGTGACGTGATATTATGTAAGTTGTTAATGAGAGACGTAATATGAAGTATGTTAGTTGCGCGTGGCGTGATATAGTGCAAGTTAGTGACGTGTGACGTGAAATAGTGTATTTTAGTGACGAGTGTTGTGTTATGGTGTAGGTTAGTGATGAGAGACGTGATATGGTGGATGTTAGCGACGTGAGACGTGATAGGGTGTAAGTTAGTGATGAGTGACGTGATATGAAGTAAGTTAGGGACGAGTGATGTGATGTGGTGGAAGTTATTGACGAGTGATGTGATATGATGTAAGTTAGTGAAGTGTGAAAAGTGATGTGATATGGTGGAAGTTATGACGAGTGACGTGATATGATGTTAGTTAGTGAAGTATGAAAAGTGATGTGATGTAAGTTAGTGAAGTGTGAAAAGTGATGTAATATGATAGAAGTTAGGGACGAGTGACGTGATATGATGTAAGTTAGTGAAGTGTGAAAGGTGATGTGATGTAAGTTAGTGAAGTGTGAAAAGTGATGTGATATGGTGGAAGTTATGACGAGTGACGTGATATGATGTTAGTTAGTGAAGTATGAAAAGTGATGTGATGTAAGTTAGTGAAGTGTGAAAAGTGATGTAATATGATAGAAGTTAGGGACGAGTGACGTGATATGATGTAAGTTAGTGAAGTGTGAAAGGCGATGTGATGTAAGTTAGTGAAGTGTGAAAAGTGATGTAATATCATGGAAGTTAGGGACGAGAGACGTGATATGGTGGATGTTAGGGACGTGAGACGTGATATGGTGGATGTTAGGGACGTGAGACGTGATGTGATATGATGTAAGTTAGTGAAGTGTGAAAAGTGACGTGATATGATGTAAGTTAATGAAGTTTGAAAAGTGATGTAATATAGTTTAAGTTAGTGAGGAGTGACGTGATATCATCTAAGTTAGTGAAGTGTTTAAGTGATGTGATATGGTGTAAGTTAGTGACGAGTTTGTTATATTGGTGCAAGTTAGTGACGAGTGAAGTGAAATGGTGCAAGTTAATGACTAGTGATGTGATATGGTGTAAGTTAGTGACGAGTGAAGTGAAATGGTGCAAGTTAATGACTAGTGATGTGATATGGTGTAAGTTAGTGACGAGTGAAGTGAAATGGTGCAAGTTAATGACTAGTGAAGTGAAATGGTGTAAGTTAATGACTAGTGATGTGATATGGTGTAAGTTAGTGACGAGTGAAGTGAAATGGTGTAAGTTAATGACTAGTGATGTGATATGGTGTAAGTTAGTGACGAGTGAAGTGAAATGGTGCAAGTTAATGACTAGTGATGTGATATGGTGTAAGTTAGAGACGAGTGAAGTGAAATGGTGCAAGTTAATGACTAGTGATGTGAAATGGTGTAAGTTAATGACTAGTGATGTGATATGGTGTAAGTTAGAGACGAGTGAAGTGAAATGGTGCAAGTTAATGACTAGTGATGTGAAATGGTGTAAGTTAATGACTAGTGATGTGAAATGGTGTAAGTTAGTGACGAGTGAAGTGAAATGGTGTAAGTTAATGACTAGTGATGTGATATGGTGTAAGTTAGAGACGAGTGAAGTGAAATGGTGCAAGTTAATGACTAGTGATGTGAAATGGTGTAAGTTAGTGACGAGTGAAGTGAAATGGTGCAAGTTAATGACTAGTGATGTGATATGGTGTAAGTTAGTGACGAGTGAAGTGAAATGGTGCAAGTTAGTGACGAGTGAAGTGAAATGGTGTAAGTTAGTGACTAGTGATGTGATATGGTGTAAGTTAGAGACGAGTGAAGTGAAATGGTGCAAGTTAATGACTAGTGATGTGAAATGGTGTAAGTTAGTGACGAGTGAAGTGAAATGGTGCAAGTTAATGACTAGTGATGTGATATGGTGTAAGTTAGTGACGAGTGGACCTGTGTGGCTGTTGGTGAGGATGAGAAAGGTTACTGTTTTATATAGGAATCTCTTTCTATAAACATACAATAAATGTGCTAATATTGTTATTCTCCTTACACTCTTCTGTCACTCTTATTTACTTTCACTCTTTGTCTTTTACACCACAACAAAAGTAGTTCATGATTATTTTGTTCACTTTCCTATTATCTAGATCAACACATAAATAACAACAATTTTAATTCTCTTAAATTCTTTATACAACAACCTTCCTTTACCTATTGTTGCTTCCATTATAGTCTTTGCCTTTTCTATCGTGTACCTTCCCTTCCTAAGAACTATGTCATCAGCAAAGTCTAAGACATTAAGTTTCTTTTCATTGACCACTTGATTCCATTTCTTTTTGTTCTGAGTTATTTTTATAATCGAATCTATAGCCAGGAGAATTGAGAATGTTTCAACAAATAAAACAATGTGTTAGGCAAGGTTGTGTGCTGTCACTACATTTGTTTATTATTTAATGTGAGATTATTTTAAGATCAATAAGGGGCATGTTTGCAATAACAATTGGAGGTCATAAAATAAATAATATAAGGTATTATTATTATACAGACTTAATAGTTAGGAGTGAAAATGAGTTACAAGGAATGTTAGACATTAGTGAAAGAAAGCAAAAATAAAGGACTCAGCCCTGCTTTACACCTCTTCTTATTTCAAAATCTTTTGTAAGCTTCACTTCGTATACACAACATTTAATTACTTCAAATATTTTTAAAAATTAATTTAATGACGTTTATAGGTATTGTATAATTGTTCAGCAACTTCCAGAGGAATCCTCTGTCTACACTATAAAATGGCTTTTTATATAAGATTTAAGAACGTGTATATAGTATTTTTAATTTGAAATAAATGTAATATAAATTACTATACTACGTATTATACTTTAGACAACATTGGATGATAGTATTGTAAGTAATATTTTCAAATTTAGTGAAAGAAGGAGCATTAAACGTCATGTATTTTATGTGCTCATTATTCTTAATCATGTGTAACTTGGATATATATATATATTTGAAAGGTTGATTCGATGATAAGTGTTGCCTAGAACAAATTTTGTTATTTGTTGAATTTAGTTTAAACCTTCAGTTTCAAAGCTGCTGGAGGTCGACCTCTGGGAGTCATGTCCAAGTTGGCAAACCTTCCCTAGAGAAACTAAATGGCAGAAACACTTGCTCCGAGGAGAGAACATCTGATGATCAGAATTCCTCCTGTTACGAATCTCTGTATAAAGAGTTTCTTGTTACTACATTATATATAGCTTAATGACAAATAAATGTATATGTACGGACAAAGTATGTGTATGTTGATATATGTGTGTGTCAGTGTTTCAGTTCTTAAGTATGAAAGCCAAGTAATGATATCACAGTATAAATGTGTACTGGACAAGAATATATATATTCGATTATTATTTAGAAACAACTTTTATTTTTGGAGTGCAATGATCATGACCAACAAATAACTCAATAACATTTATAAAATTTCAAAACAATATTTCCTATATTCCAGTTGTTCAGCCGTTTTGATTATGTAAGTCAATGGCTAGGAACTCACCTAAAACTCATGCGTGTATGTGACTGACCAGTTCTAAACTGTTTAATTACAGCGTTAATGCAAGAAATATTAGCATTAATGACAATGTATATCGAAGGGATTTTAAGTAATTATTGTTCTACCACTAGGATTGCTTTATACACCCAAAGAACACACAAAGAAATGTTTGACAGAAAAAAATTCATTTCAAAGATGGACATGAATGGGGCAATTATTGTGACTAGCAATTATTATTTTGAAATTTCTTCAGCCCTGTTTTCAGTATGAAAGAATGGATACACACACATTTATGCATATGTTTTGTTTACACAACGTTATGAATATGTATATATATATATATATATATATATATATATATATATATATATATATATATAATCTATTTTTTTATAATTATAATAATGATTATTATTATTATTTATACAATTCAATATTTATATATAAATAAAGATGGTGGATCTAGGTCATGTTTTCTCGATCGCTGCAGAAAGTGCATTCAGGGTCTGATTAATTTGGCTTCTCCATTGCACTTGTCTGCGTTAAAGTCAACATGATGATCTACTTATTGCATCTGCGCCGTTAAAGCGGAGTCGTTACGGCAAAAGTCCCTTTTTGACTTATCAAGTGTTGTGAATGCGACCTTCCACCGTCTAGACTTGATCTGCGCTTTACGTCACATTGGTGCTGTTTTTGACAGTTGTTGGAATTACTTGACGCAAGCTATTTACATCTTACTCATTAATGTGAGCTGCTACGTCTGCAATTGTATCTCTTTAGGGAATTTGCACCGTGTTTTGTTCGTCGTAGGCTGCATTTACTGAAGTAATCAGGAATCTAAAGGGAGCGAAATTGTTGTGTGTGCGACATTGTTGTGTGCTACGTCATCGTAATGGTTCATTCTATATGCGGGAACTATTGAAGGCTATGCATGAAAAGTGCTCCTTGTTACAGTTTCCTCATATTCCAAGTCCAGCTTGTTCCAGGAGCTACTGAGTTAAATGCTCTTTGCACACCGTGAGTTGTGTGTCCTATCCGTTTTGATCATGTTTCGATATTCCAATTGTTTACGATGAATGATGATATCATATAGGATGGAAAAGTTGGCTGTGTTCACTTTCTGTGCGGTTTATGTCTTCTGGTGTGTGATGATGATGCTACGATGGAGATTACTGTTACATTTCTTTGTTCGGGAGATGAGGTATTAATTCGGACGATTACACCGGCACGGTCGGTTGAGTGATTATGGATTTTAATTCGTTTACAGTGATTCCCGGGCCGTCCATAACCAAATAATAAACAGTAAAAATAACCAAATTAAATATAAATTTATAGACAAATATATATGTTCTAAAAATATATATTTATTTCATAAATAGTCTCTGTTGGCCTCGTGTGCACCTCTAATGGTTTCGAAAGACACGGAGAAGGGCATTTTCCTGAAGGTCATTGAGATTGACTATGGGCAATTATATATATATATTACCCTTGTCGTCCTGACAAACGGCTGATAGTAAGCAATCATGATAAGTTAGTAGTTTATTAAAGCAATAGTGTCTCATACTGGGCTCTGCTTTACTGATGAAATCAGCTGTTTAACCTTTCTCATACTCTGCATAGGTGGTCCAAAGTTCTGATCTGTATAGAAGTGTACTAAGCACACAACTTTGATAAATTTGAATCTTAGTCCTGAATGTTAAATTGGTGTTGTCCCATGCTCTATTTTTAAGTTTGCCAAATGTAGAAGCTGCCTTTCCGAGTTGGTAATTTATTTCTTCTTCAAGGGAGACATTGGTTGTGACATTAGAACCGAAATAGGTGAACTTTCTCACAGGTTCAAGGGGTATGTTATTTAATGATATAGCTGTGGGGATGGATATACCCTGTTAAAGCATCACAGTCTTCTGGATACTTATTGACAGGGAGAATAATTCACATGATCTAGCAAGATTATCAATCATTGACTGCAGGACGGATTCATCATGTGTAACCAGTACTGCATCATCAGCGAAAATAAGCACTTTGATTAGGGTCTCAGTTGTTTTTGTTTTTGACCTCAGCTGACTAAATGTTCCCTGCCATACGATATCATCATTCATCGTAAGCAATTGGAATATGGAAACATGATCAAAACGGATGAGACACACAGCTCACGGTGTGCACAGAGCACTTAACTATGTCTCTTCTGCAACAAGCTGGACTTGGAAAATGAGGAAGTTGTTTTTTTTTGTTTTTTTTGACGTCAGTTCTTGAAATAATATGTATAATTGTTTATAAAACGGTAAAAAGTAAAGTTACCTTCTTGTCTCCACAACACTTTGAATACATCATCGACAAACTGGAATCTTTTATATTTTTTTAAAACTTGTGTTCTCCTCCTAATTGTTATTGAACTATGGATATAAGTTATATTTTTCCTTTTTGATAAAGTTAATTATTTTTAAGTAGATTTCTTTTACAACATAGAAATACAAATAAAAAACACAATGCAATTATATGCCAATTTTTTTTTATTTGTTCACTCTAAGTGTTCATCAAAGTAAACTGCCTGATGCTAAATACGTTAACTGTTCTGCTATTGTTCAGGAGTGTAAAGATCTTTCGCACTATTAACAGGAGATGCCGGCAGGGTTAAATAATAATGAGAGGACTTTTAAAAACAAAGGTAAAAGAGAAGGAGGTTTATAGAAATGTTACGAAATATCCAAGTTTTTGTTCCGGAAGAAGCATCACTATGCTTATACAATGTAAGGATACAATACATGCTGAAATGGTTAGGTGAAGGCAGTGAGAAATATACAATGGAAAATATACACAGAAAAATAAAAATCGAATAGCAATGCATAAATAAAATTATAGAAACAGTGAAGGACATTTTACATGGAGAGAAATTTACTGAAATTAAAATTTAATGACTGAAACCAAAAAAAAATATATTGGTAAAAAAAGCCAACCAAAAAATCTCAAATAATTCATAGGTTGCCGTTTTACCTATCCTCCAACATGTAGTACATCTCTCTCTCATATCACCATTTAATCTTCCTTTTTCCATCTCTCAACTTCTACACTTACTAGACCTTATCATCCCAGATGAAGTAGTATTTGTGTCTCATTGTTTATTATCGGTGTCCTTGTTCTCTGAAGAACATATCCGTATGAAGGCCGAAACTCTAGTATTTTGTTGAGTTCTTTTTTGTAAAACTGGCACCATCCCTTGTATGTTACACCTCACTACTGACACATTGCTACCAGCTTTATCGCAGCACTGGATTTATTTGTCCGCACCCTAATATTTTAAAATAGATAACGAGATACGCAAAGACTACATTCAAAAGTCTTTAAATGGAAGTCAAGAAGAGGAAATAATATTCATCATTCGGGAAATCAGGAAACAAGACACTGACCAATAGTAAAAGTAAAGTAAAGCACCCCCGTCACGCCAAGTGGCGTTTAGGGAAATATGGTATTAGTAACCCTATATTTTACAGACATTCAGCACATGATTTTTGGGGTAATGTGGTCGGTATTACGCCCGTGCTGCTTTACTTTCCCAGAAAAAATCCGGTACTCATTTAAGGCTGGGTGAACACGGAAGCCGTCTGTTGGGATCGAACCCTACCCCTTGTCCGTTGTAGTCCATTTCACTAACCCCTGAGCTATCGCGGCTCCCACTGACCAATAAGAGAACAAAAAAAACCTATTGTAGAATGTGATTTGGTTATTTGGTTATGGAAGGCCCGGGTATCACTGCAAACGAATCAAAATCCATATTCACATCAGGCGAAACCGCGCAGAAAGTGTCCACCGCCTAATGTTCTCAATCATACGATATCATCATTCCTCGTAAACAATTAGAATATCGAAACATGATCAAAACGGATACGACACATAGCTCACGATGTGCACAGAGCACTTAACTCTGTCTCCTCTGCAACAAGCAGGACTTGGAATATGAGGAAACTGCAACAAGGAACACTTTTCATGCATAGCGTTCAATGGTTCCTGCCGCCTATCCACCATATACTGGAAGTTCACGTCCTCATGAAAATGATGATTGTCTTTTTTTTATTTTTAAAGTATAGCGCTTGATGATGTTAGGTCATCGTTGTTGACTTCAATTCCGATCATATAAACACACAGTTATTCGTCAGATTATCCCCGTTGCACATCAAACAACAGACCGTAAGATTAGCTTATGCCGGTCTAGAGATATTACGATAAACCATTACGATGACGTAGCACACAACAATGTTGCACACACAACAATGTCGCACAGCTTTAGATTCCTGATTACTCTTGTGTATGCAGCCTACGACGAATAACACACAGTGCAAATTCCCTAAAGTGATAAAACTGCGGCTGACGAAGCAGTTCATAATAATGAGTAACATGTAAATAACTTGCGTCAAGCAATTCCAACAGCGGTCATGAACAGCACCAATGTAACTTAAAGCACAGATCAGCCTAGACGGTGGAAGGTCGCATTCACAACATTTAATTTGTCAAAAAGGGAAAATTGCTGACGTACGACTCCCATTTATCGGTGCAGATGTAATAAGTAGATCATCATTTTGACTTTAACGCAGAAAAGCGCAACGGAGAACTGAAATTAATCAGACCCTGAATGCACTTTCTACAGCGATCGAGAGAACGTGCCCTAGATCCACCATCTTGGGAACGAAAGTCCTGTAGAATGTGAATTCTTTGTAAACATAGATGTATAAATCTAATAAATCAACAACATGAAAATATAACATAATTCAGCGATAGAAAGTGAAAGAAAACTATAGAATTACAAATATTTAATTCTTTTAAGAGTTTGTTGTATATTTCATTATTTTCATGTATTTTTCTAGGATAACGAAACTGTAAGTAAAATTAATCATAACAAAGGGACAAATTATTATGAAACAAAAAAAAACAACCATATTTGGTGTATGAAACAAGTGACAAATATGTTTGAAGTATTAAACATATAAAACAAAGAAATAGACGATTTTTTTCCCTTTTTTTCGCGTGTGCCTCTAAGTGATCAAAGAGATTAATGTATAACAGTAGGATTGAATACTTTAGTATAGACAATAGATGAACACATACATGTTCCAATTATACAGAAGTGGTTGCATTGAACAGTAATTTCAAAGATACAGTTAAATGCACCAATTATCGTGGCTGGCACAACGTCAATGCCTCGGAATAGTCAATGTGCCTGGTATGAGTTGGACAGACACAAATACTCACACACGCACACACACACACACACACAAGAGTATATATAATAAAAGTTGTAGGAGATTTTGGCACACAACAATCTATGTCTTGTGCGTTGATACATGAAATAAGGCATGGATAAAATCCATGGTTATGGTCATGGAAGACCCCGATAACACTGCAAACGAATTAAAATCCATAATTGCTCAACCGCCCGTGCCAGTGGAAACAAACTCATTAATATCTCATTTCCTAACGAAAGTTTGCAAACTGCAGACCGTATTATAGCAGTCTCAGCACACGTCAAATGACATAAAACCAAACCGAACAGAAGGTAAACATAGCCATCTGTTCCCTGCCATACGATATCATCATTCAACGTAAACAATCGAATACCGAAACATTATCAAAACGGATGAGACACAGTCTCATGGTGTGCACATAGCACTTAACACAGTCTCTGCTGCAACTAGCCGTATATGGTATATGATAAAACTGCAACAAGGAACACTTTTCATACATAGCGTTCATTGGTTCCTGCCGCCTATCCACCAAATACTAGAATTTAACATCCTCCTGAAAATGATGATCGTCATATTTTTTTTTAAAGTATAGCGCTTGATGACGTTAGGTCATTGTTGCTGACTTCAATTCCGATCATATAAACACACAGTTAGTCATCAGATTATCCCCGTTGCACATCAAACAACAGACCGTAAGATTAGCTTATGCCGGTCTATGGATATTACGATGAAACATTACGATGACGGAGCACACACAACAATGTCGCACACACAACAATGTCGCGCACTTTAGATTCTTGATTACTCTAGGTAATGCAGCCTACGACGAACAAAACACGGTGCAAATTCCCAAACAGATAAAACTGCGGCTGACGAAGCAGGTCACATTAATGAGTATCATGTAAATAAATTGCGTCAAGCAATTCAAACAACGGTCATGAACAGCACCAATGTGACATAAAGCGCAGATCAGTCTAGACGGTGGAAAGTCGCATTCACAGCACTTGATTTGTGAACAAGAGAACATTGAGGGCGTACGACCCCGCTTTATCGGCGTAGATGTAATAAGTAGATCACCATTTTGACTTTAAAACGCAGAAAAGTGCAATGGAGAACTGAAATTAATCAGACCCTCAATGCACTTTCTACAGCGAACGAGAGAACGTGCCCTAGATCCCCCATCTTGGGAACGAAATTCCTGCAGAATGTGAATCCTTTTTAAACATAGATGGATAAATCAACAACATGAATGTATAACATTATTCAGCGATAGAAAGTGAGAGAAAACTATAGTATTACAAATATTTAATTCTTTTAAGAGTTAGATATATATTTCATCGTTATTTTCATGTATTTTTCAAGGATAACGAAAATGTAAGTAAAATTATTTATAACAAATCGAAAGATTATTATTAAACAGATAACACACAGATATATTTGATGTATGGAACAAGTAACAACTAGGTTGGAAGCATCAAACATATGAAACTAACCAATAGACGATATTTTTTTTAACTTTTTCATTTCTCGTATGCCTCTAAGTGATCAAATAGAGTAATGTATAACAGTAGGATTGAATACTTTAGTATAGACAATAGATACACACACATACATGTTCCAATTATACAGAAGTGGTTGCATTGAACAGTAATTTCAAAGATACTGTTAAATGCACCAATTATCGTGGCTGGCACAACGTCAATGCCTCGGAATAGTCAATGTGCCTGGTATGAGTTGAACAGACACAAATACTCACACACACACACACACACACACAAGAGTATATATAATAAAAGTTGTAGGAGATTTTGGCACACAACAATCTCTGTCTTGTGCGTTGATACATGAAATAAGGCATGGATAAAAACATGGTTATGGTAATGAAAGACCCCGATAACATTGCAAACGAATTAAAATCCATAATTGCTCAACCGCCCGTGCCAGTGGACACATACTAATTATTATCTCATCTCCTAAAGAAAGTTTGCGAACTGCAGACCGTATTATAGCAGTCTCAGCACATGTCTAAAGACATAAGGCGAAACAGCACAGAAAGTTAACACATCCATCTGTTCCCTGGCATACGATATCATCATTTATTGTAAAGAATCGGAATATCGAAACAGGATCAAAACTGATGAAACGCACACCTCACGGATATAAACCATATTATGTTGAAACATTAGTATTAGTTGCTTTGCTCAAAATGACATACGTAAGCAGTGACTTTAGAAGAATAAGTTTGATAAGTCATGCAGCGCAAATTTTGCTTAAAACCATACAGGGATGAATTCATTATACAATCATTATGGTATTTACAACAACACATTTTTAATTTACGAATAATGTAATGATAATAAGAAAGCTAATTTTGTTAAGTTAAACTATTGAATCACAAGCTGGAAATATCTCTCGCCAAAGAATACATAAATAAACAACAGACTAAATGTTGCGGCGTTGATATAACACAGAAATACTAAAACAGAACACATCGAACCATATCATGAAGATTAAAAAAAATATCAGTCTCAAGTGCCGATCACAAAATTGAGTGTTCGATGAAATACTATAAAAAAATTGGAACAATACAAATAAATACTAGGAATACTTAGGTGTCAAGGTGGCTGCTTGTACATAGTTTTTTTTTTCTGATTCGGTTCTCGCTGACGTGTTTAATTAATTTGAGCGACAGTCTAGTTGTGAAATAATGTGTGCTATTCCCCGTTGTAGTTATGTTTACTTCTAACGAGCTGATGGACTGTGAACTTTATAGGTATTTCAATAGAATATGATTAAGTCTCTATTGAGTCATGTTTAACCTATCGTCGACAGACCAGCGTGTGTTCGCGTTTCGAAAGACAAACATCTATTTTAACAACGATGACGGCTAGTGAGAATATCCATCCCGAATGTACAAAGTCTGTGACAGTAGATTGGCCAGGAATCATAAATGAACAACGGCATAGAAAGCGAGAATAGCACATGAATATTTAAGGCACGAAAGACAAATATGGCTAACCACCTTGAAAGACACTGGAGCCTCATCACGAATTATTCTAAAGAAAACCATGGAGAGAAATTCTAACTTTTGTTAGAAGAAAGATCTACGAATAATATAAAATGGTCGAACTCTTAACGTCAAGAACAATTGGAAAATCTTATTATAGAAGCAGAACGATTTAATTTGTATACATAAATATTTTAGGTATATCAGAGACATGTTGGAAAGAATGTTGTTACATACTTGACGAAAAATATGCATTTATATATTCAGGCAAGACAACAGAACATCAAAGAGGCGTAGGAACGCTAATTAAAAGGGCAAGAAAATATAATTGTACCAACCGAACATACAATCATAGGATTCTACTACTCATGATGAAAGCAAAATCATTTAACCTAGTAATAATACAAACATATGCACCTATTCAAGATTATACAGATGAATAAATAGAAGCATACTGTGAAGATCTAAATAATGATAGGAAGCAAGTGAAATTCCGGACATATTGATTGCAATGGGTGCTAAGAACGCTAAGGTGGGAAAAAGTAAATATAATCTAAATTTAGGAAAGTATGGTTTAGGATAAAGAAATGAAAAAATGTATAATGTCATCTTGTGAAAAAACAGACTTTTAATATGAATATTAATATATATATATATATATATATATATATATATATATATATATATATATATATATATATGGAATATACACCTTCTTTGAAAAATCTAAAAGGAAACTATACACTTGGAAAAGCCCTGGAGATTAGAAGAGGAATCAAAGAGATTACATAATGATAAAAAATGGCTTCCGTAACAGCGTCAAGAAAGCCAAAACCTATCCAGAAGCAATTATTAACTCAGAACACAATCCAACAAATATTAAAATTAAAGTCAGACTAAAACGAAATAAACTCAAGATTAATTCATCAAATATAACACTAGATATAACAGCTTGATATAACAGATACTCTATATAAAACTTCCGAAAAATTGGCGTGGTTTCGTGGTTGCCGAAATACTATGCCGTTCATGCAGCTCAGAGGAATCAATTAGGTCCTTATAATCCAGTGGTTGGCCGTCTTCCACAACACAGCTAGCTGCTTGTCCGCGTTTTCATTTCCCCTTACTTGAGATGGTGGTAAATAAAATGATACGGTGTTAGTTAAGTGCGGTATATATAATATGATGTTAGTTAGAGACGAGTGATGCGATATGGTGTAAGTTAGTGACGAGTGAAGTGATATTATGTAAATTGTTAATGAGTGATGTAATATGGAGTATTGGCTATTGGCTATTGGCTATGGAAGGCCTCGGTCTCGCAGCAAACGAATTGAAATCCATAATTGTTCAACCGCCCGTGCCAGTGGAATCATCCGAATTACTAACTCATCTCCCAAACAAAGAAAGGTAACTGTAGTCCCCATCGTAGCAGTCTCAGCACACGCCAAAAGACATAAGGCGAAACCGCGCAGAAAGTGAACACAGCCAACTGTTCCCCGTCATACGATATCATCATTCATCGTAAACAAGCGGGATATCGAAGCAGGATCAAAACGGATGAGACACAGCTCACGGTGTGCACAGAGCACTTAACTCAGTAGCTCCTGCAACAAGCCGGACTTGGAATATGAGGAAACTGCAAGAAGGAACACTTTTCAGACATAGCCTTCAATGGTTCCTGCCGCCTATCCACCACATACCATGGGAGTTTACGTCCTCCCGAAAATGATGATCGTCGTAGCACTGTATGATGATAGGCCATCATTGATGCCTCCAATTCCAAACATATAGACACACAGTGGTGGTAAGTTATCATTTCCAATCCAACAGAAGCCACATGACCTGTAGTTAGTAAAAACACAATTGATGATGTTCTCCGCTCCCTTCTTGTAGCTGCCGCCACACGATTCTGTGTAATATAATAATATCGAGTATGTTAGTTGCGTGTGATATGATATAGTGCAAGTTAGTGACGTGTGACGTGATATAGGGTATTTTAGTGACGAGTGACGTCATATGGTGCAAGTTATTGACGTGTGACCTGAAATAGTGTATTTTATTGACGAGTGATGTGACATGATGTTGGTTAGTGACGGAGACGTCATATGGTGGATGTTAGGGACGTGAGACGTGATATGGTGTAAGTTAGTGATGAGTGACGTGATATGGTGTAAGTTAGTGATGAGTGACGTGATATGGTGTAAGTTAGTGATGAGTGACGTGATGTGGTGTAAGTAAGTGATGAGTGACGTGATGTGGTGTAAGTTCGTGATGAGTAACGTGATGTGGTGTAAGTTAGTGATGAGTGACGTGATGTGGTGTAAGTTAGTGATGAGTAACGTGATGTGGTGTAAGTTAGTGATGAGTGACGTGATGTGGTGTAAGTTAGTGATGAGTAACGTGATGTGGTGTAAGTTAGTGATGAGTAACGTGATGTGGTGTAAGTTAGTGATGAGTAACGTGATGTGGTGTAAGTTAGTGATGAGTGACGTGATGTGGTGTAAGTTAGTGATAAGTGACGTGATGTGGTGTTAGTTAGAGATGTGTGACGTAATGTGGTGTAAGTTAGTGATGAGTGACGTGATGTGGTGTAAGTTAGTGATGAGTGACGTGATGTGCTGTAAGTTAGTGATGAGTGACTTGATGTGGTGTAAGTTAGTGATGAGTGACGTGATATGGTGGATGTTAGGGACGTGAGACATGATATGGTGTAAGTTAGTGATGAGTGACGTGATATGGTGGATTGGATGTTAGGGACGTGAGACGTGATATGGTATATGTTAGTGATGAGTGACATGATATGGTGTAGGTTAGTGATGAGTGACATGTTATGGTGTATGTTAGTTATGAGTGACGTGATATGGTGGATGTTAGGGACGTGAGACGTGATATGGTTTAAGTTAGTGATGAGTGACGTGATATGGTGTAAGTTAGTAATGAGTGACTTGATATGAAGTGAGTTAGTGATGAGGGACTTGATATGAAGTAAGTTAGTGATGAGTGACTTGATATAAAGTAAGTTAGTGATGAGTGACTTGATATGAAGTAAGTTATTGATGAGTGACGTGATACGGTAATAGTTAGTGATGAGTGACGTGATATGGTGTAAGTTAGTGATGAGTGACGTGATATGGTGTAAGTTAGTGATGAGTGACGTGATGTGGCGTAAGTTAGTGATGAGTGACTTTATATGAAGTAAGTTAGTGATGAGTGACTTGATATAAAATAAGTTAGTGATGAGTGACTTGGTATGAAGTAAGTTATTGATGAGTGACGTGATACGGTAAAAGTTAGTGATGAGTGACGTGATATGAATTAATTTAGTGATGAGTGACGTGATATGAATTAATTTAGTGATGAGTGACGTGATATGGTGTAAGTTAGTGATGAGTGGCGTGATATGGTGTAAGTTAGTGATAAGTGGCGCGATATGGTGTAAGTTAGTGATGAGTGACTTGATATGAAGTAAGTTAGTGATGAGTGACGTGATAGGGTGTAAGTTAGTGATGAGTGACGTGATATGAAGTAAGTTAGTGATGAGTGACGTGATGTGAAGTAAGTTAGTGATGAGTGACGTGATATGGTTTTAGTTAGTGATGAGTGACGTGATATGAAGTAAGTTAGTGATGAGAGCCGTGATATGAATTAAGTTAGTGATGGGTGACGTGATATGAATTAAGTTAGTGATGAGTGACGAAATATGAAGTATGTTAGTGATTATTGACGTGATATGAAGTAAGTTAGTGATGAGTGACGTGATATGGTGTAAGTTAGTGATGAGTAGCGTGATATGGTGTAAGTTAGTGATGGGTGACGTGATATAAATTAAGTTAGTGATAAGTGACGTGATATAAATTAAGTTAGTGACGAGTGATGTTATATGATGTAAGTTCGTGAAAAGTGATGTAATATGGTGGAAGTTAGGGACGAGTTTGTTATATTGGTGCAAGTTAGTGACGAGTGAAGTGAAATGGTGTAAGTTAATGACTAGTGATGTGATATGGTGGAAGTTAGTGACGAGTGGACCTGTGTGGCTGTTGGTGAGGATGAGAAAGGTTACTGTTTTATATAGGAATATCTTTCTATAATATACAATAAATGTGCTAATATTTTTATTCTCCTCACACTCCCTCTGTCGCTCTTATTCACTTTCACTCTTTGTCATTTACACCACAACAAAAGTAGTTCATGATTATTTTGCTCACTTTCCTATTATCTAGATCAACACATAAATACCAACAAGTTTAATTCTCTTAAATTCTTGATACAACAACCTTCCTTTACCTATTGTTGCTTCCACTATAGTCTTTGCCTTTTCTATCGTGTACCTTCCCTTCCTAAGAACTATGTCATCAGCAAAGTCTAAGACATTAAGTTTCTTTTTCATTGACCACTTGATTCCATTTCTTTTGTTCTGAGTTATTTTTATAATCGAATCTATAGCCAGGAGAATTGAGAATGTTTCAACAAATAAAACAATGTGTTAGTCAAGGTTGTGTGCTGTCACTACATTTGTTTATTATTTAATGTGAGATTATTTTAAGATCAATAAGGGGCATGTTTGCAATAACAATTGGAGGTCATAAAATAAATAATCTAAGGTATTATTATGATACAAACTTAATCGCTAGGAGTGAAAATGAGTTATAAGGAATGTTAGACATTAGTGAAAGAAAGCAAAAATATAGGACTCAGCCTTAATAGTAAAAAGACAGAAGTAATGGTAACAGTAAAGAAAAATATATCACATGAGTGCAAAATAAAAACAAGTGGAACAATATTAAAAGAGGTAAATGAATCTAAATATCTGGGAACAATGTTAACCTCAGATGGTAGGTGTACAACAGAGGTGAGATGCAGATTGCGTCAGGCAAAAACAGCTTTCCAAAAAAATGATGAAGATATTATAAAATCCATTTTTGACAATAGAAACAAGAAAAAGAGTTCTTAAATGTTATGATAGCCAGTCTTAACATATGGACATTAATCATGGACAATAGGACAACAGACAAGAAAATCACTAGAGACTGTAAAAAAGTATTGTTTTACAGAGGAATGTTTAGGATACCATGGACAGCTAAAGAGAGTAATGAAAAAGTTCTGAAGGAAGTCAAAGCAAAAGGAGAGCTAATTTCCAATATTAACAAGAAATAATCATCATGTTGTGACCATGTAATGAGAATGGAACAGCTGGAATATATTCTAACAACTGGAAAAATTGATGTACCGAGAGATCGAGGGAAGTAAAGATAAAAGATACCAGACAGCTTAAGAGAATGGCAGGGCAGTAGATCAACAACAGAAATGATAAATAATTGATCGAAAGTTGTGGAGAGACATGATTATTTACTCCAGCTGGCTTGTTACTTGATAAAGATGATGATATGCAAGTGTAAAGGAAGTGGAGAAAGACGTCACCCCTGCTAAACACCTCTTCTTTTTTCAAAATCTTCTGTAAGATTCACTTCGTAAACACAACATTTAATTACTTCAAATATTTTTTTAAATCAATTTAATGACGTTTATAGGTATTGCATAATTGTTCAGCAATTTCCAGAGGAATCCTCTGTCTACACTATCAAATGGTTTTTTATAGAAGATTTAAAAACATGTAGATATTATTTTTCACTTGAAATAAATGTAATATAAATTACTGTTCTACGTATTATACTTTAGACAACATTGGATGATAGTATTGTAAGTAATATTTTCAAATTTAGTGAAATAAGGAACATTAAACGTCATGTATTTTATGTGATCATTATTATTAATGTTGTATAACTTGGATATATATATATATATTTGAAAAGTTGATTCGATCACAAGTGTTGCGTAGAAGAAATTTTTTTATTTGCTGAATTTAGTGTAATCCTTCAGTTTCAAAGCTGCAGGAGGTCGACGTCTGGGAGTCATGTCCTAGTAGGAAAACCTTCACTAGAGAAACTAAATGGCCGAAACACTTGCTTCAAGGAGAGAACATCTGATGATCAGAATTCCAGTTATTACGAATCTCTATATAAAGAGTTTTCCTGTTACTACGTCATATATAGTTGGATGAGAAATAAGTGTATATGTACTGACAAAGTATGTGTATGTTGATATATGTGTGTGTCAGTGTTTCAGTTCTTAAGTATGAAAGCCCAGTAATAATATCTCAGTATAAATGTGTAATGGACAAGAATATATATATTCGATTATTATTTAGAAACAACTTTTATTTTTGGAGTGCAATGATCATGACCAACAAATAACTCAATAACATTTATAAAATTTCAAAACAATATTTCCTATATTCCAGTTGTTCAGCCGTTTTGATTATGTAAGTCAATGGCTTGGAACTCACCTAAAACTCATGCGTGTATGTGACTGACCAGTTCTAAACTGTTTAATTACAGCGTTAATGCAAGAAATATTAGCATTAATGACAATGTATATCGAAGGGATTTTAAGTAATTATTGTTCTACCACTAAATTGTTTTATACACCCAAAGAACACACAAAGAAATGTTTGACAGAAAAAAATTCATTTTAAAGATGGACATGAATGGGGCAATTATTGTGACTAGCAATTATCGTTTTGAAATTCTTCAGCCCTGTTTTCAGTATGAAAGAATGGATCACATACACACACATTTATGCATATGTTTTTTTACACAACGTTATAAATATGTATATACATATATATATATATATATATATATATATATATATATATATATATATTATATATATATATATATATATATATATATATATATATATATATATATATATATGTATATAAAATCTATTTTTTTATAATTATAATAATGATTATTATTATTATTTATACAATTCAATATTTATATATACATGAAGATGGTGGATCTAGGTCACGTTTTCTCGATCCCTGCAGAAAGTGCATTCAGGGTCTGATTAATTTGGCTTCTCCATTGCACTTTTCTGCGTTAAAGTCAACATGATGATCTACTTATTGCATCTGCGCCAATAAAGCGGAGTCGTAACGGCAACAGTCCCTTTTTGACAAATCAAGTGTTGTGAATGCGACCTTCCCCCATCTAGATTTGATCTGCGCTTTGCATCACATTGGTGCTGTTCATGACAGTTGTTGGAATTACTTGACAGTAGTTATTTACATGTTATTCATTAATGTGAACTGCTATGTCTGCAGTTTTATCTGTTTAGGGAATTTGCACCGTGTTTTGTTCGTCGTAGGCTGCACTTACTGGAGTAATCAGGAATCTAAAGGGAGCGAAACTGTCGAAACTGTTGTGTGTGCGACATTGTTGTGTGCTACGCCATCGTAATGGTTCATTCTATATCCCTAGACAGGCCGTACGCAAATCTCACGGTGTCTTGTTTGATGTGCGACGTAGATAATCTGGCGACTAAAGGTGTGTCTATATGTTCGAAATTGGAGTCAACATCGATGGCCTAACATCATCACGCGCTATACATAAAAAAAAAATATGACGATCATCATTTTCAAGAGGACGTGAACTTCCGGTATATGGTGGATAGGCGGCGTCAACTATTGAAGGCTGTGCATGAAAAGTGTTCATTGTTACAGTTTCCTCATATACTAAGTCCGGCTTGTTGCAGGAGCTACTGAGTTAAGTGCTCTGTTCATACCAGGAGCTGTGTGTCTCATCCGTTTTGATCATGTTTCGACATTCCAATTGTTTACGATGAATGATGAATATCGTATGACATGGAAAAGTTGGCTGTGTTCACTTTCTGTGCCGTTTATTTCTTTCTTCTGGCGTGTGCTGAGACTGCTACGATAGGGACTACAGTTACATTTCTTTGTTCGGGAGATGAGGTATTATTTCGGACGGTTACGCTGGCACGGTCGGTTGAGCGATTATGGATTTTAATTCGTTTACAATGATGTAATAAGTAGATCATCATTTTGACTTTAACGCAGAAAAGTGCAATGGAGAACTGAAATTAATCAGACCCTGAATGCACTTTCTACAGTGTTCGAGAAAACGTGACCTAGATCCACCATATAGGGAACAGAAGTTCTGCAGAATGTGAATTCTTTGTAAACATAGATGGATAAATCTAATAAATTAACAACATGAATATATAACATTATTCAGCGATAGAAAGTAAAAGAAAACTATAATATTACAAATATATAATTCTTTTAAGCGTTTGTTGTATATTTCATTATTTTCATGCATTTTTCTAGGATAACGAAACTGTAAGTAAAATTAATCATAACAAAGGGAAACATTATTATGAAACAAATAACAAACAAATATATTTGATGTATGAAACAAGTAACAAATATGTTAGAAGTATCAAACATATGAAACTAACAAATAGACGATATTTTTTTCCTTTTTTTCGCGTATTCCTCTTAGTGATCAAAGAGATTAATGTATAACAGTAGGATTGAATACTTTATTATAGACAATAGATAAACACACATATATGTTCCAATTATACAGAAGTGGTTGCATTGAACAGTAATTTCAAAGATACAGTTAAATGCACCAATTATCGTGGCTGGCACAACGTCAATGCCTCGGAATAGTCAATGTGCCTGGTATGAGTTGAACAGACACAAATACTCGCACACGCACACACACACACACGCATACACCACAAGAGTATATATAATAAAAGTTGTAGGTGATTGTGGCACACAACAATCTATGTCTTGTGCATTGATACATGAAATAAGGCATGGATAAAAACCATGGTTATGGTCATGGAAGATCCCGATAACATTGCAAACGAATTTAAATCCATAATTGCTCAACCGCCCGTGCCAGTGGAAACAAACTAATTAATATCTCATCTCCTAAAGAAAGTTTTCGATCTGCAGATCTTATTATAGCAGTCTCAGCACACGTCAAAAGACATAAAACGAAACCGCACAGAATGTGAACACAGCCATCTGTTCCCTGTCATACGATATCATCATTCAACGTGAACAAACGGAATATTGAAATATGATAAAAACGTATGAGACAGACAGATCTTGGTGAGCACATAGCACTTAACTCAGTCTCAGCTGCAATTAGCCGGATTTGGTATTTGAGAAAACTGCAACAAAGGAACACTTTTCATGCATAACCATCAATGGTTCCTGCCGCCTATCCACCAAATACTGGAAGTTCACGTCCTCCTGAAAATGATAATCTTCATTTTTTTTTTAAAGTATAGCGCTTGATGATGTTAGGCCTTCGTTGTTGACTTCAATTCCGATCATATAAACACACAGTTAATCGTCAGAATATCCCTGTTGCACATCAAACAACAGACCGTTAGATTAGCTTATGGCTGGTCTAGGGATATTACGATTAACCATTAAAATGACGTAGCACACACCACAATGCCGCAAACACAACAATGTCGTGCACTTTAGATTCCTGATTTCTCTAGTGAATGCAGTCTATGACGAACAAGACACCGTGCAAATTCCCTAAACAGATAAAACTGCGCTGACGAAGTTGTTCACATTAATGAGTAACATGTAAATAACTTGAGTCAGGCAATTCCAACAACGGTCATGAACAGCACCAATATGACATAAAGCGCATATCAGTCTAGACGGTGGAATGTCGCATGCACAACACTTGATTTGTCAAAAAGGGAAAATTGCCGGCGTACGACTCCGATTTATCGGCGCAGATGTAATAAGTACATCATCATTTTAATTTTAACGCAGAAAAGTGCAATGGAGAGCTGAAATTATTCATACCCTGAATGCACTTTCTACAGCGTTTGAGAGAACGTGACCTAGATCCACCATCTTGGGAACGAAAGTCCTGCAGAATGTGAATCCTTTGTAAACATAGATGTATAAATCTAATAAATCAACAACATGAATATATAACATTATTCACCGATAGGAAGTGAAAGAAAACTATAATATTACAAATCTTTAATTCTTTCAAGAGTTAGTTGTATATTTCGTTATTTTCATGCTTTTTTCTAGGATAACGAAAATGTAAGTACAATTAATCATAACAAAGGGAAAGATTATTATGAAACAGATAAGAAACAAATATGTTTGAAGTATCAAACTTATGAAACTAACAAATAGACGATGTTTTTCCCTTTTTTCGCGTATTCCTCTAAGTGATCAAAGAGATTAATGTACAAGGGATATCGCTGATCTACTCAATTGATATCGCTGCTACTTTATGCTTGTTTAACGTCATCCATCTCTGTGTACTTTAATTAGTAATTGTGCTTCACCGCTTGTTGTCATTGTCACTGTATTCTGAAGAAGGCCACAGGCCGAAACGTCAGTATTGTGTTGTGTTCTTTATTTGTAAAGCTGTCACCATACCTTGGAGTGTTTAGCACACCCCACCATTAGAACCATTTCCAGATTAATGTATAACATTAGGATTGAATACTTTATTATAGACAATAGATAAACAAATACATGTTCCAATTATACAGAAGTGGTTGCATTGAACAGTAATTTCAAAGATACAGTTAAATGCACCAATTATCGTGGCTGGCACAACGTCAATGCCTCGGAATAGTCAATGTGCCTGGTATGAGTTGAACAGACACAAATACTCGCACACGCACACACACACAAGAGTATATATAATAAAAGTTGTAGGAGACTTTGGCACACAACAATCTCTGTCTTGTGCATTGATACATGAAATAAGGCATGGATAAAAACAGATTATGGTCATGGTACCTTACCTCTACATTATCGGACCCCGATAACATAGCAAACGAATAAAAATCCATAACTGCTCAACCGCCCGTGCCAGTGGAGACATACTAATTAATATCTCATCTCCTAAAGAAAGTTTGCGAACTGTAGACGGTACTATACAGTCTCAGCACACGTCAAAAGACATAAGACGAAACCGCACAGAAAGTGAACACAGCCATCTGTTCCCTGTCATACGATATCATCATTTAACGAAACAATCGGAATATCGAAACATGATCAAAACGAATGAGACACACAGCTCATGGTGTGCACGTAGCATTTAACTCAGTCTCCTCTGCAACAAGCCGGACTTGGAATATGAGGAAACTGCAACAAGGAACACTTTTCATGCATAGCCTTCAATGGCTCCTGCCGCCTATCCAACAAATGGAAGATCACATCCTCCTAAAAATGATAATCGTCATATTTTTTTTAAAAAGTATTTCGCTTGATGATGTTAGGCCATCGTTGTTGACTTCAATTCCGATCATATAAACACACAGTTAGTCGTTAGATTATCCCTATTGCACATCAAACATCAAACAACAATCCTTAAGATTAGCTTATGGGCGTTCTAGGGATAGTACGATAAACCATAACGATGACGTAGCAGACACAACAATGTCGCACACTTTAGTTTCCTGATTACTCTAGTCAGTGCAGCCTACGACGAACAAAACAAGGTGCAAATTTTCTAAACAGATAAAACTGCGGCTGGCGAAGCAGGTCACATTAATGTGTAACATGTAAGTAAATTGCGTCAAGCAATTCCAACAACGGTCATGAACAGCATCAATGTGATATAAAGCGCAGATCAGTCTAGAAGGTGGAAGGTCGCATTCACAACACTTGATTTGTCAAAAAGGGAACATTGCCGGCGTACGATTCCGAATTATCGGCGCAGATGTAATAAGTAGATCATCATTTTGACTTTAACGCAGAAAAGCGCAACGGAGAACTGAAATTAATCAGACCCTGAATGCACTTTCTACAGCGATCGAGAGAACGTGCCCTAGATCCACCATCTTGGGAAGGAAAGTCCTGCAGAATGTGAATCCTTTGTAAACATAGATGTATAAATCTAATAAATCAACAACATGAAAATATAACATAATTCAGCGATAGAAAGTGAAAGAAAACTATAGAATTACAAATATTTAATTTTTTTAAGAGTTTGTTGTATATTTCATTATTTTCATGCATTTTTCTAGGATAACGAAACTGTAAGTAAAATTAATCATAACGAAGGGAAAATTATTATGAAAGAAATAACAAACAAATATATTTGATGTATGAAACAAGTAACAAATATGTTAGAAACATCAAACATATGAAACTAACAAATAGACGATTTTTTTTTCTTTTTTTTTCGCGTGTGCCTCTAAGTGATCAAAGAGAGTAATGTATAACAGTAGGATTGAATACTTTAGTATAGACAATAGATACACACACATACATGTTCCAATTATACAGAAGTGGTTGCATTGAACAGTAATTTCAAAGATACAGTTAAATGCACCAATTATCGTGGCTGGCACAACGTCAGTGCATCAGAATAGTCAATGTGCCTGTTATGAGTTGAACAGACACAAATACTCTCTCACACACACACACACACACCACAAGAGTATAAATAATAAAAGTTGTAGGAGATTTTGGCACACAACAATCTCTGTCTTGTGCATTGATACATGAAATAAGACATGAATAAAAAAAACCATAGTTATGCTCATGGAAAACACCGATAACACTGCAAACGAATTAAAATCTATAACTGCCCAACCGCCCGTGCAAGTGGAAACATACTAATTAATATATCATCTCCTAAATAAAGTTTTCGAACTGCAGACCGTATTATAGCAGTCTCAGCACACGTCAAAAGACATAAGGCGAAACCGCACAGAAAGTGAACACAACTATCTGTTCCCTGTCATACGATATCATCATTCATTGTAAACAATAGGAATATCAAAACATGATCAAAACGGATGAAACGCACAACTTACTGATATAAAGCATATTATGTGGAAACATTAGTATTAGTTGCTTTGCACCAAATGAACTAAGTGAGCAGTGACTTTAGAAGAATAAGTTTGATAAGTTATGCAGCGCAAATCTTGCTTAAAACCATACAGGGATGAATTCATTATACAATCATTATGGTATTTACAACAATACATTTTTAATTTACGAATAATGTAATGATAATAAGAAAGCTAATTTTGTTAAGTTAAACTATTGAATCACAAGCTGGAAATATCTCTCGCCAAAGAATGCATAAATAAACAACAGACTAAATGTTGCGGCGTTGATATAACACAGAAAGACTAAAACAGAACACAACGAGCCATGTCAAAAAGATTTAAAAAATATCAGTCTCAAGGGCCAATCACAAAACTGATTGTTCGATGAAATACTTTAAAAAATTGGGACAATACAAATAAATACTAGGAATACGTATATGTCAAGGTGGCATTGTTTTTCTGATTTGGTTCTCGCTGACGTGTTTAATTAATTTGAGCGACAGTCTAGTTGTGAAATAATGTGTGCTATTCCCCGTTGTAGTTATGTTTACTTCTAACGAGCTGATGGACTGTGAACTTTATAGGTATTTCAATAGAATATGATTAAGTCTCTATTGAGTCATGTTTAACCTATCGTCGACAGACCAGCGTGTGTTCGCGTTTCGAAAGACAAACATCTATTTTAACAACGATGACGGCTAGTGAGAATATCCATCCCGAATGTACAAAGTCTGTGACAGTAGATTGGCCAGAAATCATAAATGAACAACGGCATAGAAAGCGAGAATAGCACATGAATATTAAGGCACGAAAGACAAATATGGCTAACCACCTTGAAAGACACTGGAGCCTCATCACGAATTATTCTAAAGAAAACCATGGAGAGAAATTCTAACTTTTATTTGAATAAAGATCTACGAATAATACGAAATGTTCGAATAACGTGAAGAACAATTGGAAAATCTTATTATAGAAGCATAACAATTAAACAGACAATTGAAAGAATATTGGTACATTATCATCATCATCATGTACCCTGCCGATTGGCGTAGGCGATCATGTCCCTCCACAATCTTCTATCTAGAGTGCATCGTATCAGTTCTGTTGTTGACTGTTTTCCATGCCATGACACCAAGCTATCCAGTATTTTCTTTCTTTGTCGTCCGCGATCTCTCTTTCCTTTTATTTTGCCAGTTGTAACCAAGTATTCCAACTTTCCTCTTCTCATGATGTGCCCGAAAAATGTTGATTGCTTCTTTCTGATGTTTTTTAAGAGCTCCCTTTGAGAACTTCCTCATTGGTCTTTTTATCTGTCCAGGGAACTTTCAACATTCTTCTGAGAAATCCTATCTCTGTGGCCTCTAACCGTCTTTTCATTTGTTTGTCTACTGTCCATGATTCGCTTCCATACGTCAGGATTGGTTCTATATAGCACCGGTGAACTCTCTTTCTCATATTTATTGACATAGATTTGTTGCATAAGATATTTTTCATTTTCTGAAATGCTATTTTGGCTGAGCTATTCTGCTTTTTATTTCTGTGGTGCATCTCCCATCTGATGTAATTATTGTGCCCAAGTATTTGAAACGTTGCACTTGTTTTAGATTTGTCTCGTTTATTTTTATGCTGCATGGTGGTGATGATTGTTTCCTCGATATAACCATTACTTCTGTTTTCTTACTATTCAGACTGAGACCTTTTTTGTTGCTTTCTTCTACTATTCTGTCTATCATTTCTTGTAGGTCATTCTCTGTCTCTGCTATTAAGACTGTGTCATCCGCATATCGCAAATTATTTATGTTGTGACCGTTGACTTCAATTCCTTTTTTGTCTACTATTGATCTCATAATATATTCGTTGTAAAGTGAAAACAAATCCGGTGACAGAACACAGCCTTGTCTGACTCCTTGTTTTATATATTGGAATTGTCCTGTTTGGTTGTTAATTCGTATAGCTGCTGTTTGTTGCCAGTACATATGTTTTATGATTCGCAGATCCTTGCCATCAATGTTTAATTTCTCCAGCATATTGATTATTTCCACATGCTTTACTTTGTCAAATGCTTTCGTGTAGTCTATAAAGCACATATATAGATCTTTCTTTACCTCTATAGATCTTTCTATCAATGTCCTTAAGATGTATATTGCGATATTGGTGCCCTTTCCTTCCACAAATCCACATTATTCCTCACTTATTTCTGGTTTTATTTTGTTCCTTACACGTCTCATGATTATTCTTAGTAATATTTTAGTCATATGGCTCATGAGACTAATAGTGCGATGGTCTTCACAATCAGTGGCGCCTGACTTCTTCGGTATGGCTACAAAGATAGATTTTAGTAGATCCTCGGGTATGTGTCCAGTGTTATATATGTCATTGAGTAATTTTGTTATGACTTGTACTCCCAACTCTCCTAATGCATTTATCTCTTATTGGTACATACATGACGAAAAATATGCATTTATATATTCAGGCAACACAACAGAACATCAAGAGGTGTAGGAACGCTAATTAAAAGAGGAAGAAAAAAATATAATTGTACCAACCGAACATACAAACATAGGATTCTACTACTCATGATAAAAGCAAAATCATTCAACATAGCAATAATACAAACATATGCACCTATCAAGACTATACAGATGAATACATAGAGGCATACTGTGAAGATCTAAATAAAGATAGGAAGCAAGTGAAATCCCGGACATATTGATTGTAATGGGTGATACGAACGCTAAGTTGGGAAAAAGTAAATATAAGGTAAATATATGAAAATACGGTTTAGGATGAAGAAATGAAAAAAGTATAATGTCATTTTGTGAAAAAACAGACTGTTAATATGTACATTAATATATATATATATATATAATATGGAATATACACCTTCATTGAAAAATCTAAAAGGAAACTATTCACTTGGAAAAACCCTGGAGATTAGAAGAGGAATCATAGAGATTACATAATGATAAAAGATGGTTTCCGTAACAGCGTCAAGAAAACCAAAACCTATCCAGAAGCAAATATTAACTCAGACCATAATACTGCAATTATTAAAATTAAAGTCAAACTAAAACGAAACAAACTATAGACTAATTCATCAAATATAACACTAGATATAACAGCTTTAAATCAAAAAGATGTGAAAGATACTTATATAGTGCAAGTAAAGAACACATATCAGAGATGCTAGAAGAAGGGACTGATGAGTTAAGAAGAGAAAATTCTGACGAAAAAGTTACAACCAAATAACAATGCATAAAGCAAAGCACACAAGAAACTTGCGACATCTTACCCAAAAGGAAAAGATAAAAAAACAAAATAGGATAACTGACGCAATCTTGAAAAAAAATGGAAGAAAGAAGACGATCGAAAAACATTAACCAATACAACGGAATAGATAATGAAATACGCAAAATTTACAAGCGGCAAAAGTTAACCGGGTCATCCCAAGTTGTATATAAATGGAAACTATTGAAAATAATCAAGATTTAAGATGGATGTACACAGAAATAAAGAGAATAACTGGTAACAAAAAAAAACTCAAACAGAAAGTGGATTTAATGCAAACAAAAAGGAAAAATGCTAACAGACAACAAAGATATAATCAAATATATAACAGAAATACATAACATTATTTTATGGCGAAATGGACAAGGAACCAATTATAAAATGTACATCAGTCTATGAAATATTAAAATTTGAAACTGAAAAAGTTATATATAAAAGCTATATAATGAAAAAGGGAAAGGCTGTGGGACCTGACAACATATGGATAGAGATGATACAGGCACTAGAAGATTTTCGCTTTGAAGTGATCACAGACAAATGCAAAGAAATATACCATATAGGATACATAACAAATAAACATCAACCTTCGTTCCATTGCCTAATAAGAACGGTATAGTTGAATGCAATTATTTTGCAACAATAAGCCTAATGAGCCATGTTACCAAAATCTGGCTGAAAGTTAACAGTACAGAATAAAATCAATATTGAATTATAAGAACAAAAAGTTGGATTTAGTAAAAAAAAACAGTGTGACAAAAGAAGCCATATTCTTGATGAGAACATTAATCGAAACGTACAAGGAAGGTAAACAAACCAAACAATAGTTGCCTGCTTCATAGTCTACACCAAAACTTTTGACAGATAACACCATAAACAACTTATGGACTCCCTAAACAATATACATCTAGATAACACGGACATACGACTAGTGTGTAATTTATACTGGGAGCAAACAGCAATAATAAAATATAACAATCAGAACCTTTCACACATTGATATAAAAAGAAGAGTAAGACAGTTTTGCATTTTTTAACCAGACTTATTCAATCTATACACTGAGCAAATTTTTTAAATCATTACAGAGAAGCCAGGCCTAAACATTAATCGAAATATAATCAATAACCTTTCAATCAGATACAAAGAATGCTTACAATGAATGATAGTATCGTATGACGAAGGGCATTTCAGTTGTGTTCACTCTCAGTGCTACTTTGATATTTATATTGTGTCCTGTGTTTGCTACGATGGGCACTGCAGCTGCAGTTCTTGTTTTGGATTTTCAATGAAATGTTAATTCTGATAATTTCACTGGGTCGGCAGTTGAGCAATTATGGATTTTCATTCGTTTGCAGCGATACCTGGGTCTTCGAATAACTATAACTATAAACAACAACATAATAACACAACAGATATGCTGATGATACTGTATTGGGAATAATAGAACGAAGAAGTATGTGTTAGCACTCGGAAATAATGACAGACAAACAACAACAGAAAAAAAAGAACAATATATGGTCCGAAGCGGGATCGAACCCGTACTCAGTAGCACCGCGCCTTGCCACGAGAAGCCGAACGCTTGGTACACTGCCACACAGCTAGCTAAAAAATTGGCTATTGTAAGCAGTGTCTTACACGAAGGCGTTCTCATGACTATAGCATAGGGTTACGATCACAGATCGGAAATAAATTGTATATCTGTACTTTCCTATTAATGCAAGTATCTCCCAGTAGGGCTGAATACTGAATATGCGTGGCAGTGTACCAAGCGTTCGGCTTCTCGTGGCAAGGCGCGGTGCCACTGAGTACGGGTTCGATCCCGCTTCGGATCATATATTGTTCTTTGTTTTATTCTGGTGTTGTTTGTCTGTCATTATTTCCGAGTGCTAACACATACTTCTTCGTTCTATTATTCCCTATTATCGCCTCGGAAGTTCCCTATATAATAATATTTATTTATTATTATTGATACTGTATTACTAGCAGAATAATATAGAGATCTACAACAGTTACTTAACGATATAAACATGGGAAACATGTGGATTAAATATGAATATCAAAAAGAAAAAAAAAATCTATTATCATAAACAAAGAAAATACTCAAAACCTACAGGTGGATATCAAATTTGAAGGAACAGACCTGGGGGCAGTTCAGAGCTACAACTACCCTGAACATCCCATAACCAGTGATGGAGAATGTAAAATTGAAAAAAAAAATAGCAATGGCAAAAAGTAATTTTAATGAAATGAATAATGTACTAACATCAAAACAAATAACACCAGGGCTAAAACTAAGAAGAGCAAAATGCTATATCTTCTCAACATTCCTGTATGGTGTAGAAACATGTGCATTAGAAAAGAAAACATAACTTCAAATTGAGTGTTTGAAATTGATTTATAAAACAATTGGATGGGAAGAAGAGACCAAAACAAACGATGAACTCTTCAAACAAATACAAGTAAAAAGATAACTACTAAACACAATTCAAACAAGACAAATGAGATATTTGAGAAACAGCAACCTATTCAAAGCAATCTTGGAAGGGAAAATAGAAGGTAAAAGAAGCAGATCCAGCCCAATTTAAAATGGACGGATAACATCAAAAGATTCCTGCACTATCAAAGCAAGAGACACGAGCACAATGGTTCTCCGTGGTAGCCAGCCTTCGATACGGAGAAAGCACTCAATGATGATGAGAGATAATAGCAACAGCATAGGCCAGCAGAAGAGAAAAATACCGCACACTATACCTCCCACCTAGGCTGAAGGCAAATGAGAAATAATGGAAGAATGAGAAAAATAAACATTATAAATACTTCAATTCTCCATTTATTGACAGTACTTACTTTTAACATAAGTTTTGAAGATAAAAATGTGTTTGCTATACTTGAATTGAATAGTTAAATATTGTATATTTAATTGTTATTTGGATGTAATTTTCATATAATTTCCAACCACATTTCTTACATTCCAGCGGAGCGGAGTAAATAATCAAGTAAAATGGCTTAGAACTGACCTAAAACGTATTAACGAACAACATACATTTATGAATGCATCGAATTTTGCTTCCCTCGATGTTACAATATCTACGTGACTCGTATATAGAAAATCTTACACACGCATATACAATCAAACAATAATACACGTGGTAGATCATACACTCTTGTCAATTCTTGAATCGCAGGTGGCACCAAACTGTTCTTGCCCTGTCCTTTGGATAGCTCGTCTGCGTGGAGAGAAACATGTTGAATCGGTTCGGCTGCTTTGAGAGAAGACATATGTTGAATCGGTTCGGCTGCTTTGAGAGAAGACATATGTTGAATGGGTTCGGCTGCTTTGAGAGAAGACATATGTTGAATGGGTTCGGCTGCTTTGAGAGAAGACATATGTTGAATGGGTTCGGCTGCTTTGAGAGAAGACATATGTTGAATGGGTTCGGCTGCGTTGAAAGAAGACATATGTTGAATGGGTTCGGCTGCGTTGAAAGAAGACATATGTTGAATGGGTTCGGCTGCGTGGAGAGAAGACATATGTTGAATGGGTTCGGCTGCGTGGAGAGAAGACATATGTTGAATGGGTTCGGCTGCGTGGAGAGAAGACATATGTTTAATGGGTTCGGCTGCGTGGAGAGAAGACATATGTTGAATGGGTTCGGCTGCGTGGAGAGAAGACATATGTTGAATGGGTTCGGCTGCGTGGAGAGAAGACATATGTTGAATGGGTTCGGCTGCGTGGAGAGAAGACATATGTTTAATGGGTTCGGCTGCGTGGAGAGAAGACATATGTTGAATGGGTTCGGCAGCGTGGAGAGAAGACATATGTTGAATGGGTTCGGCTGCGTGGAGAGAAGACATATGTTGAATGAGCAACAATTTCTCTGTTTTTATTTTTTTCTGCCTAAGCTTGGGCATTGGAGGGGACACTCAAGTTCTCCATTGTGGTATCGACACAACACGGAAACAGCACTCACCGGTTATAAGTCATTTTCTCCTTTTGACATAGGGCAAGACGCCTTTCACTACTTCTGACAGCGGAAGAAGTCTAACAGCTTCATTATAGAGCTACCGCCTATTTTAAACCGGACAGATTGGCAGACTGCTACCATCACCACCTGCCAAAAAAGAGAAATCAACAAACATGAAAGTTAACCTACGACTGGATTTCTGGAACGCCCACTCCACGCAAGATGACCTACCTGACTATTTACACGACATAAACGACGCCATATTTGTACGCATGCAATGGGTAGAGTCGTTGCAGAAATCCAAAATACGTAAAGTCACCTTTGTCTATGTCCCTGGACATGCGGGAGTACGGGGAAATGAGAGAGCGGACAGGTTGGCTAGCTGCGCTGACGTTAAGGACGGGCAACTGATGGATCGGGCGGACATCATCAATGCACTCCGAGATGTGGGAAGAGCACAGGACTTCGACAAACACAGATCAACGTCGCTTCTTCGGATGATGGAAATGGGAGTTAAGATGGGCACAGCCAGAAATGAGAAACTTGGTGGCCGTGTAAGAAGACTTATCAACCAAGATAGAACTGGAGTCGTCAGTCGCTGGACACTGAGGGAATTGCTGAGGAGGGGATCTGAGCACCTATGGACATGTTCGGAGTGCAATGATGATGACCCGCAAATAACTCAATAACTCAATAACTCAATAAACGACGCCATAAAGACAGACATAATCAATCGTTATCATCATGAAGTATTGTGCCTGCTAGCGTAGGTGATCATGTCTTTCCACAACTTTCGATCTCGACAGTTATTTATCATTTCCGTTGTTGACCTTCTGCCAAGACACTCTATTAAGTTGACACTCTATTAAGACCGACAAAAAAGAAGACAAAAATGTAAGAACCAAAGCTGATCTATTCATTTGTAAAAATGAATTTTAATGGGAAATATAAGTGGCGGTTTACAAAGGTCGATAATAATTATAAGAAGATATACAAATAGTGAACTAAAGCAGGCCGATAAAATAATTCCAACAAAAAAATCTGCTGCATAATTTGGAACTAGGATAACAACCACGAAACTAAATGTTGACGCTGGAGACGCAGTCGCAGTGGTTGCACGTCCATGTAGAACTACTCTCATATACTGGAAAAGAGACGAGGATATACTCAAAGCAGTGGCAATAGAAATAACTTAATATGGTTTGTCTTCATCTAAAGTGTTGGTAACCAAGGCAGTTGAGATTCACAAATGATGCAATTGCGGGCACTCAAGAAAATTACAAAGGATGTCTCCTAGCCAATGGCATTAATAGACAACATTCTGAGAATGTTAAATGATATTAGATATCTAAAAAAAACTGGTCCTAAAATGATGATTTTTTTACTACAAGTGTACGCGAGCAAGAACAATAAAACAAAACAGCACCCATAAATGTAGCTTAGCATGAACCGTTATATCTCATAGGTTGAACAATGCATTTACCACATACATCGTTCTGAGGAATGCAACTACAAGAAGTTTTAAAAAATCTTCTTAAGATATAATATCATACATCTCAGCGGGTGCTAATCACCTTCTCCAACAGACACAGGAGAATAACAAATCAACCTATAGCTTGTTTCATAAGTCGTGCCCAACTTTAAAAATCAATATCTTTTAAACCGCTTTTTGTATTTTTTTCAAAATTTGCATGTATAGTTATAATGATTAGAACCCAACAGGGAATTAATTTCATTAAAAACAAACATTTGGTTATTATTATTGCTTATTTGATTTATATAAATTTATAACGACCCATTGATGTAGTCAAAACTTAGTGTTTACAGTATTTAAGTTAAAAATAGCGATTACAAATCTATACACGCTCAAATTTACGATTTTTCACGCTTTCCGCGTGAGTTGTCTGACACAATTAGACACTTGTAGTAAACACGAGGCATTGTGTGTTCCATTTCCGTTCATTCAGTGGCGTAACGTGGAACAATAACATTTATCATGAGTCTTAAAATGAAATTCTGCAGTTTACAAAACATCGCAATAAAAATGTATGACTATTTTTGCAAAGAGACTAAACGAGAAAGATTATTTCATTCTTTAGAAAACCCTGAGAATAGGACAAGACACATTTTGGATTTATCTAAACGGTCATTTAATCGCTGGATTCAAGCACGTGACCGTCAATGTTCCAAATATACAAAATCACAAGGAAGAGCAAAAATGTTGGATAATTTCGACAGTGAACTTATTAGAAGTGAAATTCGCAAAATGTTGGGTATGAATGAAACTGTTACAATAAGAAAATTAAAAGTATCGCTGAAAAAGAACAACAGTATTGAAATATCAAAGTCTACATTATGGAGGAATGTGAGAGCTGCAGGCTTTACATTCAGAAAGTATTCCAATGGACGAAACATCATCTGTGAGAAGCCACATATAGTAGTCATGAGAAGCAAGTACTTACGTGAAGTAAAAGAGGTGCGCAAGCAAGGTTATGATATAGTGTACTTGGATGAAACATGGATCAATGCTCACCACACTAACCAAAGGGAATGGCAGTCATCAGATGGAAAGATTAAGAGATTAATACCTAGCAGCAAAGGACAGCGCTTGATAATTGCTCATGCAGGTAGTCGACAACATGGACTAATACAGAATGCAGAGCTCATTTTTCTTTCAAAATCCATAGACAATCGGGATTATCACTCTGAGATGAATGGTCACATATTTAGACATTGGATTGAAAATTCTGTTCTCCCAGCACTAGATCGACCATCTTGCCTAATAATGGACAATGCAGCGTACCACAACATTGTTGCACTTGAAGATAAAGTGCCGACGTCATCCAGTACAAAAGATGCTATTAAGATATGGCTCACAAAGGAGCGCATACAATTTAATAACATGTACTTAAAACCTGAATTACTATCTCTAGTAAAGCAAAAACAGAGGACAAAGATTTTTCAAATAGATAAGATTATCCAAGAGCACGGTCATATAAGTTTGAGGCTGCCACCTTACCATGCTCATTTAAATCCAATAGAACTAATCTAGGCAAAATTAAAAGGAGAAGTGGCAGATGAAAATACAACATTCAAAATATGCGATGTAAAGACTCTTGCTAATCTCGTTTTATTAAATATAGAAAAAGATTATTGGGCTAAATGTGAAGACCACGTCTTAAAACAGGAAGAGGAATATTGGAAAAATGATGGTTTGTGGAATGTTCAACCCCAAACAGTTATTAATCTTTTAGACTCGTCTGATTCAGAATGAAAGTATATAGCCCCCACAATGTTGGCCCCTATATTACCTTAAATTATTTCAACAAACGGTCCTTTTCAGGACAACACAACTATGAAAATTGGACATACAGGTATACCTTGATATTATTATCGTCCGTCCTCGAACTGAGCAGACAATAATTCTCCTGGTGTTTTGTTTTATCCAGTTATTTCCCCATTACGGCCACGCCTTTACCTAGTGAAAATTAATCGTAGACCAGCAACTACGGTAATTTCTTTTCTTTAGGGCTTCACAATTTACAATTTTGACAAACATCAAAGAAATATCGCCGCTTTAAGAAAACTGCAGCTGCAAGATATTTGTTAAATATACATTTAAAGGGTCTTTTGCATTCTAATAACATTTGGAAAATTTCAAAAGTATTTAACAAACGGTTAGAGAGTAATAGCGTTTTGAAGTTGGGCATATGTTTTGAAACGAGCTATAGAACTGGTGTCACCGACTACACATACTCAGGACCATACTGTGGAGGAGATATAAGCGCTTTTAAAAGTGTCTGATCGCAATGAAGATGATCTGTCGACTAAACTAAAATAAAATCCAAAATATATATGTGCATATATAGTCTTTGGCGAGTTGACATACAGTTGGAAGCGCTCGACTATTGTTGATGCATATATATATATGCGATCATGATAGAATCAGAGCAAGATCCCAGGCTCTCACATGAAGTCAGCTGTCAGGCTAAGTGTGTTGATCGCCCCCACAGACAGAACAGCACAATTAGAGCTCGCCAGATCCATTCTGATTGAACACCCGTTGAAACGTTGCACTGTGTTCTGCGCCAGTGACCCAGTGCATCCGATTTCAGCCAACATTTTATTCAAGTTCAAGAATCAAGATCTGGAGAGCACGAGCATACCTGAAGATTAGCACAGATACAGAGCATCAATTGCACCACGTGCTCAACACAGAGAAAGGTGCCAGGCTAAAAATAAGCAAATAATGGGTGGGCCGAGCAGAAGAAGTCATCAAACAGGTCTGTGGGCTTATCAATATCAGTGTTGGCAAGGAGTGGATACCGGTGCCTACGTCATTCAAGGGGACTTTCTCGTGTATTGTCACACTCGACAGGAAAAGTAGGGAACAGAACCCGGTCGTGGTTAATGCTGAGGTCAACGGTCTCATCTGCGATAACACCGATGAGAAAGATGCAGTCATATATATAAACCGATCTGCAAGACGATACCAAAGAAGTTTATGGGCATTTACAGCACGCTCGGCAGGCAGAATAGTCAAGGAAGACAGTGGTGCATACGTCGTGACCACGAGTAGCATGACAATGGAGCCGATGGCAGTGACCAAGGCATTCAAATGGTTAGAGTCACAAGACTACACCCACGCATGTATACTGAGTGATTCGATGAGCATGATTTAAAAAGTGGAGGCGGGCTCTGTATGCATGCAATGGGTAGAGTCGTTGCAGAAATCCAAAATACGTAAGGTCACCTTTGTCTATGTCCCTGGACATGCGGGAGTACGGGGAAATGAAAGAGCGGACAGGTTGTCTAGCTGCGCTGTCGTTGAGGACGGGCAACCAATGGATCGGGCGGACATCATCAATGCCCTCCGAGATGTGGGAAGAGCACATGACTTCGACAAACACAGATCCACTTCACTTCTTCGGATGAAAGAGATGGGAGTTAAGATGGGCACAGCCAGAAATGAGAAACTTAGTGGGCTTGTAAGAAGACTAATCAACCAACATAGAACTGGAGTCGTCAGTCGCTGGACACTGAGGGAATTGCTGAGGAGGGGATCTGAGCACCTATGGACATGTTCGGAGTGCAATGATGATGACCCGCAAATAACTCAATAACTCAATGTATTCAAGTTAGCTTTCCTTAGCCTTTGATTGTCCCCAATCTTCCTCCAAGGCAGCAGATAATCTTTTCTGTAGGGGGATTCTGCCCTTAGATGGTCGGCGCTCCAAGGTTTACGAGCACCATCTGCCCGAGTCACTAGAGGTGACTAACACAGACATGCACACACAGAGATATGAGATGTGACAAACACAGACATGCACACAGCGATACGAGGCATGACTAACACCAATATATGTGTGTGTGAGTAACATAGACATGCACATAAAGATATGAGATATGTCTGACATGTACATGCACACAAAGATATGACACATGCCTAACATAGACATGCATACACAGATATGAGATATGACCAACCAAATATACATATATATACTGTCTGAGGGGGTGAGAGAGAGAGAGCGAGAGAGTAAAAGTGATATTGGTTATAATTCATTGTTATTGAGATAAATTCGTAACATAAATTCTACACATCTTTTTGTAATTTTCAGGGACGAATAATGCGTGGTGTAAGTCAAATGATTTAGAATTAACCAACAAGTAAATTAAAAATGCATTTAATTGAGGCGAAAACTGTATTTGCATTTTTTTTTACATTTTCATCTGTCAATCCCAGATGCTCAGTTGTTTTATCGTGACGCGTTTTAAAACAGGTTTTGCATTGATCACAACGTATCTCTCTGACATGTTAAATAAGTATTAATCTGCCCTTTAGTTATGCATGACAGAAATGAGCATAGCATATAAGTAATTGATTTATAGAAAAGTCGCTGTGTGGAACAAGTTTCAATGCTGTAACTAGATTAGTGTTTCGGTAAGTAATAAACTCCTTCTGTTGTGAGCTACTCTATACAAAACCACCCACACAGAGACACAGAAACACACACAAATACGTGCATACACTGACATTTACACATATACTTTGTGTATAAAACATGCTAATTTACGCGTTTAGTGACACAAATTAAAATTATCTCCCTAGTAATAGAGAACAGAGAAATAAGGAGAGAGTGAAGTTCTATACTTAACCTCTAAAGTTCTATACCTAAACTGAACGCTAAACCTAAAATTAAACCATAAATAAAAAATGCTTTAGTTATGAACATAGAGATAACTGTTAGTATTTGAGATACACTCACTTTATGTTTGGCGAAAAGCCAACCACTGCGAGATCACTTTAATGTATTGAGTAACTGAGTTATTAGTGGATCATCATCATTGAACACCGAACATGTCCATAGGTGCATAGATCCCCTCCTCAGCAAGTCTCGCAGTGTTCAGCAACTGACAACTTCAGTTGTGTGTTGGTTAATTAGAATTCTTACACGCCCACTAAGTTTTTCGTTTCTGGCTGTGCCCATCGTAACTACAATCTTTTGCATCCGACGGAGTGACGTGGACTCATGGTTGTCGAAGTCCTCAGCATTTTTAACATCTCGGAGGGCATTGATGATGTCCGCCAGATCGAATGGATGACCGTTCTCAACGACAGCGCAGCTAGCCAACTTGTCCGCTCTTTCACTTCCCTGTACTCCTGTATCCGGTGGGTTTATTTGTTGTTTTTTTTTTCTTGCTATAATTTGTTGCTGCTATTGACGCGCTATCCTTGCGATATGTCGTAATCGCGCTGTGTCGATATATATCTATCGTTACTTTATTTACTTTGCTGGCGACCTTCACCGACCGGTCAGACTCTTGCGTACTTGACCTCTGCCGGAATGTGCTGATCTAGCTGTTTACAATCGGCCAACACGCCATCGTGCATCCTGGCAATCGTCTCAGCCCTGAACTTGTCTGGTCACTGTCGTACTTCTGGTTCATTGTTAAGATGACTGTTTCACGTTGTGGTTCCGCGACAACTTGATTTGTTGTTATGATTCGTCCCCGAAGGTTGAAGCTAGACTAGATAATTATAACTGTGTAATATATAACAACGCATTGAATATAAGAGTTAGTTCCGACTTTTAATTCCGCCACATCGGCCTGTCGTACACACTGGATATGGCAGTTTACACACTTAGAGTGCACTCTACAGGTTCTCCCTTCTATCGCCCTAACACTTGCCTCTGGGCTCCACACGTATTCATCCTCGCATCTAAACTATATGTGGATCGTCCCCATTGACGGCCCGCCCTAAAGCTACTTCTACCGGCCCGGCTGTCTCTTGATACTCGTTACTAACTGTCTCTTATGGTGCTACTTACTAATCTGTCCGCCTATCTGTTCTTCTCTGGTCTCTGCATCTCCTAACTATCGCATGCTCTTTGCTGGCTAAAATTATATTATCCTTGCTTGATGTTATGACTCTAGATCGTCACTCCCTGCCAACTTAGTCTCTTCCAATGTTCGGTCCCTCAATCCGCTATCCAGGTGCTTTTAAAACTCCTTGACTGTTCGTCAAACTCAAGTTCTAATCTAATTCTACTAGGCTAAAGTTAGTCTACCTATGGGCCGACCACATGGCCGCCCGGCTCCTAACGAGCGCGTGTCCTGCCGACTACATTTCTCCAAGTGGATGGTCTCCAAGTGCTTCTATCTAAGTACTCGTCAATCTTTTGTATTTACCTCTTACATTTGGATCTTGTTAGTCAATCAAAATTGACTTCCCACGCGTCTGTCTTCCTACTCACTTCTGGAAACGACCTTCCCCGTTTTGCACGTGAATTTCAACCCATTGTCTCATTTTTCTCATGACCTCGTCTTAAAGCCTTTTCCTTGACCTTGTTCTCTCGTCTATTTATTCCTCTATTCTCTCCATCCCTTCCCCTTCTACACCTATGCGTCTCTCTGCCCACTCACTTCTGGAGATGACCTTCCACGGTTTTGCAGGTGAATTTTGACCTATCCTCTTTATTTTCATTGTGACTTCGTTTCAATGTCTTTTTACTTTTTTTTTTCTCCTTAATCTTGTTCTCTCGGTCTTTGTCTTCCTCCTCTACTCTCTCTTTCCTCCCTCTTCTACACTCCCGCATGTCATGGGACGTAGACAAAGGTGACCTTACGTGTTTTAGACTTCTACCATATGATGAATATATTACTAAGAATCATCCTCATGAGACGTGTAAGGTACAAAATAAAACTGGAAATAAGTTTTTCTATTAGCTGTCCAGGGAGCTATCAATATTCTTCTGCGAAATCCCATCTCTGTGGTATCTTATTGTTTTTATTTGTTTGTCTACTGTCCATGATTCGCTTCCGTAGGTCAGAATTGGTTCCATATAGCACCGATGAACTCTCTTTCTCATTTTAATTGACATAGATTTGTTACATAAGATATTTTTCATTTTCTGAATTGCTGTTTTGGCCTAGAGCTATTCTGCTTTTTATTTATGTGATGTATCTTTCATCTGATGTTATTATTGTGCCCAAGTGTTTGAAGCGTTGCACTTGTTTCAGATTTGTCCTATTTATGTGTATGCTGTATGATGGTGATGATTGTTTCTTCGATATGACCATTACTTATGTTTTCTTACTATTCACACTGAGATCTTTTTTGTTACGTTCTTTTACTATTATGTCTATAATCTCTTTTTAGTTCATTACCTATCTCTGCTAATAAGATTGCGTTATGCGCCAATTAAATTAATATATTAATATTCATTAATTACTTATGTTGTGACTGTTGACTTAAATTACTTTGTTCTCGACCATTGGTCTCATAATATGTTAGCTGTAACGTGAAATCACTTCCGCCGACTGATCTAACTTCTTGTTTTATATATTGCAATTGTCCTGTTATATATATATATATATATATATATATATATATATATAGTAGGACCCATACATTTGCCACCCTAAAGCTGGGTAAACTAAATAAAACGTTAAGGCCCTATTTTAAAAGATTAACAATATCAGAGATCTATTATAGGTTACACAATATAAACAAATGTTCCCCCCCCCCCGGAATGTGAGGCCCTAAGCTGTAGATTGTTTATTTAGCTTAGGTCAATCCGGTCCAGTATATTTCACTATCAAGTAAAGCACCAAGCTATTATCACAATTTTAGAAAGCATAAACGTAGACAGTAAAGATCTAAGAATAATAAAGAACATGTACTGGCAACAAACAACGGCCATAAGAACTGAAAACCAATTGGGAATGTTTCAACAAATAAAACAGGGTGTTAGACAAGGTTGTGTGCTGTCACCAGATTTGTTTAATATTTATTGTGAGATTATTTTAAGATCTACAGGGTGTTTTTAAAGTCGCAGTGCAGTGAATATTTCTAATATTCAGTAAATGACGTAATCATCATCTACGTACCACAATTTTGTAAACCACATTTATGAACAAACCGCTGCTTCCTTTAAGGTTTTATTTACGTAAAGGACGGGCACTACGCTACTTTCACTGTCTCATTGCTTGAAGGAAATGGTGTTGACGATTGAAAACAGGGTATTTCTGGTTGAGCATGTCTTTCGTAATGGCGGTAAATATACGGATGAGGTCATTAGACAATTCGTGAGGAAATTTCCAGACTCACAAGTCCCTCACCGAATTTCTGTTACAAAATTGATCAAAAAGTTTCGTGAAACCGGTAGTGTGGTAGATGCATACCGATATGGAAGACCTTCAATTTCACAAGACCAAATTATGGAACTCCAAGACAGAATTACAATGAGTCCAAATGCATCTTTAAACCACTTGTCTCAACAGGTGCAAATATCTAAGAGTTCTGTTCACAAGGTTTTAAGAAGTGAACTACACTATCGTCCATACAAATTAACTGAAGTGTCTCAACTCCAAGAAAGAGATTATGAATCCCGTTTAAACTACTGCATGTGGTTTCAGAATTTTATTTATGAACATGGCGCTGCCATCCTTGACATCACTTTTTTCACTGATGAGGCCTGGTTTCATTTATCCGGTTATGTGAACAGTCAGAACAATCGGCTGTGGAGCAGTGGAAACCCCCATGAATTTCATCAAGTGCCGCTTTACGATCAAAAAGTCGGAGTGTGGTGCGCTATAAGTCGTATGCGGATAATAGGACCTATATTTTTTAATGAAACAATAAATGCAGAACGTTACCGTACTTTAATTCTGGAACCGTTCATAGCACACCTTACAGAACGGGAAATTATGGAATCCTGGTTTCAGCAGAATGGGGCAACAGCACACACAGCCACAACAACGCTCAATTATTTAGAAAGCATATTTGCAAATCGCATTATTTCACGTGGAATCTGGCCTGCTCGTTCACCAGATCTAACACCCCCAGATTATTATCTTGGGGGGCATTGAAGGGGAAAGTTTATGAAAATAATTCGCAGACAATTAATGACCTAAAGACTGAAATAGTAGACAAGATTAAACAAATATCACCAGACATTATACTGAAGGTTTTCGCAAATATGGAAAGACGAAACACAACATGTCTTGAGGCCCGTGGTGGACATTTTCAACATATGCTTTAGGCACAACTTTATTGTGTTAATACCAACATTACCCATTATAAGCTCGCCGATAGCAGTCAAGTATATTTGAATAATACCATTTATTTTACAATTTGTGTGACGCATTAGTTAACCGCATTTCTGGTGACGTTTTTCTTCCGAGAGTAGAAATTCACTGCACTGCGACTTTAAAAACACCCTGTATAAGGGACATGCCTGGAATAGTAATTGGAGGTCATAATATAAATAATCTAAGGTATGCTGATGATACAGTCTTAATCGTTAAGAGTGAAAACGAGTTACAAGAAATGTTGGACATTATAGTGAAAGAAAGCAAAAATAAAGGACTCAGCCTTAATAGCAAAAAGACAGAGGTAATGGTAACAACAAAGAAAAAGACATCACCTCAGTGCAAAATAAAGACAAGTGGAACAATATTAAAACAGGTAAATTAATTTAAATATTTGGGAACTTTGTTAACCTCAGACGGAAGATGTACAAAAGAGGTGAGATGCAGATTGGCTCAGGCAAAAGCAGCTTTCCAAAAAATGAGGAAGATACTACGCAATCCATTTTTGACAATAGAAACAAGAAAAAAACTCTTAAATATTATACAGAGCCAGTCTTAACATATGGATGCGAATCATGGAAAATAAGACAACAGACAAGAAAAACTCTGGAGTCTGTAGAAATGTGGTTTTACAGAAGAATGTTGAGAGTACCATGGACAGCTAAGAAGATTAATTAAGACGCTCTGAGAGAGGTCAAAGCAAAAAGAGAGCTAATTTCCAATATTAGGAAGAGACAATCATCATTTTTTGGCCATGTAATGAGAAGAGAACAACTGGAATATATTGTAACAACTGGAAAAATTGAGGGACGAAGAGTTAGAGGGAAGCAAAGAGAAAAAAATCACAGACAGCTTAAGAGAATGGCTTGGCAGAAGGTCAACAACATAAATGATAAATAGCTGCCGAATTTGAAAATTGTGGAGAGACATGATCACATACGCCAGTAGGCACGGTACTTGATGATGATTGATATATTCATGTGGTTTCCTTCTGGTAGTCTCAAATAAATTAGATACTTCAGATCCCGATCCTGATGTTCGGGTGGTTTTTTTGTTTTCTGTGAAATATTATCTTTGTTTACTGTATGTTTAGATAGAGGTTTTGCTCTTCACTGTATTGTTGACACACTTAACTCTTTCTTTTAATCAGCTTGCACTATTTGAGAGAAGATTTGTGTCATCAACATATCTAAGTCTGGACTTATGTTGTCATTTATTGTGATAGGATTGAACTTGATAAATATGCCATTACCTCTGATACCTGCTTGCTTATCTTGTTATAGTGATTTGATAAGCTGTATTATGTGTTTTTTTTATCCCATAACGTTAATGATGTTCCACAGATTCTGGTGAAGTATTCAGTCAAATGCTTTGCTATGATGTTCCACAGATTCTGGTGAAGTAATCAGTCAAATGCTTTGCTATGATGCTCCACAGATTCTAGTGAAGTAATCAGTCAAATGCTTTGCTATGATGCTCCACAGATTCTGGTGAAGTAATCAGTCAAATTCTTTGCTATGATGCTCCACAGATTCTGGTGAAGTAATCAGTCAAATGCTTTGCTATGATGCTCCACAGATTCTGGTGAAGTAATCAGTCAAATGCTTTGCTATGATGCTCCACAGATTCTGGTGAAGTAATCAGTCAAATTCTTTGCTATGATGTTCCACAGATTCTGGTGAAGTAATCAGTCAAATTCTTTGCTATGATGCTCCACAGATTCTGGTGAAGTAATCAGTCAAATTCTTTGCTATGATGCTCCACAGATTCTGGTGAAGTAATCAGTCAAATTCTTTGCTATGATGCTCCACAGATTCTGGTGAAGTAATCAGTCAAATGCTTTGCTATGATGCTCCACAGATTCTGGTGAAGTAATCAGTCAAATGCTTTGCTATGATGCTCCACAGATTCTGGTGAAGTAATCAGTCAAATGCTTTGCTATGATGCTCCACAGATTCTGGTGAAGTAATCAGTCAAATGCTTTGCTATGATGCTCCACAGATTCTGGTGAAGTAATCAGTCAAATGCTTTGCTATGATGCTCCACAGATTCTGGTGAAGTAATCAGTCAAATGCTTTGCTATGATGCTCCACAGATTCTGGTGAAGTAATCAGTCAAATGCTTTGCTATGATGCTCCACAGATTCTGGTGAAGTAATCAGTCAAATTCTTTGCTATGATGCTCCACAGATTCTGGTGAAGTAATCAGTCAAATGCTTTGCTATGATGCTCCACAGATTCTGGTGAAGTAATCAGTCAAATGCTTTGCTATGATGCTCCACAGATTCTGGTGAAGTAATCAGTCAAATTCTTTGCTATGATGCTCCACAGATTCTGGTGAAGTAATCAGTCAAATGCTTTGCTATGATGCTCCACAGATTCTGGTGAAGTAATCAGTCAAATTCTTTGCTATGATGCTCCACAGATTCTGGTGAAGTAATCAGTCAAATGCTTTGCTATGATGCTCCACAGATTCTGGTGAAGTAATCAGTCAAATTCTTTGCTATGATGCTCCACAGATTCTGGTGAAGTAATCAGTCAAATGCTTTGCTATGGTGCTCCACAGATTCTGGTGAAGTATTCAGTCAAATGCTTTGCTATGATGCTCCACAGATTCTGGTGAAGTATTCAGTCAAATGCTTTGCTATGATGCTCCACAGATTCTGGTGAAGTAATCAGTCAAATGCTTTGCTATGATGCTCCACAGATTCTGGTGAAGTAATCAGTCAAATGCTTTGCTATGATGCTCCACAGATTCTGGTGAAGTAATCAGTCAAATGCTTTGCTATGATGCTCCACAGATTCTGGTGAAGTAATCAGTCAAATGCTTTGCTGTAATTTATGAAACATGAATGAGTTCTTGGTTGTACTCCCTGTACTTCTCAAATATGTTTCTCATTTTGAAGATGTGGTCTCGGGTGTCTCTATAATGTATGAAACCTATTGAAACTAGATGACATTGTTGCTAGCCTAATCATGATGATCAGCAAGAGTATTTTTCTGGCATGACTTTTTATGGCAATAGTTCTGTAGTTGGAGAAAAGCTAAAGATTTCCTCTCTTTGCAAAGGTGATACACTTTTCCATTTCCTTCGGCCTGTCTGCATTTTTCCAAACTTCCACACAGACATACACATACACACATACGCGTGTATATATATATATATATATATATATATATATATATATATATATATATACACGCATTATTATGCATGACAGCAATTTAATTATATCGTAGGTATGCGTTTGATATTCTTCACTTGAATAGATATATGTTATATATTTAATTGTTTTTTGGATACAATTTCCAACGACATATAAATTAAGTAAGTAAGGTGGTTTAGAACTGACCTACAACTCAGTAACACACAACATGCGTTTATGTGTCTGCCCGATGAGAAATTGTTTTAATAAAGTTCGCATGTAAGCAGTTTTAGAATAGCTTAAATCGTATATCTCTGGAGTACGAAGTAAGGCGGTGTCTGAAGCTCAGATATAAAGACTTATGTGCAAGTCATGAAGTCATTGAAAATAGAACATGTACCCTGGGAAATGAAGTAAATGCAGACTGCAGTTTTTGTAAACAACTCTTAAACTCCAAATTAAGCAAGAAGCAGACAAATACATAGAAATGAAAATATACGGCGAAAGAAAACAAAACATTACATGTCCTATGGGAGCTGCAATTTCTGTAGTCAGCAATAACTAACAGAGGCTACAGCTACTATGAAGTAATTATTGTGGAACCATAGTGATGCTTGCTGATCACACAAGGCACTCAGTTATAGAATAGTGAGAGGATAAATAGTTATTTTAAAGACAAAGATGTATAGAGCAATTATTGTGACTAAAACTGATTTCCAAAGTGCTTCAGTGTTGTGTATTAGTTTATCAAACAAAAGCGTATTGATATATATGTGTTATATTACATTCGACAGATATTATATATGTATATAATTTATGTGTATGTGCATGTGTATTTATATTTATGTATATATATATATATAAATATATATATATATATATATATATATATATATAAATATATATATATATATATATATATATATATATATCGAACAGAGAATAATCAACACCATGCAACATACAAATAAGCGGGATAAATCTAAAGAAAGTTCAACGCATCATATACTTTGGCAAAATAATATCAGATGGAAGGTGCACCACGGTACGAAAAAGTAAAATAGCTCAGTCGAAAAAACATTCAAGTAAAAGAAAAAAAAACATATTGTGCACCATGGCGATGTCAACTGAAGCGAGAAAGACAATTCATTCGTGCTATAAAGAGCTAATTATGAACTATAGACGCGAATCATGGACAGTAGACAAACAAGTGACGGGACGATTAGAGGCCACAGAGATGACATTTCTCAGAACAATATTGAGAGTCCTAAAATGCTAAAATGTCCAATGAGGAAATTCACAAAGAGGCCAGCAAAAGAAAGGAGCTCTTAAGAATCAAAAGAAAGAAACAATCAACATTTGTCAGCATCATGAGAGGAGGAAAATTGTAATACTTGATTACAACTGGCAAAATACGGGGAAAGAGATCGTGAAAGACAAAGAGAGAAGAGACTGGACAGCTTGATGACATGTGACATGGCATAGAAGATAATCAACAACAACAAAAATTAATGCGATAAATTATACATAGAAAATTGTGGAGGGACAGGATCGCCTACGCCACGTGATGATGATGATATATATGTTTAATGGAAACATCAAATAAATGGGATCTTATTTAATCTTTTCAGCAAAGTGTCGCAATTCCTGATGTAAGTAATATGATTCAGTTTTCTTCCTCTTTCCTTCCTCATTTGCCTTTCTGCATCGAGGGGAGATATAATTTGCGATCTTTAACTCTTCTCTTCGCCTCTACTGCTGTTATGTTTCCTTGTTTTTCTAATATTCCGTAAATCCATTTTTTTCATGGTCGACCCTTGGGTCTGGTGTTCTCGCAGCGTTTATTTAGGGCTCATTGTGTTGTGTTTTGATCTTTCTGCCTTGTCACGTGACCACACCATTTTATCTGTTGTTTCTTTATATATTCTATGGAGGTTTTTTTAATAGCTTTTATCTGAGTTATCAATTTCAGCTCTTGTCTATGATTTACTGATTGAAAAAATGAGCATGAAACATCACTCATTTACGCAAGGAAAAAAAAGACTTGAAATCAACAGGGATAAGACAATTATAAGGAAAAATAACAATACCCCATAGATGTATATATGTAGATGTATATATATATATATATATATATATATATATATATATATATATATCAATCGCGAGGCATTGCAAAGAGGGGCCACTTTATATATATATATATATATATATATATATATATATATATATATATATATATATATATATATAAATATTGGTTGCAATATAAATCAAGATGAAACATGGAAAAGAAGAATAGCAAGAGCAGCTGCGAATTTTGAAAACCTGGGGAAAAAATGGAAATGAAAAATACAATGCAAGAAAACCAAACCTAGAATATTCGACTTAAAAGAATGATTTACATTTACCTATGGATGTGAAGGCTGCAACACATCAAAAGAGATTGAGGAAAAAACTAAAAGCTTTTGAAGAAAAATGCCTAAGAAAAATAATCTGTTTATAGGGAAATGAATTCAAGACTAATATTGAAATCAGAGAAATAACCATGCACCCAAAGATCTCATCTACAATTATGGAAAGAAGTTGGAGATGTGCTGAAAAGAGACATGAAGAGAATTCCAAAACTGTTTCTTTTTTTGGAAAATATCTGTAGAAAATGAGGAAGACCTACAGAGACACTAAAAAGTTCACTTATAAGAGAAACAAAGTTGCCCGGCATGGACCCATTAGTAAGATCGAACACCTCGCCCAGAATGGAGTGTTTTTTGGCTGAAAACACTAAACGCGATATGCGACATGTGACAACGCGGGAAGGATTAAGAATCAAGAATATGTTTAACTTTATTACAGGAAAAGAGAAACCCTTAAATTTATAGTGAATAAGATGCCAATTTATAGTTGATAATATATACAAATATTTTTTAGGACAGGTACAGTTATAGTGATCCCAAAACCATGAAGAGATAATATCTCAAAGCCGAAGAAAATATCTCAAAGCTTAATGGCAAAGTCATGAGTTGTCTAGAAATGATCATAATTTGGCAGGAAATGAAAACAGGAATCGCTACCTTCAGAGACAAACCATCACAACTTAAAAGATAAATATGAAAATATATAGACACCCTTCTATCCGTTACTGCGAGCGGCTGGGTCGGCCGCGGGGATATTTTTTTTCTATCCACGAGTACACGTCACACTGCTTCCAGCGGGAATCGAATGCGGGTTTTGCTGAACGTCGGTAGCCCGGTCGGGTGGTTTTTCCCAAAATTGGCTAACGAGGTCACCACTCAGAACAAGAAACACGGTAAAGTTGAAACCTAATAACACCAACATTGAGCAAACAATTAAAAAAAAGTATGTCCTTACAACTCAGAACAAGAAACACGGTAAAGTTGAAACCTAATAACACCAACATTGAGCAAACAATTAAAAAAAAGTATGTCCTTACAACTCAGAACAAGAAACACGGTAAAGTTGAAACCTAATAACACCAACATTGAGCAAACAATTAAAAAAAAGTATGTCCTTACAACTCAGAACAAGAAACACGGTAAAGTTGAAACCTAATAACACCAACATTGAGCAAACAATTAAAAAAAAGTATGTCCTTACAACTCAGAACAAGAAACACGGTAAAGTTGAAACCTAATAACACCAACATTGAGCAAACAATTAAAAAAAAGTATGTCCTTACAACTCAGAACAAGAAACACGGTAAAGTTGAAACCTAATAACACCAACATTGAGCAAACAATTAAAAAAAAGTATGTCCTTACAACTCAGAACGGCAGTTAGAACAAACAATATCCGAGAAGTCCGAACTGAATACCAAATAAGAAAGTGTTAGACTAAATAGAGACTATGATTTGCCATTAATTATGCACAATAATAAGGGTAAAATAATAACATTGAAGAAAGAAGGTGTCGTCTCAAAAATAAAGAGGGAAGAAAAAATCAAAATAATCGAGATTGTACTAAAAATACAGAGTGGCGCTACATAAATATGAAATAAGTAAACACATGTACACAAAGAATCAAAACAAATGCAGAGAAGCAAAGAAAGGATGGTTAAAGCATAAATGTGAAGAAACAGAAAAAAAAACAACAAAGAAAGACTCATAATTTATACACAATCAATTAAATGAATTAACAGGAAGAAAAGAAGTCACAGTTTCAGGATATATAAAATCAAAGGAAGATAAAATAATATGGACAGAATATATCAATCAACTCTATAATGATGAAAGACCAGAGATAAGCAACTCAAAAAAGACACAGGACCACCAATAATGCAGAGAGAAGTAGAGGAGGCAATTCAACACATGAAAAGTGGCAGAGCTGCAGATCACGTCAATATAACAATCGAAGAGATAAATGCATTAAGAGAGCTGGGACTACAAGTCATAACAAAACTACTCAATGACATATATAACACTGGGCACATACCCGAAGATCTATCAAAATCTAGCAATATCGAAGAAGTCATGTGCCACTGAATTTTGAAGACCATCGCACTATTAGTCTCAAGAGCCATATAAAGAAAATATTACAAAGAATTATCATGAGACGTATAAGGAACAAAATAAAACCAGAAATAAGTTGAGGAACAATGTGGATTTGTGGAAAGAAAGGGCACTGATAATGCAATATACATCTTAAGAACATTGATAGAAAGAGCTATAGAGGCAAATACAGATCTATATATGTGCTTTATAGACAAGACAAAAGCATTTGACAAAGTAAAGTATGTGGAAATAATCAACATGTTGAAGAATTTAAACATTGATGGAAATGATCTGCGAATTATTTTTTTTGTTAAAATGCACTGGCAACAAACAGCAGCTATACGAATTAACAACCAAACAGGACAATTCCAATATATAAAGCAAGGAGTCAGACAAGGCTGTGTTCTGTCACCGGATTTGTTTTCACTTTACAGCGAATGTATTATGAGATCAATAGTAGACAGAAAAGGAATTCAGCGGTCACAACATAAATAATTTACGATATGCGGATAGCACAGTCTTAATAGCATAGACAGAGAATGAACTACAAGAAATGATAGACACAATAGTAAAAGAAAGTAACAAAAAAAGGTCTCAGTCTGAATAGTAAGAAAACAGAAGTAATGGTCATATCGAAGAAACAATCATCACCATCATGTAGCATACAATAAATAGGAAAAATCTGAAACAAGTGCAACATGCGACAAATACTTGGACACAGTATTAAGATCAGATGGAAGATACTTCACAGAAGTAAAACGCAGAATACATCAGGCTAAAATAGCATTTAAGAAAATAAGAAATATCTTATTCAACAATTCTATGTCAAAACAAATGAGAAAGAGTTCATCGCTGCAATGTAGGACCAATTCTGATGTTTGGAAGCGAGTCATGGACAGTAGACAAACAAACGAAATGATGATTAAAAGCCACAGAGATGGGATTTCTCATAGGAATGTTGAAAGTTCCGGGTGGGGGGCTAAAATTGCAATGAGGAACTGAGGAAGTTCTCAAGAGATCAACATAAAAAGGGAGCTCCTAAAAGACATTTTTTAAAAATCAATCAACATTTTTCGGGCACACCAGAGAAAAGTTAGAATACTTGGTTATAACTGGCAAAATAAAATAAAATAGAGATTGTGGACAACAAAAAGATAAAATACTGTATAACTTGGTGTCATGCCATGGAAAACAGTCAACAACATAACTGAAATAATGCACTGTAGATAGAAGATTGTGGAAGGACATGATCGCCAACACCAACCGCTAATGCACATGATGATGATGATGATGTACATCCACATTAATGAATATAGATAAAAATAAGATAAAATTAACTTCTATAAAAAATAATTGAAAATATGAACATCTCAATAGGTGCTCTGATCCCTTCCTGAATATGTCCCGAAGAGTACAGCCACTGACGACTCCAGCTCTAATGTTGATTGATAAGTCCTCTTATGTCCCCTCTAAGACTCTCATTTCTATCTACGCACATCTTACCCATCTCTTTCACCCGAAAAAAGTTACGTGGTTTCATGGCTGCCGAAATACTGTGTCATTCTCGCGTCTCAGAGGAATCAATGAGGTCCTATAATCCGTAGTTTGGCCGTCATCGACGACAGCACAGCTAACCTGCCTGTCCGCGCTTTCATTTCCCCTTATTTATGAGAGTGGTGAATGAAATAATGTGGTGTCAATTAAGTACGGTTGATATAATATGATGTAAGTTAGAGACGAGTGATGTGATATGGTGTAGGTTAGTGACGAGTGACGTGATATGATGTACGTTATTCGCGACTGACGTAATATGGTGTATTTTAGTGGCGAGTGACGTGATATAGTGCGAGTTAGTGACGTGTGACGTGACATGGTGTAAGTTAGTAACGATTGATGTGTTATGGTGCAGGTTAGTGGCGAGTGACGTGATATGATGTACGTTATTCGCGAGTGACGTAATTTGGTTTATTTTAGTGGCGAGTGACGTGATATAGTGCGAGTTAGTGACGTGTGACGTGACATGGTGTAAGTTAGTAACGATTGATGTGTTATGGTGCAGGTTAGTGACGAGTGACGTGATATGGTGGAAGTTAGTGACGAGTGACGTGATATCATGTAAGTTAGTGACGAGTGACGTGATATCATGTAAGTTAGTGACGAGTGACGTGATATCATGTAAGTTAGGGACGAGTTATGTGATGTGGTGGAAGTTAGGGACAAGTGATGTGATGTGGTGTTAGTTAGTGACGAGTTACATGATATGATGTACGTTAAGAACTAACGATGCGATATGGTGTAAGTTAGTGACGAGTGACGCGATATGATGTAAATTAGTGACGAGTGATGTGATATGGTGTAAGTTAGGGACGAGTGATGTGAGATGATGTAAGTTAGGGACGAGTGATGTGATATGATGTAAGTTAGGGACGAGTGATGTGAGATGATGTAAGTTAGTGACGAGTGATGTGAGATGATGTAAGTTAGGGACGAGTGATGTGATATGATGTAAGTTAGGGACGAGTGATGTGAGATGATGTAAGTTAGTGACGAGTGATGTGATATGGTGCAAGGTAGGGACGATTGATGTGATATGATGTAAGTTAGGGACGAGTGATGTGAGATGATGTAAGTTAGTGACGAGTGATGTGATATGGTGGACGTTAGAAACAGGTGATGTGACATTATGAAAGAAAGTGACGAGTGCATGATAATATATAAGTTACTGAGGGGTGACATAATATGATGTAAGTAAGTGTTGTAAGATTTTGACAAATTTCGTGATATTGTGTAAGTTTGTGACGAGTGCCTTGATACAGCGTTAGTAACCTGTGATGTATTATGGTGTATGTTAGTGACGAGAGACATGATATGGTTTAAATTAGTAACGAATAACGCGATATGGTGTAAGCTAGTGACCGGTGACGTGACATGGTGTAAGTTAGCGAGTGACGCATTATGTTGTAGATTATTGACGAGAGACATAATATGGAGTAAGTTACTGACGATTGACGATATTTGATGTAAGTTAGTGGCGCGTGAAGAAATATGGTGTACGTTATTGACGAGTAACGTGATATGATGTACGTTATTGACGAGTAGCGTGATATGATGTACGTTATTGACGAGTAACGTGATATGATGTACGTTATTGACGAGTAACGTGATATGGTGTACGTTATTGACGAGTAACGTGATATGGTGTACGTTATTGACGAGTAACGTGATATGATGTACGTTATTGACGAGTAACGTGATATGGTGTACGTTATTGACGAGTAACGTGATATGGTGTACGTTATTGACGAGTAACGTGATATGATGTACGTTATTGACGAGTAACGTGATATGGTGTACGTTATTGACGAGTAACGTGATATGATGTACGTTATTGACGAGTAACGTGATATGGTGTACATTATTGACGAGTAACGTGATATGATGTACTTTATTGACGAGTAACGTGATATGATGTACGTTATTGACGAGTAACGTGATATGATGTACGTTATTGACGAGTAACGTTAAACATCGCAAGTTAAGGACGATTGATGAGATATAGTGTAAGTTAGTGACGAGTGGTATCGTGTGGCTGGGGATGAGGTCTGGGAAGGTCATTGCTTGATATAGGAATCTCCTTCTATAAACATGCAATAAATGTGCTAATATTTTTATTCTCCTCACACTCCGTCTGTCGCTCTTATTCACTTTCATTCTGTGTGTTTTACATAATAGAAAAAGTAACTCATGATTATTTTATCACTTTCCTATTATCTAGATTCTCACATAAATACCGACAAGTTCAATTCTCTTAAATTCTTGATACAACAACCTACATTTATTTATAGTTGCCTCCACTTTAGTCTTGGTCTACCTCTGCCTTTTCTATCTTGTACCTTCCCTTCCTAAGAACTATGTCATCAGCAAAGTCTAAGACATTAAGTTTCGTTTTCATTGACTTCGTGATTCCATTTCTTTTGTTCTAAGTTATTGTTATAATCTAATCTATAGCCAAAAGAATTGGGAATGTTTCAACAAATAAAACAGGGTGTTAGTCAAGGTTGTGTGCTGTCACCAGACTTGTTTAATATATATAGGGAGATTATTTTAATATTCATAAAGGGTATGCCTGGAATAAAAAGCGAAGGTCATAATATAAATAATCTAAGGTATGCTCATGATACAGTATTAATCGCTAAGAGTGAAAATGAGTTACAAGAAATGTTAGACATTATAGTGAAAGAAAGCAAGAATGAAGGATTCAGCATTAATAGCAAACAGAACGACGTAATGGTAACAACAAACAAAAAGACATCACCTCAGTGCAAAATAAAAAATGTGGAAAAATATTAAAACAGGTAAATGAATTTAAATATTTTGGAACAATGTTAAGCTCAGATTGTAGATGTACAACAGAGAGCAGAATGGCTCAGGCAAAAACAGCTTTCCAAAAACTGATGAAGATACTTTGCATTCCATTTTTGACAATTTAAACAAGAAAAAGAGTTCTTTAATGTTATTTAGAACCAGTTTTAACATATGGATGTGAATCATGGACAATAGGACAACATACTAGAAAATCACTGGAGGCAAAAGAAACGTGGTTTTACAGAAGAATGTTTAGAATGCCATGGACAGCTAAGAAGAGTAATAAAAACGTTCTGAATGAGGTCAAACAAAAAGGAGAACTAATTTCCAATATTAGAAATAAAAAATCATTATTTTTGGTCATGTAATGAGAATAGAAGACCTGGAGTATATTGTAACAACTGGAAAAATTGAGGGACGAGGAGGTAGAGGGAAGCAAAGAGAAAAGATACCAGACAGCTTAAGAGAATGGATTGGCAGATGGTCAACAACAAAAATGATAAATAACCGTCGTGAACGAAAGTTGTGAGGAGACATGATCACCTACACCAGCAGCCTTGGTACTTGATAATGATGATGATGATAATAATGATGATGATGATGATAATGATGATGATGATGATGATGATGATAATGATGATGATGATGATGATGATGATGATGATGATAATGATGATGATGATAGCCATGAGAAAGAGAATTGGAGATAGGAGACACCCGAGTTTTACAACTTTTCTTATTTCAAAATCTTGTGTAAGCTTCTCTTCTTGAACACAACATTTCATTCCTTCATACATTGTTTGTATCAATAGAATAACCGTTATATGTACTGCATAATGTTTCATCAACTTCCAGAGGATTCTTCTGCCTAAACTAACAAATGCCTTTTTATAAAAGATTTAAGAACGTGTGTACATATATATATATATATTTTTAACTTGAAATAAATGTAATATAAATTGCTATACTATGTCTTATATTTTAGGAAATTAGAGACGTAGATCCTGTAAGTAATATTTTCAAATTTAGTGAAAGAAGGTGCATTAAACGTCATTTATTTTGTGTGCTCATTATTCTTAATCTTTAATAACTTGGATACGTACATATACATGTGAAGAGTTGATTCGATCACAAGTGTTGCATACAACACATATTGTTATTTGCTGGATGTAGTGTAAACATTTAGTTTCAAAGCTGCAGGAGGTCGACGTCTGGGAGTCATGTCCTAGTCGGAAAACCTTGCCTAGAGAAAGTAAATGGTCGAAACACTTGCTTCGAGGAGAGAACTTCTGATGATCAGAATTCCTCCTGTAGCGAATCTACGTATAAAGAGTTTCTTGTTACTACATCATATATAGCTTAATGACAAATATATTTATATGTACGTACAAAGTGTGTGTATGTGGGTATATGTGTGTGTCAGTGTTTTAGTTCTTTGGTATGACAGTCAAGTAGTAATACCGCAAGTATAAATGTGTACTGGACCAGAATATATATTTGATTGTTATTTAGAAATAGCTTTTGTGTTCGGAGTGCAGTGATGATGACTCGCAAATAACTCAATAACTTTTATAAAATTCCAAAACAATATTTCCTATATTCCAGCTATACAGAAGTTACGATTATGTAAGTCAATGGCTAAGAACTCACCTAAAACTCATGCGTGTATGTGACTGCGCAGTTCTAAACTGTTTAATTACAGCGTTCCTGCATGATAATATTATCATTATTGACAACGTTTATCGAAGGGATTTTAAGGAATTATTGTTCTACCACTAGGGTTGCTTATAGACCCATCTTGAACACACAAAGAAATAATTGACAGAAAAATATACGTTTCAAAGATAGACATGAATGGGGCAATTATTGCGACTATCAATTATCGTTTTGAAAGTACTTCAGCATTTTTTCAGTATTAATGAATGGATCACATACACACACATTTATGCATATCTATGTTTACACAACCATATACATATGCATACATATATATATATATATATATATATAAACATTCATATATAAATTTATATTAAAACATATGTTTTCAATAAAGATATATCTATTTATTTCATCATATTCTCTGGTGGCCTCGTGTGCGCCTCTAAAAGATTCGAAAGAAACGGAGAAGGGCATTGTCCTGAAGGTCAATAAGATTGACTATGGGCAATTCTATATGTATGGCCTTGGTCGTCTTGGCCGACGGTTGATAGCAAGCAATCTTGATATGTTAGTAGTTTGGTAAAGCATTAGTGTCTCATACTGGGTGCTGCTTTACTGAACATCTTATCTGGTGATTAAATTTGTCAATACTGGACAGACAGATCCGTCCACAGAACGAGCTAGATGTAACCTCGGTGCCTGGCCTTGTCTCTTTTCTCATGCGCCTTTTTGTCTTCTGAATGTTATATCTGTTCCGAAAGTCGATGTGCCACTTTTTATTTTTGCTCTGAATGTGCTACGATCCGCAGCCACATTTTCCAGTTCTTTTCACTTACAGTAAATTCCCATAAGGAAGCCCCACAAACATCCTTATATCTCTACACTGGTCTGCCCTTTGGTCTCTTTCCTTCCTTAAGTTCGGCATACAATATTTGTTTGGAAATACGATTGTTTGCCATTCTACATACATGGTCCAGCTACCTTAGCCTGCGAATCCTAAGTGTTTCCATGATCGATGGGAGTTTGGCTCGTAGTAAGACATTAGAGTTAGTTACTTTGTCCTGCCATTCATATATTCATAATCTTGCGAAGGCAACGTACATGAAAGCTGTTTAACCTTTTCTCTTGTCCTGCATAGGTAGTCTAAGTTTCTGATCCGTATAGAAGTGTACTAAGCACATAACTTTGGTAAATTTGAATCTTAGTCCTGAGTGTTAAATTGGTGTTTTCCCATTCTCTAACTTTAAGTTTACCAAATGTGGAAGCTGCCTTTCCTATTCGGGAGTTAATTCTTCTTCAAGGGAGACATTGGTTGTGACCATAGAACCGAGATAGGTGAACTTTCTCACATTTTCAAGAAGTATGTTATTTAATTATTTAGCTGCAGAGGTTATCTAAAAAAGGTTTAGAGCTACACCTTGTTGAAGCACCACAGTCTTCTTGATACTTATTGATAGAGAGAATAATACACATGATCTAGCTATATTATATAGACTGTCTGATGCTAAATACGTTAACTGTTCTGCTTGTTAACTGTTCAGGAGTGTAAAGATATTTCGCACTATTAACAAGATATGCCGGCAGGGTTGAATAATATTGAAAGGACTTTTAAATATAGGTAAATGAGAAGGAGGTTTATAAAAATGTTATGAAATATCCAAGTTTGTTTTTTTTTATCAGAAAGAAACATCATTATGCTTCTACAATGTAAGGATAATATACATGCCAAAATGGTTATGGTGAAGGCAGTGAGAAAATTAAAATGGAAAATATACACAGAAAAAAATATAATCGAACGGCAATGCATAAATACAATTATTGAAGCAGAGAAAGACATTTTTCATGGAAAGCAAAGTTACTGAATTTAAAATTGGATCACTGAAACAACTTTTAAAAAATATTGTTAAAAAAGCCAGCCAAAAAATAGCTAATAGTTTAGAGCAGGGGTGGCCAAATGGCGGCCCGCCAGCCTAGTTTTCTTGGCCCGCGAAGCTCCACGGACTTACTTCATTTTTTACCCCTAATAGCGGATTTCTCCTGGTTTTAATCCGTGTCGGAGTTAACTCTTCTATCGTTTAAGAATACACAATTTGAAAATCTCTGTCAATTTCTCGCAACAGCTAGATTGGCAACATAATTTCAAATACACACACACACACACACACACACACACACACACACATACACACACACACACACACACACACACACACACACACTGCACAACTAATGGTGCCGACAATATTCAAAGTCTTTGCTTCGAGTTGGTACCGCAAAGTTGCTTTATTGTCAGTGCGGTGATAGCGTCAGATCTTTGGCTCAACATTTGTCGTCTGGACTTGCGGTGGCTCTTTCATTTCGCGGTAAGGGGTTAATGAGGTTGGGAGGGACAGGGGTGAGGGGACTTCGTAGCTCTAATTCTGTCTTTGAAGTTACATTCAAAATGTTTCACTGTTCGCCTTCATTCCCTTTGATCCCATCGTCTTGTCTTGTCCATAAAATGACTGCAACGTGTTTATTTGGTCACAATCTTTTGATTTCATTGTCAAACACAAGTCTGTGTATAACTGTAAAATCTGGACTTATTTTCGATAGTGGACCAACATTCTGTGACTTTTAACTTTGATGTGAGATTTTGTATTAAATCATGTTAAAACGTAGAAAAGTTGATTGTGAAAATCGCATATTTAAACCTGAATGGGAATTAGATTATTTGTTCATCTTCAATAAGGATAGTAAACCTCAGTGCTTAATTTGCGTTCAAGTGTTAGCCGTTTTGAAGGAATATAATTTAAAACGGCACTATGCCACACATCATCAAAACATGTATGAGAAACATAGCATTGAAGCTAGGAAGCTTTTGGTTGAACAGCTGAAGACAAAGTTGAATCAACAGCAAAGTATGTATACAAAGGGCAATAAAATTAAAGAGTCATCGATCATTGCATCATATACAGTTACCTATGAGCTTGCAAAATCTAAAAAACCCTTTACTGACGGAAATTTTGTGCAGAAATGTGCGATTCAAATGGCAAAGGCATTCGGTCAAGAAAAAATAGCCAAAGAATTTGAATCTGTGCCTCTTTCAAAACAAACTGTAGCCAGAAGAACAGAAGACATCAGTCTGCAACTGTCTCAAAGTTTAAAATCTTGTATTGAAAACTGCTCATATTTTTCGCTCGCGATTGATGAAAGTACTGACATCACTGACACATGCCAGCTTCTTATTTTTGTTAAAGTTATCCAGGAGGATTTTACTGTTATTGAAGAATTGTTGAAAGTTTGCTCTTTGCATGACACTTGTAGAGGGACAGACATATTTTCTGCAGTTCATAGTGCCGTAGATGAAGTAGGTGCTTTTGGAAAGTTGTCTGCAGTGTGTACTGATGGTTGCAAAGCTTTTATTGGTTCAAATACTGGTTTTGTTGGACTTCTAAAGCAAAACAAAATTAACGTACCTACATTGCATTGCATAATTCATCAAGAGGCCCTTTGTGCAAAGTCCATAAATCTAAAAGACACCATGGCTACTGTTGTGAAAATAACAAATTTGATAAGAGGAGGACACCAGTCTTTAAATCACAGGAAGTTTTTATCATTTTTAGAGGAAGTAGATTCTAGCTACGGTGATCTCCTGCTTTATACAGAAGTAAGATGGCTTAGTCGAGGGAAATGTTTAATAATATTTTTTGAACTGAAGAATGACATTTATGACTTCCTGCGAGAGAACTTACCATGCTCCTTTGATCTTCAACATGCACTCAAAGACATTAATTTCCTTCATAATCTGGCATATCTCACAGACATCACACAACATTTGAACATATTGAATTTGCAGCTACAAGGGGAAAAGCAAACCATTTTTCAATTGATGGGATATGTTGATGGTTTTAAAAAGAAGCTGAATCTATTTAGACTTTCTTTGCAAAAAAATGATCTGTTCCATTTTTCAAGTTGTAAGCAGTTGTTGTCAGAGATAGAAAGTGCAAACTTCAGTAAGTACGCAGCTGACATTGAACATTTGATTTGTGAATTTGATCGACGATTTCAAGATTTTGAAATGTTTCGTTCGCAAACGGAACTTTTTAATAACCCAATTAAGTGCACAGTGGAGTGCCAGCCATCAGATCTTCAACTAGAGTTGTGTGACCTTCAGTGTGACCCCTTCCTCAGTACTGTAAAGGCATTAGGAGCTGACTTCTGGAAATTGCTACCAAATGAACGTTACCCGTGTCTGAGAAAATGGGCACTAAAGATGTGCTCTATATTCGGCAGCACATATCTCTGCGAGACAACATTCTCTTCCATGAAGTTAATTAAATCTAAGACCAGGAACAGAATGACCGATTCGACATTGTCCCATACTCTCCGAATCGCCACGTCAAAAATGGAAGTGGACTTCAAATCTCTGGTGCAAAGCTGTGACAAGTCACAATCGTCGCACTGAGACATTAAAGGTAATTTTAAAATGAATAATTAATGGATTTGTTACAAATCAAATATGTAGTCAAAGTGCAAGCATTATTTATATATTACTATATCGCATAGGTCCCTACTGTCATTTTTGACGATATTCTTAAGTGTGGCCCGCGGGTCTTGGCCTTGGCTTTAATCCGGCCCTCAGGCAACCTCAAGTTGGCCACCACTGGTTTAGAGGCTGCCGTTTTACCTATCCTCCAACATGCAGTAGATCTCTTTCTCATATCATCATTTCATCTTTTATCCATCTGTCATCTTCTCCTATACTTACCAGTCCTTATCATCCTAGATGAAGTAGTATTTATCTATGCCTCATCGTTTATTATCGTTGTCCTCGTTCTCTGATGAACGTATCCGATGTAGGCCGAAACGTTAGTATTTTGTTGAGTTTTTTTTTTTTTTGTAAAACTCTCACCATACCTTGCAGGAGTGTATGTTACATCCCACTACTGGCTCCTTGCTACCAGCTTTACCGCAGCACTGCATTTATTTGTCCGCACCCTAATAGTTTAAAATAGATAACGAGATACGCAAAGACTTCAGGCAGCGGAAAGAAGATATACATTCAACAAGTCTTCAAATAGAAGTCAAGAACAAGAAATAATATTCAGCATTCGATACACCAGGAAACAAGATACTAACCAATAACAGAAAAAAAAAAAACAATTGCAGAATGTGAATCCTTTGTAAACATAGATGGATAAATCTAATAAATCAACAACATGAATATATAACATTATTCAGCGATAGAAAGTGAAGACTACACAGATGAACAAATAGAGGCATACTTTGAAGACCTAAATAAAGTTATGAAGCAAGTAAAATCTTCAGACGTTTTGTTCTAATGGGTGACATGAACGCTAATGTAGGAAAAGATATATATAAGCCCATTATAGGAAATCATGGTTTAGGAAAAAGAACTGACCGAGGAGAAAGATTAATACAATTCTGTGAAGAAAATAGGCTGATAATATGTAACACCTACTTTGAGCAAGAGAAATGGAAACTAACACATGGAAAAGCCCTGGAGATATGAAAAGGAATCAAATAGATTACATAATGATAAAAGAAAGGTTCAGTAACAGCGTAAAGAAAGGCAAAATCTACCCAGGAGCAGATATTAATTCAGATCACAATCCTGTAATGATTAAAATGAAAATCAAACTAAATAAAAACAAGAAAAAGTCTAATTCATCAACAAATCCACTAGATATAACAGCTTTAAGTCAAAAAGATATTAACGATACCTATCCAATACAAGAAAAGAACACATACCAGAAACTGCTAGAAGAAGGAATTGAACAATACAGAAGAAAAAATCCTGATGAAAAAATGGATAACGTAACAATATCTTAGAAAAATGGAAGAAAGGAGACAAGCGAAGAACACTGCGCATTGCAATAAAATAGATAATGAAATACGCAAAATGTGCAAAAAGACAAAAGAAGACTGGCTCAGCCAAAAATGTATAGAAATAGAAACTATGGAAAGCAAACAAGACTTAAGAGGAATGCACACAGAAATAAAGAGAATGACAAATAAAAATTTAAAAAGCCACAGAAGGTGGATGCATTGCAGACAAAAAAAAGGAAAAATGCAACAAACAGACAATAAAGATATTATAGATAGAGGACAGTGACTTTAGAACAATAAGACTAATGAGCCATGTTACAAAAATCTTGCTAAAAATTATACAAGGAAGGATTCAGAATAAAATCAATACTGAAGTAGATGATCAGCAATTTGGATTTAGGAAAAATAGTGTGACAAAAGAAGCCATATTCTGCATGAGAACATTAATCGAAAAGAACACAGACAGAAGTAAACAAACCAATATATGCCTGCTTCATAGACTACATCAAAGCTTTTGATAGAGTACACCACAAACAACTTCTAGAATGCCTAAAAGAGATACATCTAGATGACATGGACATACGACTAATATGCAATCTATACTGGGAGCAAACAACAATAACAAAATATAACAAAGAGAACTCTACACCCATTGATGTTTATGATGACGAAAGAGGAGTAAGACAGGGATACATCCTATAACCAAGCTTGTTCAATCTATACACTGAGCAAATCTTTAAAAACATCATAGAGATGCCAGGCCTACAAATTAATGGAAAGATAATCAATAACCTAAGATATGCTGACGATACTTACTACTAGCAGAAAATCTTAGTGATCTACAACAATTACTTAATGAAATAAACGTGATAAGCAAAAAATATGGACTAGATATGAATATCAAAAAGACTAAAACTATGATCATAAATAAAGAAAATACTCAAAACCCACAAGTGGATATCAAAATTGAAGGAATAGACCTTGAGACAGTTCAGAACTATAACTACCTTGGACATACTGTAACCAGTGATGCAAAATGTACAATTGAAATAAACAAAAGAATCACCATCATCAAGCACCAGGCCTACTGGCGTAGGTGATCATGTCTCTCTACAATTTTCGATCTCGGCAGCTATTTATCATTTCTGTTGTTGACCTTCTGCCAAACCATTCTCATAAGCTGTCTGTTATTTTTTCTCTTTGCTTCCCTCTATCTCTTCGTTCCTCAATTTTTCCAGTTGTTACAATATATTCCAGTTGTTCACTTCTCATTACATGGCCAAAAATGATGATTGTTACTTCCTAATATTGGAAATTAGCTCTCTTTTTGCTTTGACCTCTCTCAGAACATCTCCATTACTCTTCTTAGCTGTCCATGGCACTCTCAACATTCTTCTGTAAAACCACATTTCTACAGACTCCAGTGATTTTCTTGTCTGTTGTCCTATTGTCCATGATTTGCATCCATATGTTAAGACTAGCTCTACATAACATTTAAGAACCTGTTTCTTGTTTCTATTGTCAAAAATGAATTGCATGGTATCTTCCTCATTTTTTGGAAAGCTGCTTTTGCCTGAGCCATTCAGCATCTCACCTCTTTTGTACATCTTCCGTCTGAGGTTAACAAAGTTCCCAAATATTTAAATTCATTTACCTGTTCTAATATTGTTTCACATGTCTTTATTTTGCACTGAGGTGATGTCTTTTTCTTTGTTGTTACCATTACCTCTGTCTTTTTGCTATTAAGGCTGAATCCATTATTTTTGCTTTTTTTCACTATAATGTCCAACATTTCTTGTAACTCATTTTCACTCTTAGCGATTAAGACTGTATCATCAGCATACCTTAGATTATTTATATTATGACCTCCAAGTGCTATTCCAGGCATTTCCCTTATGGATCTTAAAATAATCTCACTATAAATGTTAAACAAATCTGGTGACAGCACACAACCTTGTCTAACACCCTGTATTATTTGTTGAAACATTCCCAATTGGTTTCCACTTCTTAGGCCGCTGTTTATTGCCAGTATATGTTCTTTATTATTCTTAGATCTTTGCTGTCTGCGTTTATGCTTTCTAAAATTTTGATTATTTCTTGGTGCTTTACTTTGTCAAATGCCTTGTTGTAATCTGTGAAACATAGGTATAGATCTCTTTTCACCTCTAAGGCTCTTTCTACTAAAGATCGTATGATATAAATGGCATTGCTTGTTCCTTTATCTCTAACAAAACACATTGTTCATCGCTAATTTCTGGACTGATTTTGTTTCGCACTCTTCGCATGATGATTCTTAATAATATCTTAGTCATACGACTCATAAGACTTATTGTGTGATGATCATCGCATTCAATCGCACCCGATTTCTTTGGTAGGGCTATGAATATTGATTTGAGCATGTCGTCTGGTATATATCCGCTGTTGTAGATATCATTCAATATTTGTGTTATTAATTCTATTCCAAAATCACCCATGGCTTCAATCTCTTCTTTAGTTATATTATCTGGTCCAGGAGCCTTGCCTGCTTTCATATTGCTCAAGGCATCTTCCACTTCTAATCTGAGTATTTCTGGTCCTTCTCCATTATCCTTTATATTTACTTCCGTTCATTCATCATTATAAAGATCGTTAATGTATTCTGTCCATCGTTCCCTTATGTTTTCATGATCAATCAACAGTTCTCATTTCTTTGATCTTAGATATCCATTTTTTATTGCGTTTTTCTTCCTGTTAATTCCTCAATTTGTTTGTATAAAGATTTATCATCTTCATTTTGTAGTATTTCAATCTCTTTGCATCTCTCTTTTAGCCATGCTTCTTTTGCTTCATTGCATTTTACTACAATTTCTTTATTTAATCTCTTATACTCATCTTAATTTTCTTTATTTCTTCTTCTTGTATCCATTAGCTGCAAAATATCATCTGTCATCCATTTCTTTCTTGAATTTGTCCTCACTGATGGTATGAACTTTTTTGATGTTTGTTGCATTGATTCTTTTAGCATTTCCCACTGTTCATTAAAGTTTTGTTTCTTCTCTAGTGCATTGTACCGGTTCTGAATTGTGATTTTATATTTGCAGCTTCTTGTCTGATTTTAGTAAATCTAAATTTAACTTGATGTTAACTGAGGCTCGTTTTGTTGTTTTTAATTTTACTCTAAGCTTTCCCACAACTGGTACATGATGACTATTGCCATCTGCCCCTGGTCTAGTTTTGACACACACCATACTGATTCAAAATCTATTGCTTTATAATCAATAATCAATATAATGAATTTGATTACGTGCGTTGTTCCCTGGGCTTTTCCATGTCCACAGGCGTCTTGGATGTTGCTTAAACCAGGTGTTTCCTATCATCATGTTGTGTGCTCTTGCCCAGTCAATAAGTTTCTCACCTCTTTCATTCCTCTCGCCTAAGCCATAATGACCAACTACTTCCTCAAAAACAGAAGAATAAGAATGGCAAAAGTAATTTTAATGTCATGAACAACATACTAACATCAAAACAAATAACACTAGAGCTAAAAATAAACATAGCAAAATGTTACATCTCAATATTCCTATATGGTCCAGAAACATGGACATTCGACAAGAAAACAGAACAAATAAGTGAAGACTTGGAAATGTGGATATGAAGAGGAATAGGTCGAATTGGTGGAAATAAAAGAAAACAAACGATGAAGTTTTAAAACAAACTAAAAATTAAAAAAAAGAACTACTAATCACAATTCAAACAAGACAAATGCGATTTTTGGGCCATGTTAAAAGACACAACAGCCTTCTAAAGTAATCCTGGAGGGGAAAATACAAGATAAAAGAGGCAGCGGCAGACCAAGACTAAAATGGACGAGTAACATCAAAAGATGGACAAATCAGCCTATGACAACCTGCACCATCAAAGCAAGAGACAGAGCAGAATGGCGCTCCATGGTAGCCAACATTCGTTGCGGAGACAGCACTCGATGATGATGATGATGATGATGATGATGATGAGAAAGTGAAAGAAAACTATAGTATTACATATGTATATATATATATATTTAATTCTTTTCAGCGTTAGTTGTATATTTCATTATTTACAATCATTTTAATGCACTTTAAATGTACGCTGTACTGATATATTTCAGGAAACTGAGGATAACGAAGATGTAAGTAAAATGAATCAGAACAACTTATGGACTGCCTACAAGAGATACATCTACATATACATCTACATATACATCTATATGAAACAGACATAAGACTAAAATGTAATTTATACTGGGAGCAAACAGCAATAATACAAAATAACAAAGTGAACCTGACAACCATTGATATAAAAGGAGGAGTAAGGCAGTATGAATGATGGTATTGTATGACGAAGGACATTTCTGTTGTGTTCACTGTCACTGCTACTATGATATAGATATATATATGTTTTGTCCTGCGTTTGCAACGATGGGGACTACAGCTCCACTTCTTTGTTTGGATATTCGATGAAATGTTAATTCTGACAATTCCACTGACACTGGTTGAGCAATAATAGATTTTTTGTTGTTCGTAGTGTTACCTAAGCCTTCGAATAGCTATAACGATAATCAATAACCTAAGATATGCTGATGATGTTTTACAGGGGAAAAAAACCTAAAGATCTACAACAATTACTTAACGATATAAACATGGCAAAGCATATGGATTAAATAGAGTTATTGAGATATGTGCGGGTCATCATCATTGCACTCGGAACATGTGTACAGGTGCTCAGATCCCCTCCTCCTCAAGTCCCGCAGTGTCCAGCGACGGACGACTCCAGTTCTGGGTTGGTTAATAAGTTTTCTTACACAGCCACTAGGTTTATCATTTCTGGCTGTGCCAATTTTAACTCCCATTTCCATCATCCGAAGAAGTGACGTGGATCTGTGTTTGTCGAAGTCATGTGCTCTTCCCACATCTTGGAGGGCATTGATAATGTCCGCCCGATCCATTGGTTGCCCGTCCTCAACGACAGCGCAGCAAGCCAACCTGTCCGCTCTCTCATTTCCCCGTACTCCCGCATGTCCAGGGACATAGACAAAGGTGACCTTACGTATTTTGGATTTCTGCAACGACTCTACCCATTGCATGCGTACAGAGCCTGCTTCCACTTTTTTAATCATGCTCATCGAATCACTCAGTATACATGCGTGGGTGTAGTCTTGCGACTCTAACCATTTGAATACCTTGGTCACTGCCATCACCTCCATTGTCATGCTACTCGTGGTCATGACGTATGCACTACTGTCTTCTTTGACTATTCTGTCTGCCGAGCGTGTTGTAAAGGCCCATGCACTTCTTTGGTGTCGTCTTACAGATCCGTCTGTATAGATGACTGCATCTTTCTCATCGGTGTTATCGCAGATGAGACCGTTGACCTCAGCTTTAACCACGACCGGGTTCTGTTCCCTACTTTTCCCGTCGAGTGTGACAATACACGAGAAAGTCCCCTTGAATGACGTAGGAACCCGTATCCAATCCTCTCCAACGCTGATATTGGTAAGCCCACAGACCTGTTTGATGACATCTTCTGCTCGGCCCACCCATGATTTGTCTCTTTTTAGCCTTGCACCTTTCCCTGTGTTGAGCACGTGGTGCAACAGATGATTTCTATCTGTACTAGTCTTCAGGTATGCTCGTGCTCTCCAGATCTTGATTCTGTTATCCGTGGTTGGAAAATCAAGACGATATCTCATTGCTACACAGGGAGTGTCCCTTGCACATCCCAAGATAATGCGCATGGCTTCAATGTGTATTTTCTCCAGCCTATCAATTTGAGTCGTACTGATAGTAAGAATTGCCAGGGCATACTCGATTGGTGCGAGAACAAATCCCTGGAACAGAAGAGTAAGTAGCCTCTGCTCGATGTTGGCAGCTGCCATAACCTTCAAGGTGGCTAATCCTTTGCAGGATTTTGTTATCACATGGTCGACGTGGTCCCGAATACACAGGCTGCGATCAAACGTAACTCCGAGGTATGTCATCAACATGTCCCTGGTCACCTCATCAGCTCCCATTCGTACTACCGGTGTGGTCGTATTAACGATATGATTGTTAAGGGAGAACCATGAAACTGATGCTTTATTAGGATTAACCAATGCACCTGAAACCCCTCACCAGGAAGAAATGCGATCAAGTTCGTCTTGCATTGTGGAGGCGATTCCCGTCTGTCTCTTCAATGTCGATATACCAGAATATCATCAGCAAAAGTCATAGTTCTTCCCCTCCCATCCAGCTGTTGGGCCGTGATCGTTATTGTGTACACGTTAAATAGAACTGGTGACAATGGTGAGCCTTGTGGCAGACCAGGACAAATGGATGTTGGCTCGGAAGACCAACTTCCACATCTGAGTATCACCTTCCTCTGAAATAGCGATCCTTTCTAATGAAGAAGGGGCGCACCGTCAGTTTGAGGAGCATATGCATGAGGTGTTCAATTGGTACCCTGTTGTATGCATCCCCCAGATCTATAGCAGCAGCACATGTCTCCTCTCGTCTGTGGAAGCCTTCGAAGGCATCATAGGCAAAGGCTGCCGCATTGAGCCATTTCCATTTGTTATATATATAACCTCCGAGTGTGGGTGGGAATACGCGTTTCATTTCAAGGTGAGAGGTGAGGACACGGGCAACTATTTTCTCCAGCTGCTTGCCCGCAGTGTTCTGCATTGTGATGATTCTGTAAGGACTGATCTGAGAATGATCCTTGTTTGGCTTCGGTAGCAGTAGTAAGTAGCTGTGTAGCCACTCCTCCTTAATCTGGCCACTCCGAATGCTGGCATTAAACTCATTGGCCAGTTTTGTCAAGTCGTCGTCAGCTAAATTGCCTATGTCATCGAATCGAACACCATCTGGACAAGGAGCAGTTTTGTGCGATTTTTTAAGTGTTGTCCGAATGTTATCGGTTGTGATTATGAGATCTTCTTTCAGGACTACAACTTTACACAATTTTGACATCGATCCCCGTATCCTCATTCTTACAGCCTTATTTCTTTGGTCCGTCTGCTCAATGTAGCGGGCAAGCAGGGCCTTCCCTTTGCTCTCATCAGATGTGATCAGCCATATCCGGCCTGTGCTGTGAAAGTCTGGTATACCTCTATGTCGTGTTGTGCCATTCATGCTCTGATGAAGGCGCCAGAATGTGGCTAGCGTTTTTTTCCGAGCACACTTTTCTACAGAAGTCATCCCATTTGGCATCCTTAGCCTGCTTAGAACATAGTTTAAAGTGCATCATTTTTTGGTCGACCTCTTCTTTCAGACGCTTCAAGAGCTTAGGTTGTGTTCTTCCAATCTTTCTGGATTGCTGCCATGTCTTGGCCGTTTGTCTCTTGCTCCGCCAAGTTTCCTCGACTTCTACGTTCCACCAGGCCGGCTGCGTCCATCTCTTCTGCCTCCTACGAGGGGCGCTCTGTTTCATATGTCTGATTTTGCTAATGATGTTCTAGTCTGTTTTCTCATAGTGGAATGTGCGGAGCTTTATTTTCTGGCTTCTATTTCTGCTTTTATCAATTAGGAGGACACATGGATAGTGATCACTTCCGTGGAACCCCAGTGCACTCCACCTGCAAACCGGTGCGAAGGTGGAAGACACCAGTGCCAGGTCTATGACACTATCAGAGTCCCCTGTTCGAGTGGCCATTCTTGTTGCCCTTCCATCATTCAACCACACTAAATCGACTGACACTAGTGCGTTCTCTAGGTCTTCTCCCTGCTTGTTCGTTATGACGTTACCCCACTGGTTGCCGCCTCTAGCATTTCCGCAGAAAATGACGTTCTCTTCATCGAACTCGAAGAGATTCTGCCATTGCTGTGTGTCCACCTTCACATTACAGGCATACACATTTACAATTACGAAATGGACTTGGGACTGCACCCAAACCGCATGTACCTGCAATTCTGCACTGTTCCACGCAGACATATCAACCTCAGCTGCTACCATATTGTTGCGCACAAGGATGGCCTGCCCAAGGTGTCGCCTATTGTGGAAACAATGACATCTGGGAGTACTTACTGTCCTGTCACCAAGAAGAGTTTCTTGCAAAACTTTTATATCGGCGCCGCACAGTAGCTTATCAAGAATGGGTCGTCGTTGATTTATGGACCCACAATTCCAGAATGTAACGCGCACATGCATGGATTAAATATTAATATCAAAAAGAAAATAACTATGATCATAAACAAAGAAAATACTCAGAACCTACAGATGGATATCAAGTTGAAGGAACAGACCTGGAGACAGTTCAAAACTACAACTACCTTTAACATGCAATAACCAATGACGGAAAATGGAAAATAAAAAAAAAACAGTAGCAATGGTAAAAAGTAATTTTAATTAAATGAATAATGTACTAACATCAAAACAAATAACACCAGGGCTGTGAATAGCAAAATGTTATATCGTCTCAACATGCCTGTGTGGTGTACATGGACATTAGAACAGAAAACATAACAGAAATTTGAGTCTTTGAAATGTAGATTTATAAAACAATTGGATGTGAAAAAAAAAGATCAAAACTAACGATGAAGTCTTAAAACAAATGAAAATGAAAAGATAACTACTAAACACAACTCAAACAAGCAAATGATCTTTTAGGAGCATGTTAAAAGAAACAGCAGCGTACTAATTATAAATATAATATAATAAATATTATAAATACTATGATTATATATTTAATTGTTATTTTGATGCAGTTTTCATTTATTTCCAACCACATTTCTTACATTCCAGAGGAGCGGAGTGTTTAATCTTGTAAGTAAAATGGCTTAGAACTGACATAAAACGCTGTACCTAACAACATACATTTATGAATGCATCAAATGCTGCCTGCCTCGAGGTTACAACACCTACATGTCTTGTATATAGTACATCTTACAAACGCATACACAATCAAAAAATAATATACATAGTAGATCATACACTCTTGGCAATTCTTGAAACGCAGGTGGCACCAAACTGTTCTTGCCTGGGTAGACTTTTGGATTACTCGGCTGTGTGGAGAGAAACATGTTGCATCGGTTCGGTTGCATGGAGAGAAGAAACATGTTGCATCGGCTCGACTGTGTGGAGAGAAGAAACATGATGAATAGGCTCGGCTGTGTGGAGAGAAGAAACATGATGAATAGGCTCGGCTGTGTGGAGAGAAGAAACATGATGAATAGGCTCGGATGTGTGGAGAGAAGAAACATGATGAATAGGCTCGGCTGTGTGGAGAGAAGAAACATGATGAATAGGCTCGGCTGTGTGGAGAGAAGAAACATGATGAATAGGCTCGGCTGTGTGGAGAGAAGAAACATGTTGAATAGGCTCGGCTGTGTGGAGAGAAGAAACATGTTGCATCGGCTCGACTGCGTGAAGAGAAGAAACATGTTGAATGGGCTCGGCTGTGTGGAGAGAAGAAACATGATGAATAGGCTCGGCTGTGTGGAGAGAAGAAACATGATGAATAGGCTCGGCTGTGTGGAGAGAAGAAACATGTTGAATAGGCTCGGCTGTGTGGAGAGAAGAAACATGTTGAATGGGCTCGGCTGTGTGGAGAGAAGAAACATGATGAATAGGCTCGGCTGTGTGGAGAGAAGAAACATGTTGAATAGGCTCGGCTGTGTGGAGAGAAGAAACATGTTGAATAGGTTCAGCTGTGTGGAGAGGAGAAACATGTTGAATAGGCTCGGCTGTGTGGAGAGAAGAAACATGTTGAATAGGCTCGGCTGCGTGGAGAGAAGAAACATGTTGAATGGGCTCGGCTGTGTGGAGAGAAGAAACATGTTGCATGGGCTCGGCTGTGTGGAGAGAAGAAACATGTTGAATGGGTCCGGTCGCGTGGAGAGAAGAAACATGTTGAATGGGATCGGCTGCGTGGAGTGAAGAAACATGTTCAATGAGTTCGGCTGCGTGGAGAGAAGAAACATTTTGAATCGGCTCGGCTGCGTCAAGAGAAGAAACATTTTGAATGGGCTCGGTTGCGTGGAGAGAAGAAACATTTTGAATGGGCTCGGCTGCGTGGAGAGAAGAAACATGTTGAATGGGCTCGGCTGCGTTGAGAGAAGAAACATGTTGAATTGGCCCGGTAGCGTGGAGAGAAGAAACATTTTGAATGGGCTCGGTTGCGTGGAGAGAAGAAACATGTTGAATGGGCTCGGCTGCGTGGAGAGAAGAAACATGTTGAATGGGCTCGGCTGCGTGGAGTGAAGAAACATGGTAAATGGGCTCGGCTGCGTGGAGTGAAGAAACATGTTGAATGGGTCCGGTCGCGTGGAGAGAAGAAACATTTTGAATGGGCTCGGCTGTGTGGAGAGAAGAAACATGTTGAATGGGCTCGGCTGCGTGGAGAGAAGAAACATGTTGAATGGGCTCGGTTGCGTGGAGTGAAGAAACATGTAGAATGGGTTCGGCTGCGTGGAGTGAAGAAACATGGTAAATGAGCTCGGCTACGTGTGGAGTGAAGAAACATGTTGAGTGGGCTCGGTTGCGTGGAGAGAAGAAACGTGTTGAGTGAACCCGGTTGCATGGAGAGAAGAAACATGTTGAGTGGGCCCGGTTGCGTGGAGAGAAGAAACATGTTGAGTGGGCCCGGTTGCGTGGAGTGAAGAAACATGTTGAACAAGCAACAACTTCTTTCTTTTTCCTTTTCTGCCTAAGCTCGCGCAATGGAGGGAACATTTAAGGTTCTCCATTGTGGTATCGACACAACACGGAAACAGCACTTACCGTTTATAAGTCATTTTCTCCTTTTGACATAGGGCAAGACGCCTTTCACTGCTTCTGACAGCGGAAGAAGTCTAACGGCTTCATTATAGAGCTACCTCCTATTTTAAGCCGGACAGATTGGCAGACTAAAACCATCCCCACCTGCCAAAAAAGAGAAATCAACAATCATTAAAGTTAACCTACGACTGGATTTCTGGAACGTCCACTCCACGCAAGATGACCTACCTGACTATTTACACGACATAAACGACGCCAGAAAGACAGCCATAATCATCCATTATAATCATTTAAGTACTGTGCCTGCTGGCGTGGATGATCATGTCTCTCCACAACTTTAGATCTCGCTAGCTATTTATCATTTCTGTTGTTGACCTTCTGCCAAGCCATTCTCTTAAGCTGTCTTTTATTTTTTCTCTTTGCTTCCGTCTATCTCTTCTTCCCTCAATTTTTCCAGTTTTTACAATATATTCCAGTTGTTCTCTTCTCATTACATGGCAAAAAAATGTTGAGTGTTTCTTCATAATATTGGAAATTAGCTCTCTTTTTGCTTTGACCTCTCTCATAATTACTCTTCTTAGCTGTCAATGGTACTCTCAACATTCTTCTGTAAAACCACATTTTTACAGCCTCCAATGATTTTCTTGTCTGTTTTCCTATTGTCCATGATTTGCATCTATATGTTAAGACTGGCTCTACGTAACAATTAAGAGCGCTTTTTCTTGTTTCTATTGTCAAAATGGATTGTGTAGTATCTTCATCATTTTTTGGAAATCTGCTTTTGCCTGAGTCATTCTGCATCTCACCTCTTTTTTTACATCTTCCGTCTGAGGTTATCAAAGTTCCCAAATATTTAAATTCATTTACCTGTTTTATTATTGTTCCACTTGTCTTTATTTTGCACTGAAGTGATGTCTTTTTCATTGTTGTTACCATTAACTCTGTCTTTTTGCTATTAAGGCTGAGTCCTTCATTTTATCTTTCTTTCACTATAATGTCCAACATTTCTTGTAACTCATTTTCACTCTTAGCGATTAAGACCTTAGATTATTTATATTATGACCTCCAATTGTTATTCCAGTCATGCCCCTTTTGATCTTAAAATAATCTCACAATAAATATTAAATAAATCTGGTGACAGCACACAACATTGTCTAACACCCTGTTTTATTTGTTGAAACATTCCCAATTGGTTTCCAGTTCTTATGGCCGCTGTTTGTTACCAGTACATGTTCATTATTATTCTTAGATCTTTGCTGTCTACGTTTATGCTTTCTAAAATGTTGATTATTTCTTGGTGCTTTACTTTGTCAAATGCCTTGGTGTAATCTATGAAACATAGGTATAGATCTGTTTTCACCTCTATGGCTCTTTCTACTAAAGATCTTATGATATAAATGACATTGCTTGTTTATTTATCTCTAACAAAACCACACTGTTCATCGCTAATTTCTGGACTGATTTTGTTTCGCACTCTTCGCATGATGATTCTTAGTCTCGTAATATCTTAATTATATGACTCTTAAGGCTTATTGTGCGATGATCATCGCATTCAATCGCACCCGATTTCTTTGGTAGGGCTATGAATATTGATTTGAGCATGTCGTCTGGTATATATCCGCTGTTGTAGATATCATTCAATAAAATCAATAATGAAATGATAAACTGCAGATGGAGATAGCCATACTACAAGAAACTCGTTTGGTAGGCTAAGGTATGCTGAACGAGGCAGACTGCTTGTTATATTGGCACAGAAAGATCAGCGACGATATCAGAGACTACTATGTGGGTTTATAGTGAAAGAGACATCTCTAAAAGGTCTGGTAGACCAGAACGCATCATAGCGGATATTAACATTTTACCGTTAATTCAAGACAAGGGTCAGTTACCCTCATAAAAGTAAATTGTGTGTTGAGTGGTATTATTGTCCCCAATCGGGCATCTTTTTGAGCGTATTTGAGGGTATGGCAAGTATTTACGTTTATTTTTGGGGGGCGGTATTTTTGTGATTTGATACGATTTGTTGGATTCGTGATTTTAGGTGTCCGAATGGTATGGAAGGGTTGTAGAAAAAATAGAGAAGATATAAGAGTAAACCAAAACTGACCGATAAAGAAGTAGAAAAAATGTAAGAACCGAAGCTCATCTATTCATTTGTAAAATGAAATTTAATGGAATATATAAGTGGCGGTTTGCTAACGGAGATAATAAATATAGAGACGATATAAAAATTGGGAAATAAAGCTGCTCGACAAAATAATTCCAATATATAATTTTGCTACATAATTTGGAATTAGGATAACAACCACGAATTTATATGTTGATGCTGGAGACGCAGTCGCAGTGGTTGCACCTCCTTGTGGAACTTCTTTGATATACAGGGAAATTGAAGGGGATATACTCAAAGCAGTGGTAATAGAAAGGACCTAATCGGGTTTGTCTTCATCGAAAGTGTTGGTAACTAAGAGTTGAGATTCACAAAAGATGCGATTACGGGAACTCAACAATATTATTAAGAATGTCTCCAATACAATGTCATTAATAGACGACATCCTGAGAATGTTAAATGCCGTTAGATATTCCATGAAGCTGGTTCTGAAATTAGGATGTTGGACAACATGTGTACGCGAGCAAGAAAAGGAAAACAAACAGCACCAAGAAAGGTAGCTCAGCATGAACCGTTTTATCTTATAGGATGAATAATTTATTTGCCATGAATTTATTTGGTTCTGATAAATGAAACTACAATAAGTAAAAACAATCATCTTAAGATATATTATCATACATCTCAGCGGGTGTTAATCACCTTCTCCAACAGACACAGGAGAATAACAAATCAACCTAGAACTGGTGTCGTCGACTACACATACTCAGGACCATTCTGGGGAGGAGATATGAGCGCTTTTAAAAGTGTCTGATCGCAATGAAGATGATCTGTCGACTAAACTAAAATCTTAAATGTCTATGTGCATATATAGTCTTTGGCGAGTTGACATACAGTTGGATGCACTCAACTATTATATGTCAGTATATTTCATTGATATCAGTGTCTTATCCTGAATACTGTTTTACTAGGTAGCTAGTTTTGTGGATGAATTTACTTGTATTGGTATAGCTCTCAGTGGAAAACTTCCCTGAGTCCACAATAATTTGAAATATTTCATCGATCAAGTGGAGCTAACACGTTAATGACAAGTATATCACAAAAAACACACAAACACAAACACACAAAATAACAAACACAAACACACAAAATAGCAAACACACACAGGAGTATATAATATATATATATATATATATATATATATATAGAGAGAGAGAGAGAGAGAACGAGAGATATAGAGAGAGTAAAAGTGTTTGTAGTTGTTGATTATAATTCATTGTTAATGAGATAAATTCGTAACATAAATTCTACATATCTTTTTGCAATTTTCAGGAACAAATTTTTCGTGGTGTAAGTACAATTATTTAGAATTAACCAACAAGTGAATTAGAAATGCTTTAGAATTGATGCGAAAACTGTATTTGAATTTTTTTCTTCTTCAGCGATCAATCCCGGATGCTCAGTTATTTTATTGCGTTTTCAATCAGATTTTGCGTTGATCACAAAGCGTCTCACTCACATGTAAAATAATTATTATTGTGCCCTTTAGTTCTGCATGACAGAAATGAGCATAGCATATAAGAAATTGACTTATATAAAAGTCGCTGTGTGGAACAAGTTTCAATGGTGCAACTACTGAAGGGAGGTCAAAAAGTAATGCACACCAATTTTTTTCTCGGAAACTATTCGGGCAAAATGTGTGAAATTTTCACAGATTGTAGCTGAACATCCCCTTTACACTACCTATTTTTCAACATAATCTCCGTCCAAGCGTATTGCCTTAAGCCAACGCGAAACTAGGTCATGAATGCCTCGTTTGTACCAAGTTTTGTCCTGCTCGCGTAGCCATTTTTTAACTGCACGGATCACATCCTCATCATTGTCAAAGTGTTTCCCACGCAGGAATTTTTTGAGTGGTCCAAACAGATGGAAATCTGAGGGAGCCAGATCAGGGCTGTAAGGAGGATGGGGCAGTACAGTCCAACCAAATTTGTTGATTGCTTCCCGTGTTACCAGACTTGTGTGAGGGCGTGCATTGTCATGTTGAAGCAACAAATCTGCAGATGGCTTATTAAGCCGAACTCTGTGGAACCGATTTTTGAGTTTTGTCAGTGTATTGATGTAAGCTGTCGAGTTGATTGTCTCACCTCATGTCATTACATCAACAAGAATCACACCATCAATGTCCCAGAAGACAGTTATCATCACCTTTCCGGCTGATGGAGATGTTTTGAATTTTTTTCTTTTTGGTGACTGCGGATGATGCCATTCCATTGACTGCATTTTTGTTTCAGGCTCATAATAATGTGCCAACGTTTCGTCACCGGTAACAATTTTTGGACAAAAACATTTCTCCTTCAACACCGAAACGCTCCAACAATTCAGAACAGAATGTTTTCCTTTGAACTCTGTGATCATTTGTTAGGCACCGAGGAACCCATCGAGCGCAAATCTTTGAATATCCGAGAGTTTTAAAAAATTGCAATTGCACTTCCCTTGCTGACTGTAAGCTGCAATGCCAATTGCTGACTAGTGATACGCCTATCCTTACGAATAATGGCATCAGCCCGGTTTAACATGTCTGTGCTGGTAGCCGAGGCAACACGTCCAGAACGCGGTAAATCATGCAGCTCCACTCGTACACTTTCTGCAGCTTTAATTCTCTGAACCCAGCGACTAACTGTGCTCCTATCGACTGCAGAACATTTGTACACTGCACACAGTCGTTTATGAATGTTTGCCACAGTTTCTTTTTCCGCAACCAGAAATTCTATGACAATTCGCTGTTTGTAACGGACATTGTTGACAAGCTCCATTTTAACGGTTCATAGATTGCGTAATATTTTTCAGAATGCTGTGCAATTTGGTGCACATAATTGGAACATGTCATATTCCAAGTGTGCAAAATTTCATATTCCTATCTTTATTATTAGCCGAGAAAAAAATTGGTGTGCATTACTTTTTGACCTCCCTACGTAGATTAGTGTTTCGGTAAATAATAACTCCTTCCTATTAGAAAAAACGGGTGTCATACCATGGAAAACAGTCAAAAACAGAACTGATATATGCACAGTATATAGACGATTGTAGAAGGACATAATCGCCTAAGCCAACCGGTATGGCACATGATGATGATGATGTAGATCCACATTAATGAATATAGATAAAACAAGACATAATTAACTTCTCTAAATAATAATTTAAAATGTGAACATCTCAATAAGTTCTCTTATCCCATCCTGAGTATGTCCCGAAGAGTGCAGCAACTGACGACTCCAGCTCTTATGTTGGTTGATAAGTCTTCTTATGCGCACTCTTAATCTTTCATTGCTATCCATCTTAACCATCTCTTTCATCCGAAAAAAGTGACGTGGTTTCGTGGAATCAATGAGGTCCTTATAATCCATTGGTTGGCCGTCTTCGACGGAGGCGCAGCTACATCATATCTAACTAACACCATACCTGTCCACGCTTTCATTTTACCTTACTTGTGAGAGTGTGGAATGAAATAATATGGAATCAGTTAAGTACGTTTTATATGATCTGATGTATGTTAGGGACGAGTGATGTGAATTGGTGTAGGTTAGTGTCGAGTGATGTAATATAATAGAAGTTATGGACGACTGACGTTATATTGTGTAATTTAGTGACGAGTGACGTAATATGATGTAAGTTAGTGACGAGTGATGCGATATGATGGAAGTTAGTGACGACTGACGTTATATTGTGTAATTTAGTGATGAGTGACGTAATGTGATGTAAGTTAGTGACGAGAGACGTAATACAATGTAAGTTAGTGACGAGTGATGTGATATGGTGGAAGTTAGGGAAGAATTCATTATATTGGTGCAAGTAGTTGACGAGTGACTGACATGGTGTAAGTTAATAACGAGTGACGTGAAATGATGTCAGTTAGGGACGAGAGATTGTGATATAGTGGAACGAGTGCATGATATGCTGTAAGTTAGTGACGAGATATGGTGTACGTTAATGACGAATTACATGATATGGTGTAAATTATTGAATAGTGACATGATATGATGTAAGTGACCAGTGTCGTGAAATTGTATAAGTTATTCACGTATTACGTATTATGGTGTACATTAGTTGCGAGTGACGTGATATAGTGCAAGTTTGTGAAGTGTGACTTGAAATAGTATATTTTAGTGCCATGTGACGTGATATAGTGTAAGTTATACGAGTGACGTGATATAGTGTATTTTAGTCACTAGTGACGGGAAATCGTATAATGTAGCAACGCGCGATGTGATATGGTGTAAGTTAGTGACGAGTGACGTGACATGGTGTAAGTTAGTAACGAGTGACGCATTATGTTATAGGTTATTGACGAGAGACATACTATGGAATAAGTTAGTGACGAGTGACGATATTTGATGTAAGTTAGTGACGAGTGACGATATTTGATGTAAGTTAGTGACGAGTAACGATATTTGATGCAAGTTAGTGACGGGTGAAGCTCTTTGGTGTAGGTTATTGACGACTAACGCTAAATATCGTACTGGCGATTGATGTTATATGGTGTAAGTTAATGACGAGTGGTCCCATATGGCTTGTGGTGATGATGAGAAAAGTTATTGTTTGAAATACGCATCCCCTTCTATAAACATACAATAACTGTGCTAACATTTTCATTCTTTTCACACTCCTTCCGTCTGTCTCATTCACTCTCATTCTTTATCTTTTACCTCATAGCAAAAGTAGATCATTTTTATTTTTTTCACTTTCCTATTATCTAGATCAACACATACATACCAACAAGTTCAATTCTCTTAAATCCTTGATACAACAACATTCCTTTACTCATCATTGCTTCCACTCTAGTCTTGGTCTGCCACTGTCTTTTATATATTTTACCTTCCCTTACTAAGAACTATGCCATCATCAAAGTCTAAGTCATTAATTTTCTTTTTCAGTGAAAACTTGATTCCATCTCTTTTGTTCTGAGTTATGTTTATAATCTTCTCTATAGCCAGGAGAAAGAGAAGTGCAGAGAGAAGACACCCGAGCTTTACACCTTTACTTATTTCAAAATCTTCTGTACACTTATCTTCGTAAACACAACAGTTTATTCCTTCGTACAGTGTTTTTATCACTTTAATAACGTTAATAGGTAATGCATACTGTTTCAGCAAATTCCAGAGGATTCTTCTGCATGAACTAACAAATGCCTTTTTTCTATCAGATTTAAGAACGTGTAGATATAATTTTCTTAACTTGAAATAAATGTAATATAAATTAATATACTGTGTCTTATATTTTAGGAAAGTAGATATGTGGATCCTGTAAGTGATATTTTCAAATTTAGTGAAAGAAGAAGCATTAAACGTCTTGTGTGTTGTGTTTGTGTGCTCATTATTCTCAATCTTGTATTACTAGAATATATATGTCTGTGTGTGTGTGTTACCGGGGCCACATTATGAGGGAGTTAAGAATAGTGACTCTGTGACCTTCCAGGCATGTCGAAAGAGGCGACTAAGGAGATTGATAGATGGCTTGACAAGCTGTCATTGTAAAAAGTATTGTTATGGAAACAGAGCCATAGATTTTGGAAGCAGTGATCTCTGCAATATGTGACATTTTGGCACGCAAGGTTTCTGTTTTTAAGATTGTGATTCTGCCCTATGTGCCGTCTTCGGCTCGAAATGACAATATATATATATATATTATGCCGCTCTATATTGCCTTTGTGGATCTCACAAAGGCATTCGACACAGTAAACAGAGATGGTCTCTACAAGGTGTTAGAAGGCATAGGCTGCCCTCCTAAATTACTTAGGCTGATAATTTCCTTCCATGAAGACATGAATGGCAAAGTCCATTTTGATGGGAGTCCATCAGAGAATTTCAAAGTCAACAAAGGAGTGAAACAGGGATGTGTCCTCGCCCCCACCCTTTTTGGTATATTTTTTGCTGCCCTCCTAAATTACACCTTCGAAAACAGCTCAGGAGATATTTACATTCGCACTAGACCAGATGGCTCACTGTTCAACCTAGCACGACTAAGAGCAAAAACCAAAACAAATGTTGCCCTACTTAAAGAATTTTTATTTGCTGACGATGCAGCCCTAGTCGCTCATAGTGAGGCCACCCTACAGTCGCTGATCAACAACCTGGATAAAGCATGCGACCTTTTTCCACTGTCAATTAATGTTCAGAAGACAGTAATACTAAATCTAGGTGACTTCAAACCTCTATCTATTACTCTAAAAGACTGCCCACTAGAATCAGTACAGAAATTTACATATCTTGGATCCACAGTTACGCAAACCATCTCTCTTGATGAGAAATAAACTGTCGAATTGGTAAGGCAGCTACGACCTTCGGCAAACTCACAAAAAGGGCATGGAACAACACGAAACTAACTCAAAAGACTAAACTCTTAATATATCAAACTTGTGTGCTTAGCACACTACTATATGGATCCGAAACCTGGACAACATACTCAAACCAGGAAAAAAGACTAAATGTCTTCCACATGCGATGTCTCCGCAAAATAATGCACATCAAATGGCAGGACAAAATAACCAACTTAACTGTCCTGCAACGTGCTAAGACCCTAACAATCATGTCGATGCTCAGAAGTCGAAGGCTAAGATGGCTGGGGCATGTCCAACGGATGGAAGAAAAACGCATTCCTAGGCAAATACTATATGGCGAGCTAAAACACGGAAAACGACAAATCGGCAGACCTAAACTACGATATAGAGATATCTGCAAATCATCTCTGAAAGACTTCTCCATCTGTGAAAACGACTGGCAACATCTGGCAAGTGATCGCACATCATGGAGAGCACGTATAAGGAACGGTATAACAACATTTGAGACTGTTCTAAGACAGGACTTAGAAGAGAAGAGACTCATGAAAAAGGATGGTAAACCCTGTGGACCAGCGAGCCTGACCTGTTCATTATGTGACCGCGTGTGTTTGTCAAACATTGGTAGAATTAGCCACGAGAGAAGCTGTTCGGCAAAAACAATACCTCAAAAAAATACGCAATAGCCTCCACTAGACCGTCTGACAAGACGAAAAGGGCCATATATATATATATATATATATATATATATATATATATATATATATATATATATATGAAGAGTTGATTCGATCGCAAGTTTTGCGTAAAACAAATGTTGTTGTTTGCTGGATGTAATGTAAACCTTCAGGTTCAAAGCTGCAGGAGGTCGACGTATGGGAGTCATGGCACAGTCAGAAACCCTTCCCTAGAGAAACTAAATGGCCGAAACACTTTCTTCGAGGTAGAGAACATCTGATGATCAGAATTCCTTCTGTTACGAATCACTGTATAAAGAGTTTATTCTTCTATCTATCCATTGACCTTTCGAGCAATAGCCGACCCATAGGGCTAAGACCAAGATACTCCTTCTCTTATCTAAATGTTTATTCTAGCAGTTTTCAATTCTGTTGGAGATTTTTTTTATCAAATCTCGCCATTTGTCTCTGTTCTGTGCAAGCAGCTCTATCTCATTGAGGGAACCCATTCCTACTGCTCTTGACTCTCTCATCAGTGTTCTTCTCAGTGTCTCTATGGGTCTTCCTCTTTTTCTCTTAACTGTTGTTTCCCACATTAGGGCTTGCTTTGCTATTCAGTTATTATATCTTCTCATCACAAGTCCAACATATGACCATCGTCTTTTCTTTATTACTGAAGATATTAGTGGTTGATTGGCGATCTCTCTAATTTCCTCGTTTGTTTTGAATTCGTTCCACGCTATAACAAGTAATTTCCTTAGACATTTTTTTCGAATGCGTTCAACTTTGTTTCTATGTCTCTTGTTTTCCAACTTTCACGCGCATACGTAAGGGTTGATAGTACATTTGTGTTTGTGCTGAAGAGTTTTGATTTCCATAACTTTTCTAGGTTTCTGAAAGACATTGCTGCTTTAGCTATTCTGATTCTAATTTCTTTGCTTGTATCCCCTTCTCGATCAATGTGACTTCAAAGATAGATAAAGTGATCGATCTCTTCCATTGGTTTCTTTTCCATGTATATTTTGTCGTCTGTTGGAATTAAGCTTTTCATGACCTTAGTCTTTTCATGATTGATCTGATCTCAAGCCCAATTTTGCTGGCTATTGATGATCGTTCATTTATGTTTTCCTGCATCGTTTTTATCCGACTGCTGATGAGAACTATGTCATCAGCAAAGTCGAGGTCCTCTAAATGGTCTCCTTGTATCTATTCGATACCTTTATTACCAGTGCAACATTTCTTCATTATGAAGTAGTTTTAAATATAGATAAAAGAGAAGGAGGTTTATAGAAATGTTAGGAATATCCAAGTTTTTTGTCAGAAACATCAGAACAAATCTATGCTTATACAATTTAAGAATACAATACATGCCGAAATGGTTAGAAGAAGGCAGTGAGAAATATACAATGGAAAATATACACAGAAAGAAAACTAAAATTATAATCGAACGGCAATGCATAAATAAAATTATAGAAGCAGTGAACGATATTTTGCATGGAAACAAAAGTTGCTGAAGATAAAATTGGATGACTGAAACAATTTTCAAAACATATTTTTATAAAAGCCAGCCCCCCCCCCCCAAAAAAAAAAAAAATAGCTAATAGTTTAGAGGTTGCCGTTTTACCTGTCCTCCAACATGTAGTACATCTCTTTACAGCATCATCACTTCATATCTTAACCATCTGTCCACTTCTCCTACACTTATCAGTCCTTATCATCCAAGTTGAAGTAGTATTTATTTGTGCCACACCGTTTATTTTCGTTGTCCTCGTTCTCTGAAGAACGTATAAGCATGTAGGCCAAACGTTCGTATTTTGTTGAGTTACTTGTTTGTAAAACTCTCACCATAACTTGTAGGAGTGTATGTTACACCACACTACTGGCTTCTTGCTACCATCTTTACCGCAGCACTGTATTTATTTGCCTGCAACCTAATAGTTTAAAATAGATAACGAGATGCACACAGTTTTCAGGCAGCGGAAAGAAGATATACATTCTAAAAGTCTTTAATAGAAGTCAAGAAGAGGAAATAATATTCAACATTCGGTACATCAGGAAACAAAACACTGACCAATAACAAAATATAAAAAAACAATTGCAGAATGTGAATCCTTTGTCAACATAGATGGATAAATCTAATAAATCAACAACATGAAACATCATCAAGTACCGGGCCTGCTGGCGGATGTGATTATGTCTCTTCCCAATTTTCGATCTCGACAGTTATTTATCAATTCTGTTGTTAACCTTCTGCCAAAGCCATTCTCTTAAGCTGTCTGGTATTTTTTCTCTTACCTTTCCTCTATCACTTCGTCCCTCAATTTTCTCAGTTGTTACAATATATTCCAGTTGTTCTCTTCTCATTACATGGCCAAAAAATAATGATTGTTGCAACATGAATATATAACATTATTCAACGATAAAGGAAAGACAACTACAGTATTGGATATATTTCATACATTTATTTCTTGTATGTGTTAGTTGTATATTTCATTATTTTCATGCATTTTTAATGCAATAAATGTACGTTGTACTGGATATATTTCAGGACATTGAGTATGGCGAAGATGTAAGTAAAATTAATCAGAACTAAAGGAAAAATTATTATGAAACAAATAACAAACAAATATATTTCAAGTATGAAACAAATAACCAACAAATATATTTCAAGTATGAAACAAATAACCAACAAATATATTTCAAGTATGAAACATGTAACAAACAAATATTTTCGAAGTATGAATCATATGGTAGTAATAAATGAAAGATTTTTTTTTCTTTATTTTTGTCACATTCGCCAGCTTTAAACATAGGCGAAGTCCCTAGACACTAGGAACTGAATTTTGCTTGTTAATCGTTTTGTTTTTACCTGGCAGTGTGTGCACGTGGATCATTCGCCGCACAAACTGATAATTCCGTCTTCGAATGTACTCATATTTTTGTCCGTTGATGAGTGATTGGCGTTTCACACCGCGTTTCGCTGCTAAAACCAGGGGTGGTTGCAGCAGAAAGAAACTATAAATAAAAATTCCAACTGGTTTAGTCGTTATTTGAACTTACAACCTCTCTGTAACGAGACCGACGTCTTGCATCAACACCCACTAGCCATGAAAGAACTATGAAAGAACTAACAATGGAATATTAAAGAAGTATGAAGTACGACACAATTAACAATGGCACATTAAATAAGTATGAATTACGATACAAATAACAATGATTCGCTCATCGATATACATATATATATATTAAGAACATTGATAGAAAGAGCTATGAAGTAAACAATAAAACAAGGAGTCAGATAAGGCTGTGCTCTGTAATGGTTTTGTTTTCACTTTACAGCAAAGATATTATGAGATCAATAGTAGACACAAAGGGAATTGAAGTCAATAGGGTCAACATAAATAATTTGCGATATGCGCAGTCTTAATAGCAGAGACAGAGAATGAACTACAAGAAATGATAGACATAATAGTAAAAGAGAGTAACAAAAAAGGTCTCAGTCTGAATAATAAGAAAACAGAAGTAATGGTCATATTGAAGAAACAATCATCATCACTATACTGCATAAAAATAAATAGGACAAATCTGAAACAATTGCAACTTGCGTCAAAATACTTGGACACAGTAATAACATCAGATGGGAGATACACAACAGAAAATAAAGCAGAATAGCTCATGCTTAAAAAAAATTCAGTAAATGAAAAATATCTTATGCAACAAATCTATGAGTATCGGTGCTATATAGAACCAATTCTGATCTATGGAAGCGAATCATGGACACTAGACAAACAAAGGAAATCACGATTAAAGGCCACAGAGACCGGATTTCTCAGAAAAATGTTGAAAGTTCCATGGAGAGCTATAAAGACCAATGAGGAAGTCCTCACAGAGACCAACAGAAAAAGGGAACTCCTATAAAACATCAGAAGGAAACAATCAACATTTTTCGGGCACATCATGCGAAGAATAAATTTGGAATACTTGGTTACAACTGGCAAAATAAAATGAAATAGAGATCGCGGACGACAAAAAAAAAGTAAATACTGGATAGCTTGGTGTCATGCCATGGAAAACATTCAACAACAGAACTGATATGATGCACTGAAGATAGAAGATTGTGGAAGGACATGATGGCCAACGCCAACCGGTATGGCACATGATAATGAAGATAATAATGTACATCAACATAAATGAATATAGATTTTTTAAAAAAATACATAATTAACTTCTCTACAAGACATAACTAACTTCTCAAAATAATAATTTAACATGTGAACATGTAAATAGGTGCTCTGATCCCTTCCTGAATTTGTCCCGGAGAGTACAGCCACTGACGACTCCAGCTCTAATGTTGATTGATAAGTCCTCTTATGTCTCCTCTAAGTCTCTCTTTTCTATCTATGCACATCTTACCCATCTCTTTCAACCGAAAAAAATTACGTGGTTTCATGGCTGCCGAAATACTGTGCCGTTCTCGCAGCTCAGAGGAGTCAATGAGGTCTTTATAATCCATTGTTTGGCCGTCATTGACGACAGCACAGCTAGCCTGCCTGTCCGCGCTTTCATTTTCCCTTATTCGTGAGATGGGTGATAAAATAATATGGTGTCATTTAAGTACGGTTAATGTACGATAGGGACGAGTAATGTGATATGGTGTAATGGTAGTGACAAGTGGTCCCGTGTGACTTGCGGTGAGCATGAGAAAAGTTATTGTTTGAAATCCGAATTCCCTTTTATAAACATACAATAACTGTGCTAACATTTTCATTCTCCTTACACTCCCTCTGTCGCTCTTATTCGCTCTCACTCTTTATCTTTAACCCCATAGGAAAAGTAGATCATTTTTATTTTTCACTTTCCTACTATCTAGATATACACATAAATACCAAGAAGTTTAATTCTCTTAAATCCTTGATACAACAACCTTCCTCAACTCATCGTTGCTTCCAATCTAGTCTTGGTCTGCCCCTGCCTTTTCTATATTTTACATTTCCTTACTAAGAACTATGTCATCAGAAAAGTCTAAGTCATTAAGTTTCTTTTCTAGTGACCACTTGATTCCATCTCTGTTTTAAGAGTTATTTTTATAATCTAATCTATAGCCAGGAGAAAGGGAAGTGCAGATAGAAGACATCCCTGCTTTACACCTTTTCTTATTTCAAAATCTTCTGTAAGCTTCTCTTCGTGAACACAACAGTTCATTCCTTTGTACATTGTTTTTATCAATTTAATAACGTGTATAGGTATTACATAATGTTTCAGCAACTTCCAGAGGATTCCTCTGTCTAAACTAACAAATGACTTTATATATTTAAGATTTAAGAACGTGTAAATAATATTTTCTTTTACTTCAAATAAATGTAATATAAATTGCTATACTGTATCTTATATTTTAGGGAAGCAGATATGTGGATCCTGTAAGTGATATTTTCAAAGTTAGTGAAAGAAGAAGCATTAAACGTCATGTGTGTTGTGTTTGTGTGCTCATTATTCTTAATCTTGTATAATATGGATATGTGTATAAACCTTCAGAATCAAAGCTGCAGGAGGTCGACGTCTGGGAGTCTTGTCCTAGTCGGAAATCCTTCCCTAGTGAAACTAAATGGCCGAAACACTTGCTTCGAGGAGAGGACATCTGATGATCAGAATTCCTCCTGTAACGAATCTCTGTATAAAGATTTTCTTGTTGCTACATCATGTATAGCTTAATGACAAATAAATGTAAATGAACACACAAAATGTGTGTATGTGGGTATATGTGTGTGCCAGTGTTTCAGTTCTTAAGTATGACAGGCAAGTAATAATATCACAGACATAAATGTGTACTAGACCAGAATATATACATGTACTATTGTTATATTTAAAACAACTTTTATAAAATTCCAAACAATATTTCCTATATTACGGCTAGAAAGAAATGTAAGTCAATGGCAAGGGACTCACATAAAACTAATGCGTGTATTGGTTATTGGTTATTGGTTATGGAAGGCCTCGGTATCACTGCAAGCGAATTAAAATCCATAATTGCTCAACCGCCCGTGCCAGTGGAATCATCCGAATTATAACTCATCTTCATAATGCGTGTATGTGACTGACCAGTTCTAAACTGTTTAATTACAGAGTTCCTTCATGAAATATTAGCATTATTGACAAAGTATATCGAAGGGATTTAAAGTAATTATTGTTCTACTACTAGGATTGCTTTATACACCCATCTTGAACACACAAAGAAATGATTGACAGAAAAGTATTTGTTTCAAAGATAGACATGAATGGGGCAATTATTGCGACTATAGTCCGTTCAGATTCGTTTGCCGAGATGTTATGATTTATAATTCAAAAAGTTCTTGATGATTTCACATGATTTTTGGCATACGGTGTTAAAATGTCCATGTCACGAGAACATATGTGTTACTCGATGTCTAGCTATAACGGTTTTCTTAAAGAGGCGAATTCCTTTGATCTTTGCCCATGTAACTATTATTTTGACCCTAATCAAAATGTTTTACAGTAATCTAGTGCAACGATGACCCATAGGCGTGTCCATAAAATTTTACTTGGTGGCAAGTATACAAATTTTAAATTATATATAGAACTTTTGTTCGTAGAGTCAATTTGATATAGTTCCATGCTCTTGGTGTGAGTTTCCCAAATGTTGTCGCTGCCTTTCAAATACGTACATTTAGTTCCTCATCTAAGGAAAGTGTGGCTGTAATAGTGGATCCAAGATAGCTGAACTTCTGTACTGACTCAAGCAGGCTTCCATTCAAAGTAATGGTTGTTGGTTTGCTTGTAACATATTTTTGATTGCTTGGGTGGTCTTGAACAATAAACTGTTTAACAAATCAACTAGGAAATTTTGCAAATCAAACTATTTATCTGTAGACTTAATCAGAGTAATGATCATTCAGAATCAGACGAGTCAAATAGGTCGATTACTGCTTTCGGCTGAACAAACAACAAACCATCCTTTTTCCAATATTCCTCTTCTTGTCGTAACACATGATCCTCACATTTTACCCAGTAGTCTTTATTTATATTTGATAGAGCCTGATTTGTAAGTGTCTCAACATCGCATAATTTGAAAGTTTGATTTGTATATGCTACGTGTCCTTTAACTTTTGCCCAAACTAGTTCTATAGGATTTAAGTGTGCATGATATGGAGGTAGTCTCAAACATCTATGGCCATGTTCTTGAATTAACTTGTCTATTTTAAATATCTTTGTACGTTGTGTCTGTTTTACAAGGCTAAGCAATTCGGGTTTCAAGTAGCTGTCGTTAACTTGTATGTGTTCTTTTATGAGCCACGTTTTGATTGCATCTTTTGTACTTGATGATGTTGGGATTCTATCTTCTACGTTAACTACGTTATGGTATGAAGCATTGTCCATTATCAGACAAGAAGGTCGATCTAATATTGGAAGGATACTTTTCTCGATCCAGTCTTTAAATATGTGCCCATTCATTTCGGAGTGGTAGTCTCTATTGTCTATGGATTTTGAAATGAAAACGAGATGAGCATTCTGCAACAACCCATTATGTCTGCTACCTGCATGTGCAACTATCAAACGTTGCCGTTTACTGCTTGGTACTGATCTTTTAATACTTCCATCTGCTAACTGCCATTCTTTTTCATTTGTATGATGAGCGTTGATCCAAGTTTCATCTAAATAAACAATATCATAATCATTTTCGCGCATTTCCTTCACTTCACGTAAATACTTGCTTCTAAGAGCTACTAGATGTGGCTTCTCACAAATAATGTTCTTTCCACCAGCATACTTTCTAAAGGTGAAGCCTGCACTTCTTAATATTTTCCATAATGAAGTTTTTGATATTTCAATGTCGTTGTTAGTTTTCAGCCAAAGCTTCAACTTTCTAAGTGTCACTTCTTCGTTTATATCAAACATTCGACAGATTTCTCTTTTTACTAGGTCCTTATCAAAACTGTCTAACGTTTCTTTCCTTCCTTGCTTTCTTGCATTTGTTGGCAATAAATATCCGCTTCCTTTAACTATTCGATCAAATGAACGTTTACACAAACCTAAAATATGCATTGTTCTCTTCTCAGGGTTTGATAAAGAACAATAAAGATGTCCCTTTTTACGCTCTCTGCAGAAGTATTGATAAATCTTTATAGCAATGTTATGCTCAGTAAAATATTTTGCCTTTATATTCATTCTCACATAGACTTGCAGAAGATAATATGGATAGTGCCGCCTCCTTTCTGTAAATATTGAGATTTGCCTCTGAATTATGACTCGAACTCGAGTCTACGGCCGTGATTTTGACGTCACATAATTTCCGGTTTCGGCTAAAATGTCATTTTGTGCTAAACGGGAAATTTCATATGTAACATTTCTTTATAAAAATGTATAGTGGAAACATAACTATTTTAGGACGGTGCGCATTCAGCCGTGAAGGTCATGCCTATATGTTAAAGAATCAGCTGTGAGATGTAAGCATCTACATAATCCCGCCGGTGTTTATAATATCGATTAACTTTTTTTTAATATAGGTTAAATAAGGCATCTTTGAAACTGGATCACATTTCTTTGATAAAAAAATATTTTTATAGCAACATTAGTATTCTAAACCTAACTTCAAAAGATCAATGCAAATGAACAATAAGTTTTTGAAAAAAATAAATTAATGTCTAGTCAAACGAATCTGAACGGACTATAGCAATTATCGTTTTGAAAGTACTTCAGCCAGTTTTTAGTATGAATGTATGGATCACATACACGAACACTTATGCATGCGTATGTTTACACAACCTTATAAATATGTATAGACACACACACATATATATATATATATATATATATATATATATATATATATATATATATACATTTATATTTAAATTTATATACAAATATGTGTTTTCAAAACATATATATATATGTATATATTAATTTCATAAATATTCTCTGGTGGCCTTGTATGCGCCTCTAATGGATTCGAAATTAACGGAGAAGTGCATTGTCCTGAAGGTACTTAAGATCGACTATGGGCGGTTCTCGTATATAAAACCGATAAAAAGTAAAGATACCTTCTTGTCTCCACAACACTTCCAATACATCATCGACAAACTGGAATATTTGATATTTTTTTTAAACTTCACCTCTCCTCATAATTTGTAAGGAACAATGGATATAAGTTACATTTGACCTTTTCGATAAAGTGACTAATTTTTAAGTAAATATCTTTTATAACATAATTAAACCATTACGAAACACTATGTAATTAAATGCAATTTGTTTTTTTTTTTTTTAATTAATTTGTTCATTCTACGCCTTTATCAAAATGGACTGTCCGGTGTTAAAAACGTGAACTGTTCTGCTATTGTTCAGGAGTGTAAAGATCTTTCGAACTATTAACAGGATATACCGGCAGGGTTAAATACTAATGAGAAGACTTTTAAATATAGGTAAAAGAGAAGGAGGTTTATAGAAATGTTTCGAAATATCCAAGTTTTTTGTCAGAAAGTAGCATCACTATGCTGATACAATGTAAGGATACAATACATGCCGAAATGGTTAGAAGAAGGCAGTGAGAAATATACAATGGAAAATATACACAGAAAAAAACTAAAATTATAATCGAACGGCAATGCATAAATAAAATTATAGAAGCAGTGAACCACATTTTGCATGGAAACAAAAGTTGCTGAAAATAAAATTGGATGACTGAAACAATTTCCAAAACATATTTTTATAAAAGCCAGCCCCCCCCCCCCCCCCCCCCCAAAAAAAAAAAAAAAGGAGCTAATAGTTTAGAGGTTGCCGTTTTACCTGTCCTCTAACATGTAGCACATATCTCTCTCATATCATCATTTCATATCTTAACCATCTGTCCACTTCTCCTACACTTATCAGTCCTTATCATCCAAGTTGAAGTAGTATTTATTTGTGCCACACCGTTTATTTTCGTTGTCCTCGTTCTCTGAAGAACGTATAAGCATGTAGGCCAAACGTTCGTATTTTGTTGAGTTACTTGTTTGTAAAACTCTCACCATAACTTGTAGGAGTGTATGTTACACCACACTACTGGCTTCTTGCTACCATCTTTACAGGAGCACTGTATTTATTTGCCTGCAACCTAATAGTTTAAAATAGATAACGAGATGCACACAGTTTTCAGGCAGCGGAAAGAAGATATACATTCAAAAAGTCTTTAATAGAAGTCAAGAAGAGGAAATAATATTCGACATTCGGTACATCAAGAAACAAAACACTGACCAATAACAAAATATAAAAAAAACAATTGCAGAATGTGAATCCTTTGTCAACATAGATGGATAAATCTAATAAATCAACAACATGAAACATCATCAAGTACCGGGCCTGCTGGCGGATGTGATCATGTCTCTTCGCAACTTTCGATCTCGACATTTATTTATCATTTCTGTTGTTGACTTTCTGCCAAGCCTTTCTCTTAAGCTGTCTGGTATTTTTTTCTCTTTTCTTTCCTCTATCACTTCGTCCCTCAATTTTCTCAGTTGTTACAATATATTCCAGTTGTTCTCTTCTCATTACATGGCCAAAAAATGATGATTGTTACAACATTAATGTATAACATTATTCTGCGATAAAGGAAAGACAACTACAGTATTGGATATATTTCATACATTTATTTCTTTTATGCGTTAGTTGTATATTTCATTATTTTCATGCATTTTTAATGCAATAAATGTACGTTGTACTGGATATATTTCAGGACATTGACGAAGATGTAAGTAAAATTAATCAGAACTAAACGAAAAGTTATTATGAAACAAATAACAAACAAATATGTTGCAAGCATGAAACATGTAACAAACAAATATGTTGCAAGCTTGAAACATGTAACAAACAAATATGTTCCAAGCATGAAACATGTAACAAACAAATATGTTCCAAGCATGAAACATGTAACAAACAAATATATTGCAAGCATGAAACATGTAACAAACAAATATTTTCTAAGCATGAAACATGTAACAAACAAATATGTTCCAAGCATGAAACATGTAACAAACAAATATGTTGCAAGCAGGAAACATGTAACAAACAAATATGTTGCAAGCATGAAACATGTAACAAACAAATATGTCCAAGCATGAACGTATGAAAGTAACAACACATGAAAGTTCTTTTTCTTATTTTTTTCCTTGTTCGCCAGCTTTCAACATAGGCGAAGTACCTAGAGATTAGGAACTGAATTTTGCGTGTTAATCCGTATTTTTCCCTGGCAGCCGTGGCACATGGACCCCTAACCGCACAGACAGATAATTCCGTCTTCTGAGACACTCATATTTTTGTTTTCGTTGATAAGTAATTGGCGTTTCACACCGGGTTTCGCTGCTAAAACCAGGGGTGGTTGCAACAGAAAGAAATTATAAATAAAAATTCCAACTGGTGTAGTCTGGATTTGAATATACGACCTCTCTGTAACGAGACCGACGTCTAGCTTCAACACCAACCAGCCCGCCTGTGGAAGATGGTGTAAATCTAAAGTATGAAACAAGTAACAATGGAATATTAAAGAAGTATGAATTATGAAAGAAGTAACAATGGTACATTAAATAAGTATGAATTATGAAAGAAGTAACAATGATTCGCTCATCGTCCTTACATTTTTATAATTCTTCGTTAAACAAAGTAATAAGGCCGTCCGTTTCTAACCGTTTTAACGCTGTGGTTAAGACAACATGTGCCTTTAAGAGATCAAAGAGATTAAACCTTTAAGAATTTAGAAATCTAAACAGTAGGTCTTGAATACTTTATTATAGACAATAGACAAACACAACATGTTGCAATTATTCAGAAGTAGTTGCATTGAACAGTAATTTAAAAGTTACAGTTAAATGCATCAATTATTGATACTGGCACATAGTCAATGCATCGGAATTTTAAATGTACCTGGTATGAGTTTATCACACACACATACTCTCACACACACATACACACACACACACAAGCGTATATTTAAAAAAGTTGTATGTGATTGTGGCACACAACAATTTCTGTCTTGTGCATTGATACATGAAATAAGTAAGTAAAAAGTAAAGTACCCCCCGTCACGCCAAGTGGCGTATAGGGAAATATGGTGTTAGTGACCCTATATTTTACAGACCTTCAGCACATGATTTTTGGGGTAATGTGGTCGGTATTACGCCCGTGCTGCTTTTACTTTCCCAGAAAAAATCCGGTACCCATTTAAGGCTGGGTGAACCCGGAGCCGTCGGTTGGGATCGAACCACATGAAATAAGGCATGGATAAAAACCATGGTTATGCTCATGGAAGACCCCGATAACACAGCATATAAATTAAAATCCATAATTGCTCAACGGCCGTGCCAGTGGAATCAGACGAATTAATATCTAATCTCCTAAATAAAGTTTTGGAGCGGCATGCAGACTGTATTATAGCAGTCTCACCACACGCCAAACGACATAAGGTGAAACCGCACAGAAAGTGAACACAGCCATCTGTTCTCCGTCATACTATATCATCATTCACCGTAAACAATCTGAATACCAAAACACGATCAAAACAGATGAAACGCACAGCTCATGGATATAAACCATATTATCTGGAAACATCAGTATTTGTTGTTTTACACAAAATGAACGAAGTAAGCAGTGGCTTTAGAAGAATGAGCTTGATAAGTCATGCAGCGCAAATCTTGCTTAAAACCATACAGGGATGAATTCAATATGCAATCATTATGGTATTTACATACAACACATTTTTTTGTTATTTACGAATAATGTAATGATAAAAAGAAACTCAATTTTGAACTAATTTAATTTAAACTATTGAAACAAAAGCTGGAAATATATCTCGTTAAAAATGCATAAATAAACAACAGACAAAATGTTACGATCTTGTAAGATTCGGAAAGACTAAAACACAACATGACGTCCCATTTCATAAAGATTAAAAGAATACCAGTCTCAAGTGCCAATCACGAGATAGATTGCTCGATGAAATACTATAAAAATTAAGGATAATAAAAAGAAATAATAGGAATACCTAGGTCTCAAGGAGGCTGTTTGTAGATTATTTTTTTTTCTTTCTGATTGGGCTCTTTCTGACGTGTTTAATTGATGTGCGCGGCAGTCTAGTTGTGACATAATGTGCTGCTATTCCCCGTTGTAGTTATGTTTACTTCTGACAAACGTGTGGACTGCGAACTTTAACGATAGTTCAATAGAATATGATTAATTCTTTATTGTGTCGACGTGTTTAACCTATCGTCGACAGACCAACGATAGACAACATCTATTTTGACAACAATGGTGCCTATAGAAATTATCCATCTGGAATGTACAACGTCTGTGACGGTAGATGGGCCCGGAATCAGAAATGGACAACGGTCTAGACAGCAAACATAGCAAAGATATACTTAGGGCACGAAACACGAATATGGCTGTTCACCGTGCAACAAAGTGGAGCCTCATCACGAACTAAAGAAAGCCATGAAGTGAAATGCTAACTTATGTCAGAAAAAAAGATCTTTGAATAACTACATGAAATGTTAAGACTCTTACCAAGAAGAACAATTGGAAAATCTTATTATAGAAGCAGAAAGATTAAACTTGTATACATAAATATTATAGGTATATCAGGGGCAAGATGGAAAGCATATTGGTACATACGTGAAGAAAAATATGCATTTATATATTCTGGCAACACAACAGAACATCAAAGGGGTGTAGGAATGCTAATTAAAAGAGCAAGAAAAATATAAATGTATCAACCGAACATAAAATGATAGGATTATACTACTCATAATGAAAGCAAAACCATTCAACATAGCAATAATACAAGCATACGCACCTATACAAGACTGTACAGATGAATAAATAGAAGCATACTATGAAGTTCTAAATAAAGTTATGAAGCAAGTGAAATAACGGACATATTGATTGTAATGGATGATATGAACGCAAAGGTAGGAAAAAGTAAATATAAGGTAAATATAGGAAATTATGGTCTAGGATAAAGAAATGAAAAAAATGTCTAATGTCATTTTGTGAAAAAAAACAGTCTGATAATATGTATATTGATATGTATGTATATTTATATATATATATATATATATATATATATATATATATATCTATTGACCTTTCGAGCCGTAACCGGCCCATAGGGCGTAGACCAAGATACACCTTCTCCTATATGAATTTTTTTGTTCTAGCAGTTTTCTTTTAAAGATATTTTATCAAATCTCGCCATCTGTCTCTGTTCTGTGCAAGCAGTTCTATCTCATTGAGGGAGCCGACTCCTGCTGCTCTTGCCTCTCTCATCAATGTTCTTCTCAGTGTCTCCCTGGGTCTTCCTCTTTTTTCTTTTACCTGTTGTTTCCCATATGAGGGCTTGCTTTGCTATTCGGTTATTATCTCTTCTCATTACATGTCCAACGTATGACCATCGTCTTTTCTTTATTACTGAAGATATCACTGGTTGATTGGCGATTTCTCTAATTTCCTCGTTTGTTTTGAATTCGTTCCATGCTATACCAAGTATTTTCCTTAGACATTTATTTTCGAATGCGTTCAACTTTGTTTCTATATCTCTTGTTTTTTCAAGCTTTCACACGCATACGTAAGGGTTGATAGTACATTTGATTTGAATAGCCTAAGTTTTGTGTTGTGCTGATAAGTTTTGATTTCCACAACTTTTCAAGGCTTCTGAAAGACATTGCTGCTTTAGCTATTCTGATTCTAATTTCTTTGCTGGTATCCCCTTCTCGATCAATGTGACTTCCAAGATAGATAAAGTGATCGATCTCTTCTACTGGTTTGTTTTCCATGTATATTTTGTCACCTGTTGGAATTAAACTAGTCATGACTTTAGTCTTTTCATGATTGATCTCAAGCCCATCAGGTTTACTTTTCATTAACAACATCTTTTTTACGATAGCGGCTTGTTAAACCTCTGATCAACGGTTATATACCAAGCCGGAGAAAAATAATTCCTCCATTTTGGAAACAACCGGAAACGACATATATATATATATGTATATGCGTGATACACACCTTCTTTGTGCAAGCGAAAAAGAAACTATAAACATGGAAAAGCCCTGGAGATTAGAAGAGGAATCAACGAGATTACATAATGATAATATATAGGTTCCGTAACAGCGTCAAAAAAACCAAAACCTCTCCAAAAGCAGATATTAACTCAGATCACTTTCCAACAATTATTAAAATTAAAGTCAAACTAAAACGAAACAAACTAAGACTAATTCATCAAATATAGCACTAGATATAACAAACTTTAAATCAAAAAGATGTGAAAGATACGTATAATGCAAGTAAAGAACACACATCAGAGCTGCTAGAAGAAGGGACTGGGCAGTTAAGAAGAGAAAATTCCGATGAAAAAGTTACAACCAAATGGCAATGCATAAAGCAACGAACAGAAGAAACTTGCGACATCTTACCCAAAAAGGAAAATATTTTTAAAAAAAATTGCATAAATGACGTCATCTTGAAAATAAACGCAAGAAAGAAGACAAGAGAAGAACACTAACCAATACAGCAGAATAGATAATGAAATACGCACAATTTGTAAAACAGCAAAAGTAGATTGACTCAACCAAAGATTTCTAGAAATGGAAACTATGGAAAATAAACAAGATTTATGAGGGATGTACACACAAATAAAGAGAATGGCTAGTAACAATAAAAAATAATGCCACAGAAAGTGGATGTAATGCAAACAAAAAGGGAAAATGCTAACAGACAACAAAGATATAATCAATAGATGACAGATATATATTACATTATTTTCTGCTGAAAGGACAAGTAACCAATTATAAAATGTGCATCAGGCTATACAATCTTAAAATCTGAAGTGGACAAAGCTATACAAACAATGGAAAAGGGAAAGGCCGCCGGACCTGACAACATATAGATAGAGATGTTATAGACACTGTAAGATTTTCGCTTTGAAGTGATCACAGACAAATGCAACGAAATATACCATACAGGATACATAACAAATAAACATCAACCTTCGTTCCATTGCCTAATAAGAATGGTATAGTTGAATGCAATTATTTTGCAACAATAAGCCTAATGAGCCATGTTACCAAAATCTGGCTGAAAGTTAACAGTACAGAATAAAATCAATATTGAATTGTAAGAACAAGAAGTTGGATTTAGGAAAAAAACAATGGGACAAAAGAAGCCATATTCTGGGTGAGGACATTAATGGAGAAGTACAAGGATGGTAAACAAACCAAACAATAGTTGCCTGCTTCATAGACCACACCAAAGCTTTTGACAGAATACACCATAAACAACTTATGGACTGCCTAAAAGATATACATATCGATGACACAGACATACGACTAATATATAATTTATACTGGTAATAATATATTATATATATAGTATAATATATAGTATATACAGTATAAATATAATACTGATAATAATTATATAGTTATATTTGCAAACCGCAATAATAAAAAAATAGCAAAGAGAACCGTTCACACATTGATATAAAAACTGGAGTAAGACAGTTATACACACTTTAACCAAGCTTATTCAATCTATACATTGAGAATATCTTTAAAATTTCTCATAGAGGCCAGGCCTAAACATTAATCGAAAAATAATCAATAACCTTTCAATCATAAAATCAGAATGCTTACAATGAGTGATGATACTGTATGATGAAGGACAGTTCAGTTTCGTTCACTGTTCGTTCTACTATTATACATATATTTTGTGCTGTGTTTGCCTCAATGCGGACTGCAGCTGCCCTTCTTTGTTTGTATATAGATGAAATGTTAATTCTGCTAATTCCACTGGCACGGCGCGTTGAGCAATTATGGATTTTCATTCGTTAGCAGTGATACCTGGGTCTTCGAATAACTACAACTATAACCAATAACCCAAGATATTGTAATGATACTGTACTACTAGCAGAAAAACCTAAAGATCTACAACAATTACTGAACGAACTTAACATGACAAAACATGTGGATTACATATGAATATCAAAAAGACTAAAACAATGATCATAAACAATGATAATAAACAATGATAATACTCAAAACATAAAGGTGCATCTTGTTTCCAAGATGGTGGAACCAAAGGTGGATATCAAAGTTGAAGGAATAGACCTGGAGCACAGAACTACAACTACCTTTAACATACCATAACCAGTGATGGAAAATGTAAAATAATAAAAACAAGGAATAGCAATGGCAAAAAGTAATTTTAATAAAATGAATAATATACTAACATCAAAACAAATAACACCAGAGTTAAGAATAAGAATTGCAAAATGTTATATCTTTTAACATTGCTGTATGTTGAAGAACCCATAACATAAAATTGATCTTTTGGAATGTAGATTTATAAAACAATAGGATGGGGAAAAAGACCAAAACAAATGATGAAGTCTTAAAACAGATACATGTGAAAAAATAACTACTGAACACAATTCTCTCTCTCTCTCTCTCTCTCTCTCTCTCTCTCTCTCTCTCTCTCTCTCTGCGATCAGGACTCAATCAGAGTAGGATTCCAGACTCTCACATGAAGACAACTATCTGTTTAAGTAAATTGACATCATAATTAGAGTCTGTCAGATCAACTCTGCCTGAATACCTGTTAAAACGTTGCACTGTGTTCTGCGCCAGTGGCCCAGTGTATCCGATTTCAGTCAGCATTTTGTTCAGGTTTGCTTTCCTTAGCCGTTGATTATCCCCAATCTTCCTGCAAGGCAGCAGATTGTCTTTTCTGTAGGAGGATTCTGCCCTTAGATGGTCGGCCCTATCAGGTTCACGAGCACAATCTGCCCGAATCACTAGAGGTGACTAACACAGACATGCACACACAAAGATACGAGATGTGACTAACACTGACATGCACACAACGATATGAGGCATGACTAACACTGACACACACCAAAATATGAGATATGACTAACACAGACACACACACATACGCACTAAGATATGAGATGTGACTAGCACAGACAAACTCTAACATATGAGATATGACAAACACAGATACACACACTAAGATATGAGATATGACTAATACAGATACACACACTAAGATATGAGATATGACTAAACACAGTCATGCACACACAAAGATAGAGATAGGAGATATGACTAACACAGACAGGTAAACACATATATATGTGATATGACTAAACACAAAGATATGGGACATGACTAACATAGACAGACACACACGAAGATGAGATGTGACTAACATAGACATGCTCACAAAGATATGAGATATGACTAAAACAGATACCCACTAAGATATGAGACATGATTAACACGGACACACACCAAGATATGAGATATGACTAACATGACACACACCAAGATATGAGCCATGGCCAGCACACACACACACACAAGCTAAGATATGAGTTATGACTAGCACAGAAACATATTAAGATATGAGCCATGGATTCACGCAAAACACACCAAGATATGAGCCATGGCTAGCACGGAAACACACCAAGATATGAACCATGGCCAGCACAGACACACACCAAGATATGAACCATGACTAGTACAGAAACACATCACGATATGAGCTATGGCTAGCACGGAAACACACCAAGATATGAACCCAGGCCAGCACAGTCACCCACCAAGATATGAGCCATGGCTAGCACGGATATACACTAAGATATGAACCATGGCCAGCACAGACACACACCAAGATATGAACCATGACCAGCCCAGACACACACCAAGATATTAGCCATGGCCAGCAAATACACCCACCAAGATATCAGCCATGGCCAGCACATACACCCACCAAGATATGAGCAACGACTAACATATACACTTGGTAACGTCCACTAAAGTTTGTCTGAGGTTCTTGGTAAAGTTTCTACTGACGACCACGAAGATCCAAAACTTGCAGGCATGTTGGGCGTGGCCGACGTGATGGACGATCAGCCGGATAATACCTTCAGAGAATGTAAATTTCATGTCCCCTGAATCTTGAGTCCGCTTCTGATAGTGTAGTCTGGCCACGTGGCTGGGTGCGTTCATGATGATGTAAGATAGAGACAAGGGGAAAGAGCATCCTAGCCACACGAACCTGGCGCTAGCTCGCACTGAGCTCCACCTAGGATCGTTGATCGGTTTCAGCTTGGAAACTTCCAGCATCGGCAGGTCACTGAGCTTCTTCCACCGGGAATTGTGTATGATGGACAGAACGATCGTGAAGAGCATGACAGTAATGGCGATCAGCGGTAGTAGCAACGTTACTACCAAGTCAAAGTAGGTTATTATATGCAAGAACATCAGCCTTTGACTTGGCAAACATTTCTCAAGACCTATCTCGTTTGGCGTTACCTCAGCAGCAACAGCAGTGGCTGTTATTCGCTATTATCAAGGTTTTTTATTAATTTGGTTCATTTAGACAGCGTCCGTTTAGTCTGCGATGCAGGGAGAAAGCACGATAAGATGGTGGTCCGAGCTTATACTCCAGGCATTGTACTAGCAAAAGCTAAACTATAACGGCCTCCATTGAGAATGAACGAAATTCTATAAATTTAGATCAGATCTTGCACATTGGGCTTTTTTCAAACGCAAACAAGCGCCCATCTTGTTGCGTCCATTTTGGTGCGTCAAACACAATTCAAACAAGACAAATTAGATTTTTTTGGAGGCATGTTTAAAGAAACAGCAGCCTAATAAAAGTAGCCTTGGAAGAGAAAAATACAAGATAAAAGAGGTCGATGCAGACCATGCCTAACATGGACGGATAACATCAAAAGATGAACAAGTCAGCTTATGAAAGCCTGCACTATCAAAGTATGAGACAGAGCAGAATGGTTCTCCATGGTAGCCAACCTTCAACACGGAGGCAACACTCAATGATGATGATATATAATAACAGCAGCCGAGGCCAGTAGAAGAGAAAAGTACCGCACACTATACCTCCCACCCACACTGAAGGCAAATGAGGAAGAATGGAAGAATGAGAAAAATGGACAGTATAAATACTTCAATTCTCCATTTGTTGACAGTGCTTACTTTGAACAGAATTTTTGAAGATACAAATATGTTTTCTATACTTGACTAGAATTGGTCAATATTATATATTTAATTCTTATTTGGATGGAATTTTCATGTAATTTCCACACACATTTCTTACATTCCAGAGTTACAGAGTGTACAAACGTGTAAGTAAAATAGCTTAGAACTGACCTAAACCGCAGTAACAAACAACATACATTTATGAATGCATAGAAAACTGCCTGCCTCGGGTTACAGCACCTCAATGCCTCGTTAATAGAACATCTTAAACACACATATACAATCGACACAACACGGAAACAGCACTTACCGTTTATAAGTCATTTTCTCCTTTTGACATAGGGCAAGACGCCTTTCACTACTTCTGACAGCGGAAGAAGTCTAACGGCTTCATTATAGAGCTACCTCCTTTTTTAAGCTGGACAGATTGGCAGCCTACAACCATCCCCACCTGCCAAAAAACGAGAAATCAACAAACATGAAAGTTAACATACGACTGGATTTCTGGAACGTCCACTCCATGCAAGATGACCTACCTGACTATTTGCACGACATAAACGACGCCAGAAAGACAGCCATAATCAATCATTAGCAACATCAAGTAATGTGCCCGCTGGCGTAGGTGATCGTGTCTTTTCATAACTTTCGATCGCGACTGTTATTTATCATCTCCTTTATTGACCTTCTTCCAAGACATTCTCTTAAGCTGTCTGATATCTTTTCTCTTTGCTTCCCTCTATCTCTTTGTCCTTCAATTTTTCCAGTTGTTACAATATATTCCACATGTTCCTTTCTCATTACATGGCCAAAAAATGATGATTGTTTCTTCTCAATTTTGAAAATTAGCTCACTTTTTGCTTTGGCCCTTTTCAGAGGAATTTCATTACTCTTTTTTAGCTGTCCGTGTTATTCTCGACTTATAATGGAGGAACACATTGAAAAGCAAAATCTTTTGTACTTAACTTTATCGACTTCAAAAAAGCATTTGATAGTATCCATAGAGATTCTTTGTGGAAAATTCTGAAGCAATATGGCTTACCATCAAAAATCATAAATATTATCAAAGACATGTATGATGGTTACACATGTGCAGTTCCAAAAGAGGAAAGACTGAGCGAATGTTTCCCAATAGAAACCGGGGTTAAACAAGGATGTATTTTATCGCCCTTGTTATTTGGAATTGTTATGGACTTCATAATGAAGAAATGCTGCACTGGTAATAAAGGCATCGAATGGATACAAGGAGTCCATTTGGAGGACCTCGAATTTGCTGATGACATAGTTCTCATCAGCAGTCAGATAAAAACGATGCAGGAAAACACAAATGAACTATCATCAATAGTCAGCAAAATTTGGCTTGAGGTCAATCATGGAAAGACTAAAGTCATGAAATGCTTAATTCCAACAGACAACAAAATATACATGGAAAAGAAACCAGTGGAAGAGATCGATCACTTTATCTATCTTGGAAGTCACATTGATCGAGAAGGAGATACAAGCAAAGAAATTAGAATCAGAATAGCTATAGCAGCAATGTCTTTCAGAAGCCTTGAAAAGTTGTGGAAATTAAAACTGATCAGCACAAACACAAAACTTAGACTATTCAAATCAAATGTACTATCAACCCTTACGTATGCGTGTGAAAGCTGGAAAACAACGAGAGATATAGAAACAAAGTTGAACGCATTCGAAAATAAATGTCTAAGGAAAATACTTGGTATAACGTGGAACGAATTCAAAACAAACGAGGAAATTAGAGAAATCGCCAAACAACCACTAATATTTTCAGTAATAAAGAAAAGACGATGGTCATATGTTGGACATGGGATAAGAAGAGATAATAACCGAATAGCAAAGCAAGCCCTCATGTGGGAAACAACAGGTAAGAGAAAAAGAGGAAGACCCATAGAGACACTGTGAAGAACATTGATGAGAAAGGCAAGAGCAGCAGAATTGGCTCCCTCAATGAGATAGAGCTGCTTGTACAGAACAGTGACAAATGGCGAGATTTGATAAAATATCTTTAAAAGAATTGAAAACTGCTAGAACAAAAATTCAGATAAAAGAAGGGGTATTTTGGTCTACGACCTATGGGTCAGGCTACGGCCCGAAAGGTCAATAGATAGATAGATGTTATTCTCAAAATTCTCATGTAAAAACACATTTCTACAGCCTCAAGTGATTTTCTTCTATGTTGTTCCAATTTTTATGGTTCACATCCAAATGTTAAGACTGACTCTACATAACATTTACGAACTCTTAATCTTGTTTCTTCTGTTAAAAATGGATTGAACTGTATCTTCCGCACTTTTTGGAAATCTTCTTTTGCTTGGGCCATTCTGCATCTCACCTTTGTTGTAGATCTATCATCTGAGGTATGTTTCCAGATATTTAAATTCATTTACCTGTTTTAATATTATTGACCACATGTGTATGTGAGGAAGGAAAATAGAAAAAAGTATTTAGTTCCCACATAGGTTAGATCTACATGAAACGTTATACCTTTTTCGTGAAAAAATAATCTACCATGGGTCTGATGAACATAAACTGCAAGAAATAAAAACTCACTCACCTTAGCTTATATGGATGATATATGAATATACACCTCAGGTGGTACCAATCATCTTCTCCAGCAGACACAAGAAAAGAACAAATCAACATAAACTGTAGTCGTCAGTCTCCACACCCTTTAGGGGCATGCTGGGGAGGAGACGTGAGCAGTTTTTAAACAATCAGATGTGAAATGAAGAATATACGTCGATTAAACTAAACTGAAATCTTTCATATATGTGTGAATATATAGTCTTTGGCGCCTTTACATACGGTTGGAAAGCGCTCAATCATTATTGCTCTGTATGTTGCTTAGATATCAGTGTCTTACGGTGAACGATGTTTTACTGAGCAACTTGTGTTGCTGAATCTACAATTATTGGATAGATAGATTAAGCTGCAATAAGGATATCAAAAGCAAGAGGAACATTTGTTGCATTGGGAAACATGTGAAAGCCCAAAGAAATGAGGTTAAATACTAAAATAAAACTTTTCAACTCCAATGTTAAGTCACTCTTATTATGTGGCTATGAAACATGGAGAACTAAAATGAAATTCATGAAGGTACAGTCTTTCATTAATGGATGCTTACGCAGAATAAAAGGATGGAAATGGCAGGTCAAAATTACTAACATAGAATTCTGAAAATGCACCAGTCAAATACCAGTGGATAAAGAGATACAGCAAAGACGATGGCGCTGGATAGGACACACACTGCGTAAGTAAACTGAGAGGTTTGCACAAGAGGCCCTTTTTTAAATCCCCATGTAAAAAAGACAAAGAGGAAGACCAAGGAATTCTTGGAGAATACAGACAGAATCAGAGATGAAGATGATGGGGAAGACATGGAACGATCTTAAAAGAATGGCAAGAAACAGAAAGGCTTGGGAAGTGTTTGTTGAAGACCTATGCTCCACTGGGATCTGAAAAGTAAAAGAAGAACACGATTCAACTGCAGATTGAGCAATATTAATGGCTCTCAGTGAAAGTTCTTTCTTGAGCCTACAACACTTTGAAATATTGCATCGATCATGTAGAGTTTGCACTTTAAGGAAAAGTACATCACGTAAACGAGCATAAATATAAGCACGCTAAAAATAATATACACACATATGGATGTAGCTTTCATTGACCAGGAAAAAGCATTCGACAGAGTAAACAGAGAACAACGGTGGGAGATACTAACAACATAGGGAGTAAGCCAACATCTAACCAACTTAATTAAAAGTCTCTACATCAACAGTAGCTGCAGGGTCAGAACAGCAGCAGGCTACACAGACCACTTCGAAGTTAGATCAGGTGTAAGACAGGGGTGCGTACTATCCCCCCTACTGTTTATTACATACATGGACCATATATGCAAGCTAACCAACCCATCAGAGACAGAGGAGATCAACGAGCTTTTATTTGCAGACGATCAGGCACTAATACATGAAACAATAGAAGACCTACAAGAACACTTAAACTCAACATCTCAGGCACAAAATACAACATGAAAATCAACATCAGTAAATGAGAAGTTATGAATGTCACCAAAAATAAACAGAACATCAACATAACTATAAAAAGCAGGAACTAAAACAAGTAGAGGAATTCAAATACCTAGGAAGTTTAGTGACACACGATAATTCTCAAACAACAGAAATAGAATCACGATGCAACAAAGCATGTCAAATCATTGGACAGTTATCACCACTATTGTCCAACAAGGAAATAACTATGGAGACAAAACGAGAAATATACAATACAATCTTCATCCCAACGTTCATCCATTCCATCCATTCCGGCTCAGCTGTTCTTGCCTCTCTCATCAATGTTCTTGTCAGTGTCTCCCTGGGTCTTTCTCTTTTTCTCTTACCTGTTGTTTCCCATATGAGGGCTTGCTTTGCTATTCGGTTATTATCTCTTTTCATCACATGTCCAACATATGACCATCGGCGTTGACTATAATGCAACTAAAATACAAGGAGATGCCATTAAATGTTATTTTAATCGTATTTCAGTGAGCACAGTAAAAACAAATTCATTTTTGAAGGTTTCTTACTATGGGAAACTGAAACCGTCTTATTCGTGACCCATGCTGCTAAAATTCTAAAATGCATAGCAGAAGCTGAACTAGTCATATAGATGAAGGGTTCGTTTGCTAATTATTACATTAAAGGAAGTAATACATTTTATTAAATGTTACCCGAGAGTATAGATATAATGAATATTCTTCTGGAATAAGGATACTCGAAATAGTTGAATGACAACCAAAAGCTAAGATAGTTAGTTGAGTGTGACCGGGTATCAACAATTGATTTGATCACAAGTTTTGCGCAGAACAAATTTAGCTATTTACTGAGTGTAGTGTGAGCCTTCTTTAAAAAGTAAAAGACTTTCTGGTTGCTACGTGATATAATGAATGACAAATCAATGTAGATGTATAGACATGGTGTGTATGTGTCATTGATCACATTCTTAAGTATGACGGCCAAGTAATAATATCGTAAGTATAAATGTGTACTGGTCTAGAATATATACATATTTAACTGTCATTTAGTAACAACATTTTCAAAATTCCAAACAATATTTCCTATATTCCAGCAGGAATGAAGTATTAATTGTGTAAGTCAATGATTTAGAACTCACCTAAAACTCTGAATCATCACTCGTGTATGTGTCTGCCCACTTTTAATCTCTTTAATTGCAGCGCTCTTGTAAGGAATATTATCATATTGACAACGTATGTCTATGTGATTTTAAGTAATTATTGTTCTCCCACTAGTGTTCCTTGATAGACACAGCTAGACCACACAAAGACATGATTTACAGGAAAGTGGTTGTTTCTCTCTCTCTCTCTCTCTCTCTCTCTCTCTCTCTCATTTTATTCAGGTTTGCATTCCTTAGCCTTTGGTTGTTTCAAAGATAGAGATGAATGGAACAACTTTTGTGATTAGCACTGATCGTTTTGAAAGTACTTCAACCATGTTTTCAGTATGAATGAATGGATCACATGCACACACATTCATGCATATGTATGCTTACAAGTGTACACAAATTATATATGTATATATATATATATATTTATTTATTTATATACATATATATGTGTTCAATGAAGTAAAAAAAAAACACTAGGAATATATATACTGTTCAAAAGATAGCAATGGGATTATTTGAATCGTGACCGCACATTCTTCTCTTCAATGTTTCCTTCGTTAAGTGTAAACTGTCAATCTTCGTACTTCGCGTTGTGTTCTGGTTCGTCATTTGGGTCGGAATACGTCACACATGTTTACATGAAATTGATTATACGCACAAGTCTCATGTACAAAAGAGTAGCAATACTTATTTACATAATCCAGGTAACAGAGGTAGGTTATAAATATAAACTGCCCAGCGGCGGTGTTTAACGCTCGGGTGTCAGGGTAAATGCTAAATAGGTTCCAGTTACTTCCGAACTCTTGTAATTAATCTCAGGGCTCTCCCATCACACATTGAATCAATTATCTCTGTCCACATTCCCTGAACAGTGTACAGAACTTAGCAACCAACATAATGTACACGTCATAAATCCATCTCATAGAACATCGCATTACAGACACTTCCTCACTAGTCTGCTCACTGTCACTCCACACTATGATTACAAAATATCCAGCTTTCTCTACTAAAGGATTCAGTCTCACTCGTTCCTTCAACTACATTCAACTATTAAAATGAAATGTCCACCGTATGGTTGTCCCTATACACAGCTAGCTGATATGGGCATTCGCCTTGTTACCACTAAAACGTTGTTCTAACAACTAATGGACCATCAACTCATCCTACCCTGTCCACACCAAGCATACCACATCTCATTCATCCAACCTTTATTCATTATCTTTCTTAATCAATGTTTGTTCGTCATCACTCTTGGCAACTGTTACAACGTAGTTGGCACCAAATTGTTCTTGCCCAACAAAACCTTTAGATCGCTCGGCAGTTTGCACAGAGAAGAAACATGTTGCATGGGCTCGGCTGTTTGCACAGAGAAGAAACATGTTGCATGGGCTCGGCTGTGTGGAGAGAAGAAACATTTTGCATGGGCTCGGCTGCGTGGAGAGAAGAAACATGTTGCATGGGCTCGGCTGTGTGGAGAGAAGAAACATTTTGCATGGGCTCGGCAGTTTGCACAGAGAAGAAACATGTTGCATGGGCTCGGCTGTTTGCACAGAGAAGAAACATGTTGCATGGGCTCGGCTGTGTGGAGAGAAGAAACATTTTGCATGGGCTCGGCTGCGTGGAGAGAAGAAACATGTTGCATGGGCTCGGCTGCGTGGAGAGAAGAAACATGTTGCATGGGCTCGGCTGCGTGGAGAGAAGAAACATGTTGCATGGGCTCGGCTGCGTGGAGAGAAGAATTATGTTGCATGGGCTCAGCTGCGTGGAGAGAAGAAACATGTTACATGGGCTCGGCTGCGTGGAGAGAAGAAACATTTTGCATGAGCTCGGCTGTATGGAGAGAAGAAACATGTTGCATGGGCTCGGCTGCATGGAGAAAAGAAACATGTTGCATGGGCTCGGCTGCGTGGAGAGAAGAAACATGTTGCATGGGCAACAACTTCTCTCGCTTTCTTTTACTGCCCAAACTCGCGCCCTGGAGGGGACATTTCAGGTTCGCCATTTTGAAATCCTCACAACACGGGAACAGCACTTAACGGTTATAAGTCATTTTGTCCACCCGGCACATGACAATACGCCTTTGACTGCTTCCGACAGTGGATGAAGTCTAACGGCTTCATTGTATAGCTACCCCACCGTTTTAAGCTGGTCAGCTTCAAGCCACTAAGGTGTTCTCTTGTTACGGTCTGCTTTCCCCCTTGGGTGTATGGGGATTAGGGAAACCAGAAAGGCAGACTGTTACTATCCACACCTGCCAAACAAGGGAAACTACCAGCCAATAAACTTTACCTACGAATGCTTTGCTGAAACGTCCGCACCATACAAGATGGCCTACCAAACTATTCGCATGGCATAAACTACGCCAGAAAGACAGCCATAATCAATAACGCATTGAAAAGACTCGAGATGGACAAAGCCGTACTCCAAGAAACCCGTTTGGCCCTAAGGAATGCTGAACGAGGCGGACTGCATGTTAAGGTGCAGGAAAGAGTACAGACGATATCTGCGACTACGGTGTGGGTTGCTGTGAAAAAAAAAATCATTTAAAGATCTGATTACACTAGTCTAGACTGCATCATAGCAGATATTAACACGCCGTCTGTAATACAACAGCAGGATCAGTTACCCAACCCTCATATGATTAAGTTGTGAGTTTAGCAGTATTTTGACCTCAATCGGGCATCCAATGGAGCGTAAATGAGGTTATTGAAAGTTTAATGGTTTTTTTTGGCAGGATTTGTTGTATTTTGTCACAAGTTGTTGGATTCGTAATTTTAGGCTGCAATATAGTATAGAAGGGATGTTGAAAACATAGAGACGATATAATAGTGAACCAAAACTGACCGAATAAATAGATAAAAGAAGAAATGTAAGAACCACAGGTTACCTGACCTTTTTTAATGAATTTTAATGGGATTTTTTTTTTTTTGGGGGGGGGGGGGATTGAGAGGGGCGATAAAAATAGAAAGAAGATATATTAAAAGTGAACCAAAACTGACAGATACAAAAATAAGGAGAATCAAGAGGTCGAACCAAAACTGGTCGATCGTTTGATTTATAGTGCGGTATTAAGGGACGGGTTTGAGGGGCTGTAACTATAGAAAAGATATAATAATGGTGTCCAAATCTGACCGATAAATAGATGAGAATAATAAATGTAGAACTATAGCTGACCGATTCATTTTATGTATTATATGTTATTGGATGGTTAGGTTCGTAGAGTCGGACTGTAAGGGGGTTGGTAGGTGTAGCAAAGATAGAGATCATGTAATAATAGGGAACTAAAGCTGGTCGATAAAATAATTCCAATTAATAATTTTCCTACATAATTTGGAACTAGGAGAACAACCACGAATTTAAATGTTGATGCTGGAGACGCAGTCGCAGTGGTTGCACGTCCATGTAGAACTACTTTGATATACAAAGAAAGCAGTGGTAATAGAAATGACCAAATCGGGTTTGTCTTCATCGAAAGTGCTGGGTAACAAAGGCAGTTGAGATTCACAAATGATACAATTGCGGGCACTCAACAACATTACTAAGGATGTCTCCTACACAATGACATTAATAGACGACATTCTGAGAATGTTAAATGATATCAGATATCTTAAAAAAAAAACTGATCCTAAAATCTGGATTTTGGACTACAAGTGTAAGCAAGTAACAAAAATAAAACAAAATAGCACTCATAAAAGTAGCTCAGCATGGACCGTTATAGCTTTTAGGTTGGACAATTCTTTTACCATGAATATATTTGGTTCTGATGAATTAAACCACAAGAAGTAAAAAAAAATTAATCATTTTAAGATATATTATCATACATCTCAGCTGGTGTTAATCACCTTCTCCAAAAGACACAGGGAATAACAAATCAACCCAAAACTGGTGTCGTCGACTACACATACTCAGGACCATACTGGGGAGATGGTATGAGCGCTTTTAAAAGTGTCCGATCGCAATGAAGATGATCTGTCGACTAAACCAAACTAAAATCTTAAATATCTATGTGCATATATAGTCAGTCTGCTATCCACTGTGCAGCGTACCAGTTCTGTTGTTGACTGTTTTCCATGCCATGACACAAAGCGATCCAGTATTTTCTCTCTTTCCTTCTATTTTGGCAGTTCTGACCGCTGACTTCAATTCCTTTATTTTGTCAACTATTGATCTCATAATATGTTCGCGGTAAAGTGAAAACAAATCCAGCGACAGAACACAGCCTTGTCCGACTCTTCGTTTTAAATATTGGAATTGTCATGCTTATATTATATATACATATATATGGGGGGGGGGGGAGATCTACACATTTTGCGACCCTAAAGCTGGTTAAGCTAAATAAAACGTTAAGACACCATTTAAAAGATGAACACCATCAGATCTCTATTATAGATTACACAATATAAACATATGTTACTCCCCCTTGGATTATGAGGCCCTAAGCTGTAGCTTGTTTATTTATCCTCGGTCAATCCGGTCCAGTATATTTCATTATCAGGTTGCATATTCTTTGTAGAACCTTGCATTCACCACAGATCACCTGAATGAGTCTATCTCTAGTAAGATCTCTCACTTCTTCTATTGTCACACTCAAGGTCTCTCTAATGTTTTGAAACTAATTTCATCTTGGTCTCCCACTGACGCGTCGTCCAGGTACCGTTCCTCCCATTTTGTTCTTTCCAGCCTGCTGTCTTTTGATGTAAATATTGTATTTAAATTCCTCTGTAGAATGGTGTTTATAAGCCAGGTCTTTTTAATGTTTAAATCGTTTAATATGCATTCATTGTTCTGTTTTATAGTGCAATGTATCATACGGATTTTTCTGTTGCATTTTTATGAAATAAATCGATTTTCTTCCTTGCTTCTTTGAGAGATTGTCCATGATCCACAATATGATATGTTACTATCAGTAAGATACACATTCCCAGCCATTTTAATGTTGTTACCTTGCTGGCATTTGGCCGCATGTTCTTCATGACCTTTATTTTTAGTGTTTTGCTGGCGTAGGTGAACATATGTCTCCACAACTTTCGATCTCACAGGTATATTTATCATTTAAGCTGCTTATCTTCAGCTAAGCTATTCTCATAAGTTGTCTGGCATCTTTTCTCTTTGCTTCTCTTAACTTTTAGTCCCTCAATTTGTCCAGTTGTCACAGTATTCTAGCAGTTCCCTTTCTCAAGAAATGATGATTGTTTCTTCTTAATATTGAAAATTAGCTCTCTTGTTGCGTTGACCTCTTTCAGAACAATTTAATTTCTCTCCTTACCTGTCCCTGGTATTCTCAACATTCTTTCGGTAAATCCACCATTCTACAGCCTCCAGTAATTTCTTGTTTGTTGTATTATTGTCCATGATTCACATCCATATGATAAGACAGGCTCTACATAACATTTAAGAACTCTTTTTCATGTTTATATCGCCAAAACCGGATAGAACAGTTTTTGGAAACTGTTTTTGCATGAGCCATTCTGCATCCCACTTCTTTTGTTCATCTATCATCTGAGGCTACCATTGTTATCAGATATTTAAATTCATTTACCTGTTTTAATATTGTTCCACACAAGCATATATATACATATTCTCTATACTCTCGGTTTTGACATACAAGAAGCTTAATAAGCAATGTAGCAAAGTTTTATTTAAAGTCTTACTGGGAAGATGTGAAAATAAAGTACATGTGGAATTAAACAGAACAATATTGATTTTTAAAGAACATTGAAGCCATCTGCTACATGAGAATATTTAATTTTAAACATGTACAAATGTAAACAAACCAATTTATACATTTTTCATAGACAACGCCAAAACTTTTGACATATTACACCATAAACAACTAATAACATTCCAGAGACATGATTACCACCATGCATGAGACTCAATGCATTGATCTGAACAGTGCACATTTCTCGACGCTCTTTGACAAGAGGGGCAGGAAGAACTAAAATAAGAGACTTCAAAATACTAGTAATATTAATAATTTGCTAAGAAATCTAAAATAAGTTTAACTTGATATAATTGTAATATTACTTGCTAGTTTAATAGCTTTAGCATAGTTAGCATTTAACACGATCTGTTTATATCTGAATACCTTTAGTTGCACATCACATTAGAGTTAACACTTTATTTAAAAAAAACATCACTTTTTAGAGAACATATGAGATCTGTTATATGAGAATAGAGGGATTGGATGGTGTAATAATAAATTGTAACACTGATGTTAGTAAGAAAACAAAGACGAGCAATACGACAATGCATTAAGAAAAAAATCACGTACTGACAAAAATAGGAAAACAAAATTGTCAAATGTATGACTGCGATAACGTTTCAGAGACATGAATAGATCATTACTGATACATATTTAATCAATTTAAACAGCTTAACAAAATGAACGAATAAGAGAATACTAAAATGTGCTATAGTGATACGGCTTAATGCAACTATTGTGAAAAAAGTCGTATATGCTATTTCATAACAATTATGTGTACTGTAATGTTTTATAACATACAAAACATACAAAATACCAACTTTAATCAAGAGAGGAAATTGTCACGTATTCGCCTTGTGGTAAGAAGTGACAAAAAAAATAGTAAAACGGATCCTCAAATTCGAATCAGAGGGTAAAATATTGAGAGATCAATCTTTAGAAACACTGACAAGAATAATGAGGCAAGAGGCAACAGCAACAGCATCAACTCATTTTCCAGACAAGCAGCTTGTCCAGAAAAGTGGCGAGGTACAGTTTCTTTCCAAAGTCTTTCACTTGATAACAAAATTTATCGGACATAGTCTAGAATGTCCTGCCTACCTGCAGGTTTCGGCTCTCAAGGACAATAGATAGAACGTCACGCTTCGGCTCTCAAGGACAATAGATAGAACGTCATGCTTCGGTTCTCAAGGACAATAGATAGAACGTCATGCTTCGGCTCTCAAGGACAATAGATAGAACGTCATGCTTCGGCTCTCAAGGAGAATAGATAGAACGTCATGCTTCGGCTCTCAAGGAGAATAGATAGAACGTCATGCTTCGGCTCTCAAGGAGAATAGATAGAACGTCATGCTTCGGCTCTCAAGGACAATAGATAGAACGTCACGCTTCGGCTCTCAAGGAGAATAGATAGAACGTCATGCTTCGGCTCTCAAGGAGAATAGATAGAACGTCATGCTTCGGCTCTCAAGGAGAATAGATAGAACGTCATGCTTCGGCTCTCAAGGACAAAATCTGATAAGATGGAATCGTCTGCGTGTACTTCACAAAAGTAAATAAAATATATCATGATTTGATGCAATCACTGGAAGCGAATTTATTTTTTTTTTTATTGTCCTATTGACAAGTTATTGTTCAACAAGGAAACAACTATTGAGGCAAAACGGGCCCTGCACAATACAATCTTCATCCCGACGTTGTGCTACCGATGTCAGTTATGGACCCTAGATGTAAGAACAGTAAGAAAAATGGCATCTACTAATATGAAATGTGTTAGACGAATAAAAGGAAAAATCCTGAGAGATAAGATCAGAAATGAAGAATTGAGAAAAAAAAAGATAGGAATAACCCCCGCCACATAACAACATATACAGAGAAACAACTGATAAAATGATTTGGTTAATTATAATGATTGGTGATAAAGCAGAAAGATCAAAACACAACGAGTAATAAACGATGCGAAGGCATCAGACCCAAAGGCCGACCACGAAAAAGATGAATTGATGGAATATTAAAAACACAAGAAAACATAACAGCAGCAGAGGCGAACAGATGAGCAAATGACCGCAATTTATATATCTCTGTTCGACGGTGAAAGGCAAATGAGGAAGCAATGAAGTAGAAGGAAACTAGAAGCGACACCAAAAAAAACAATCCACTTCTGAGTAGGAATTGGAAAGAGATGACATTTGTCAATATTTTGTTTTGTCTGTTTGTTCTTGTTGCAAATTCTTTTCTTCTGTGCATCTCACATATGTACCTACAACAGGTACGTTAATATGTGCATCTCACATATGTACCAACAACAGGTACGTTAATATGTGCATCTCACATATGTACCAACAACAGGTACGTTAATATGTGCATCTCACATATGTACCTACAACAGGTACGTTAATATGTGCATCTCACATATGTACCAACAACAGGTACGTTAATATGTGCATCTCACATATGTACCAACAACAGGTACGTTAATATGTGCATCTCACATATGTACCAACAACAGGTACGTTAATATGTGCATCTCACATATGTACCAACAACAGGTACGTTAATATGTGCATCTCACATATGTACCAACAACAGGTACGTTAATATGTGCATCTCACATATGTACCAACAACAGGTACGTTAATATGTGCATCTCACATATGTACCTACAACAGGTACGTTAATATGTGCATCTCACATATGTGCCAACAACAGGTACGTTAATATGTGCATCTCACATATGTACCAACAACAGGTACGTTAATATGTGCATCTCACATATGTACCAACAACAGGTACGTTAATATGTGCATCTCACATATGTACCAACAACAGGTACGTTAATATGTGCATCTCACATATGTACCAACAACAGGTACGTTAATATGTGCATCTCACATATGTACCAACAACAGGTACGTTAATATGTGCATCTCACATATGTACCAACAACAGGTACGTTAATATGTGCATCTCACGTATGTACCAACAACAGGTACGTTAATATGTGCATCTCACATATGTACCAACAACAGGTACGTTAATATGTGCATCTCACATATGTACCTACAACAGGTACGTTAATATGTGCATCTCACATATGTACCAACAACAGGTACGTTAATATGTGCATCTCACATATGTACCAACAACAGGTACGTTAATATGTGCATCTCACATATGTACCAACAACAGGTACGTTAATATGAGCATCTCACATATGTACCAACAACAGGTACGTTAATATGTGCATCTCACATATGTACCAACAACAGGTACGTTAATATGAGCATCTCACATATGTACCAACAACAGGTACGTTAATATGTGCATCTCACATATGTACCAACAACAGGTACGTTAATATGTGCATCTCACATATGTACCAACAACAGGTACGTTAATATGTGCATCTCACATATGTACCAACAACAGGTACGTTAATATTTGACTGCAATTGGGACTCTGTTATCTTTATTTTCTCTCTTTGTATTTCCTTACTATGGTTCCACTTACAGATGTTCCTGTCGAAAGGTTTTGTAACTCAAGAAGTTGAACTTTCAAATATTTTGACAAACAAACTGGGGAACACATGAACACATTAGTATTATGGAACATTATCAAGGGTTCGGGTTCAATCCTTAGAAATGGTCGTTTTTTTCTGATTGACAACGTTCTGGGGTTCACTCAATCTCTACAAATGGGTACTAGAGATTTATGAGTTAAGTCAAGTGGCCTCGAGTGATTCCAACCATATCACCCAAAATGTGCCGTGGTCATAAGAAAATATGGTCACCAACAGCTTATTCCCCATACGCCTAGGAAGGTACGGATTGAACCTGGCATTTGTTTGCACTGTCATAATGTTAATTGTTGTGCCGTTCTCCATACAGGTCACAAATTATAACTGATCAGAGGACGGGAGATTACGATCAAAATAACAGCTGACATGACGGTAATTTATGCAAGCGACCCATAGGTCACAGCTGGCGGAGGTTGAGTTAGAGACAGACGCAACTAGGACAACAAACTCATGTCTAGTCTCCCAGAATTAGATCTCGTAATTAACATCTCGAATAAAAGAGAAATAATAAAATGTGAAACGAACTTCGTATGTTGTTATATTGTGGGTGAATGTATAGTAGAGAAGAATCATCATCATGTGACATACTTGTTGGCGTAGCAGATCATGTCCCTCCACAATTTTTTATCCACAGTACATTGTATCAATTCTGTTGTTGACTGTTCTCCATGCCATGAAAACCAGCCCATCTAATATCTTTTCTCTGTCGTCCGCGATCTCGCATTCCTTGTATCATGTCAGTTGTTACTAAGTACTCCAATTTTCCTCTTCTCATGATGTTCCAGAAAAAAATTATTATATTGCATTTTACCATCATTTTTTAGAGAAGAATATGCTATCAATAAACAAATAGCAGCAAGAGCAGGAAGCCTGTAGTGTGGTGTAACTTACACTCCTGCAATATATGGTAACAGTTTTATATAAAAGGAACACAAACAAATACTGACGTTTCGGCTTACAAATGGCCTTCTTCAGATAAAAAAAGGAACAACAACCGATGGGAAACAGATAACTATTGCTACATCTATGATGATAGGGTCTGGTAGGTCAAGGAGAAGTAGGCAAAGATGCAAGAGATGAAATAATGAAATGAGAGAGGGGTGTGCTACATAATGAAGGATAGGTCAAAGGTGGAATTAGAGTAGAATTATCAGAAAACAAGAATGGATTAAAATTGGGACATAGCTGTGGTAGAAATGAATCCATCCACTCACAGTGAGAGAAAGTTGGTCGATGCCAGTAGGAAAATAAACTGGGTGAATTGTCACGTGGTCTTTAAAAAAAAACTAAAAATAAAAATGTAAAACAACTAAAAATGAAAATAGAACTACTAAACAACATTCAAACAAGACAAATAGGATAGGACAAAAGACACAACAGCCTACTAAAAATAATCATGGAGGGGAAAATACAAGATAAAAGAGGCAGAGGCAAACCAAGACTAACATGGACGAGAAACATCAAAAGATGGACAAATCAGCCTATGACAACCTGCACCATCAAAGCAAGAGACAGAGCAGAATGATACTCCATGGTAGCCAACCTTCGATGCGGAGATGTCACTTGATGATGATGATGATGAAGACCAGGGGACAGACGAGTTATGCACAGGTAAAAAACCCCAGTGTCTATGAACGTCAAGGTAGGCAGACTAATCAGATATCCCCAAATACACAAGCAGTGAGTGAGGTGCAGATACTAGTAAAGGACAGGTACTGTAAAGGGATACTGCAGGGTATGAAATAAAGCGAGCCAGTCAACTATCACTCAGACATCGACGGTACGTGAGGTGTGAAATCAAGCAAGCCAGCCAACAATCACTCAGACATCGACGGTAAGTGAGGTGTGAAATCAAGCGAGCCAGCCAACTATCACTCAGACACCGACGGTAAGTGAGGTGTGAAATCAAGTGAGCCAGCCAACTATCACTCAGACATCGACGGTAAGTGAGGTGTGAAATCAAGCGAGCTAGCCAACTATCACTCAGACATCGACGGTAAGTGAAGTGTGAAAGAGGCTAACATGAAATGTAGTACAGACCAGTAAATAGCCAATGCTGATCACGTCTGGCGGCAGGGGATGTAACCAGAATCTTTCGACGCATTAGACAATCGACGTGGTATCAGAGGAAATGGAAGGGGGAGAAAAGAAGAGGAAGAAGAATTCGCAAAAGAGGAATAAATTAGCATTCGATAATGGAAATTAGCTATATATGATATGTAATTACAACAGAAATAGATTCCTGTAATTAAACAAGAATGACAATATGTAGACTTAGGATGTATTGAGTGATCATAACATCTCCTATTGTGTACATAAACTGGCATGGGCATTCATTTTGTCCGATAACCTTCTCGAGGGTGATCCAAGTCTTATTGAGACGAAGTTTCTCAATTATTGTATATATTTTGCTGTATTTAGGTGCCTCAAACAAAACTACATTAACATGTTGTAGAAGGTCACAGATATGCCAAGCACGAACAAAAAAAAGAGGGGGGGGGGGGTTACCCGTGAGATAGGAATATATTGATGCCACGTGGAGTGAGGCAACCCATAGGGGCGATCAGACAACTCTCCAAAGTGAATCGGCTGCGCCTGTCATAAGAACATGACACCAAGCCAACAACTAGGACAATCGCTTTACCCTGATGGCCCAAAGATTTGAAGAGGGATGCTACAGGGATGCCTGCTTCCCGAGTGATGTCATACAGATGTTCTCGCCATCCGATCCCGAGACGGCGTCTTAATTTTCCTATGTAGGTCAACTTGCATCGCTTACACAGGTTGGCGTAGATAATGTTCCGCGATGTACAAGTGAATCAGTCTCTTGATCTCAAAAGGATCATTGGGAATAGAACCGTATCTGTCCGGAGGACGTGGTTGCAAGTATTGCACCGACTACGATTACAGCGGATCATATCCTGAAGGCTATGGGATTGGGGAGTGGGGATAGAAAAGCAGCTCTTGACAAGCATGTGACGAAGGTTGCGATCACGCTTAAAGGCCACTAATTGGGGGGTGGGGGTGAGATCGGGGAAGAGAAGACGGATCGTGGAATCTGAACGGGGAATGGGGAGGTAGTGGTGAATGTGAAGAGTAAAAGCAAACACTAACTTATCATAGAGGGGACGGGTAGAGGTTGGTGAGAGCAGCCTGGAGTGAGGTGCGGAGAACCCATCGGAGAGCAAGAAGGAGAACCGAGGAGGAGATCTGAGCACATGTGAACATGTTCGGAGTGCAGTGATGATGATCCGCTAATAATTCAATACCATTGTGCAGCTGCTTAATTTATTCAGAGATACGTTCTGTATTCCCGTCCTGGCTGCAGAATTTGTGTATTTAAAACCATGGTGACAGTTGTTAAGTTATCTTTGCAATACAGTCTTCAATACTAAAAGTGTTGAATTAACTAACAAAAAGTGGGGAAAAAACTGTAACTATAAACTTAATTGAAGTGGTACGATAAATATTGCTGCACAATGTTAGTAAGTATGTAATGTTAGTAGACACAATGTTAGTAAGTATGTAATGTTAGTAGGCACAAAGTTAGTAAGTGTGTAATGATAGTACACACAATGTTAGTAAGTATATAATGATAGTACACACAATGTTAGTAAGTATGTAATGTTAGTACACACAATGTTAGTAAGTATGTAAAGATAGTACACACAATGTTAGTAAGTATGTAATGTTAGTAGACACAATGTTAGTAAGTATGTAATGTTAGTAGACACAATGTTAGTAAGTATGTAATGATAGTACACACAATGTTAGTAAGTATGTAATGTTAGTAGACACAATGTTAGTAAGTATGTAATGATAGTACATACAATGTTAGTAAGTATGTAATGATAGTACACACAATGTTAGTAAGTATGTAATGTTAGTAGACACATGTTAGTAAGTGTGTAATGATAGTCAACACAATGTTAGTAAGTATGTAATGTTAGTAGACACAATGTTAGTAAGTATGTAATGTTAGTACACACAATGTTAGTAAGTATGTAATGTTAGTACACACAATGTTAGTAAGTATGTAATGTTAGTAGACACAATGTTAGTAAGTATGTAATGTTAGTAGGCACAAAGTTAGTAAGTGTGTAATGATAGTACACACAATGTTAGTAAGTATATAATGATAGTACACACAATGTTAGTAAGTATGTAATGTTAGTACACACAATGTTAGTAAGTATGTAAAGATAGTACACACAATGTTAGTAAGTATGTAATGTTAGTAGACACAATGTTAGTAAGTATGTAATGTTAGTAGACACAATGTTAGTAAGTATGTAATGATAGTACACACAATGTTAGTAAGTATGTAATGTTAGTAGACACAATGTTAGTAAGTATGTAATGATAGTACATACAATGTTAGTAAGTATGTAATGATAGTACACACAATGTTAGTAAGTATGTAATGTTAGTAGACACAATGTTAGTAAGTGTGTAATGATAGTCAACACAATGTTAGTAAGTATGTAATGTTAGTACACACAATGTTAGTAAGTATGTAATGTTAGTACACACAATGTTAGTAAGTATGTAATGTTAGTACACACAATGTTAGTAAGTATGTAATGTTAGTACACACAATGTTAGTAAGTATGTAATGTTAGTACACACAATGTTAGTAAGTATGTAATGTTAGTACACACAATGTTAGTAAGTATGTAATGTTAGTACACACAATGTTAGTAAGTATTTTATGATAGTACACACAATGTTAGTAAGTATGTAATGTTAGTAGACACAATGTTATTAAGTATGTAATGTTAGTAGGCACAAGGTTAGTAAGTGTGTAATGATAGTAAACACAATGTTAGTAAGTATGTAATGTTAGTAGACACAATGTTAGTAAGTATGTAATGATAGTACACACAATGTTAGTAAGTATGTAATGTTAGTAGACACAATGTTAGTAAGTATGTAATGATAGTACACACAATGTTAGTAAGTATGTAATGTTAGTATGCACAATGTTAGTAAGTATGTAATGATAGTAAACACAATGTTAGTAAGTATGTAATGTTAGTAGACACAATGTTAGTAAGTGTGTAATGATAGTACACACAATGTTAGTAAGTATGTAATGAAAGTACACACAATGTTAGTAAGTATGTAATGTTAGTAGACACAATGTTAGTAAGTGTGTAATGTTAGTATGCACAATGTTAGTAAGTATGTAATGTTAGTAGACACAATGTTAGTAAGTATGTAATGATAGAACACACAATGTTACTAAGTGTGTAATGTTAGTATGCACAATGTTAGTAAGTATGTAATGTTAGTAGACACAATGTTAGTAAGTATGTAATGATAGAACACACAATGTTAGTAAGTATGTAATGTTAGTAGACACACAATGCAAGTAAGTATGTAATGTTACTACACACACAATGCAAGTAAGTATGTAATGTTACTACACACACAATGCAAGTAAGTATGTAATGTTACTACACACACAATGCAAGTAAGTATGTAATGTTACTACACACACAATGCAAGTAAGTATGTAGTATTAATACATACAATGTTAGTAAGTAAATTATAAATATATGAAATGTGATGAATAAATAAATACGCGGATAAATAAAGGTAGAAAATGTATTACCTGTTTATCTAAGTGTGGTAAAATGATAATTTTGAAGAAACCGGAAAGATTAAGGGCGATGAGGAACTCCAAAGTTATAGTGGTCTTGTCACACCAACGAGTCAACAGAAGGGAAACTACTCTGAGGTGAAAAATCAGTTCACACTTAAAACAGGTTTGGTTAAAAATGTGCAGACCATGTCTCTTTAAGACCTACTTATATGCATCTATTATTAAATCTAAGAAAGACTAGATAAGATATTGAAAATGCTGCAATTATTACAATTATTGAAAAGGCATATGTTAAACCACGTTCTGCAATTACAAACGTTGTGGTTAAATGGAAAATATTTTAAGTTATCTCCCTTCAACCTATCGAATAATGGATGACACTTGGAAAAAATAAATTTCCGATCATACACTAGGGTGACCATTCGTCTCCGATTTCCGGGGACAGTCCCCGGAATGTAGAAGTTGTCCCGAAAGAAATTTGTCCCCGATTTCGTCTCCGATTTCAGTGAATAAATAAATGTTCATACACGGAATCGGCCCTCTTTTAAAGTAATCACTAGGACTCAGGACGTTACTGAGTTGTGTTTCTTTATCCCAGACTGAGCGGCATTAGCAAGAAGATAAAAGAGAAGACTTGGACGCGTTGTGTCGGAGATAGCTCTTTGAACTCTTGAAGCGCGGTGCTACGTCACTTCTATTCCCACCACTCACTTCTATTGGGATGGGTTTAATTTTTTTAAAAAGCAGACACTCTCTCTCCCCCAACCCTGCCTTTCCGGACATCTCCCACCAAAGTATCTCGCCAAAGTCGCCAACAGTAAAAACTAACATTAATTTATTGTGTGAAAGCTTCAGTGAAAAACTTGCTTCAAATCATGAGATCTTGATAGAGAAAAACTCAAAAAAACAAGTACCACGCCGAGGCAACAACCTCTTCTGTATAAATAAGGTACTGTAAACATTACTTTAATAATGCAATTGATATCTATATGTTGTTTAAATTTTTTTAATTAAATTTTTTTTTTTTTATTGAGAAACACAACTAGCTATTGTAATGTCATTAAGTGCGTGTATCGCATAAGTACCGTGAATATTAACAAAAATAAATCAAACAGCAAATGAACAGTTATTATGAAATTTAAAGTTATCTTTTTTTTTTTTTTGCATCTACAAAATTTCTTGCGCACACACAGTCACACACCCACCCACACATATTATAAATATATATATAATAAATATATATATATGTATATACACACACACATATATATATATATATATATATATATATATATATATATATATCGTTCGTCCCCGATTTTGTGGGACAGTCTCAGAAATAAGCAAACAAATCCTCTGAAATGTAAAAAAATATGACAAATGTCCCCGGAAACCATGGGAAAAAAATGGTCACCCTATTACACACATACAAAAACGTTTACTTAGATATTGCGGAGCACTGTTACGTTAAATTTATATATTTTTGCCTATTTATACTGTGGATTTCTTTGTTCATTGAACAAACAATCATGTATAAAAAGAAAAGATTATGAATACAAAATATTCCTCAAAACCGGTACCTCTCACACGCAAAGTAAGCGCTATAAAGTCAGGAACAGCCCGATTGCTACTATTTAAAAATAAATGACATAATCTTATTGAGTTTTGAGTTATTGAGTTATTTGCGGGTCATCATCAATGCACTCCGAAGATGCCCTTAGGTGCTCAGACCCCTCCTCGGCAATTCCCGCAGTGTCCAGCGACTGACGACTCCAGTTCTATGTTGGTTGATAAGTCTTCTTACACGCCCACTAAGTTTCTCATTTCGGGCAGTGTCTATCTTAACTTCCATCTCCTTCATCCGACAAAGTGACGTGGATCTGTGTTTGTCGAAGTCTTGTGCTCTTCCCACATCTCGGATGGCATTGATGATGTCCGCCCGATCCATTGGTTCCCCGTCCTCAACGACAGCGCAGCTAGCCAACCTGTCCGCTCTTTCATTTCCCCGTACTCCCCCACATCCATGGACAAAGACAAAGGTGACCTTAAGTATTTTGGATTTCTGCAACGACTCTACCCATTTCATGCGTACAGAGCCCGCCTCCACTTTTTTTATCATGCTCATCGAATCACTCAGTATACATGCGTGGGTGTAGTCTTGTGACTCTAACCATTTGACATAAGCTTATAACCTATTAGTTTCTTAATTTCTAGTAACGTAAGGTTTATATACGATAAAATAATAAATCCCCATACATTTAAGGAACAAATCATATCTTTACAATTTACATCTCGTAAGAAATTGCCACTGTGTCTAGCAATCTATTTATACAACGAATATGTGACAAGGGAAATTACGGAGATTTTATCAAAGAGTGTAATGATTACCCTATATAGTTTATAAGACACGCGCGTGTATTCTCACCTTCTTATGATTCGAATTTTGAACCTTCTCCATCTCAAGTATTCTCACCCTCTAGGATTCGAAGTTTAAACCTTCTCCATCTCAAGTGTTCTCACCCTCTAGGATTCGAAGTTTAAACCTTCTCCATCTCAAGTAATCTCACCCTCTAGGATTCGAAGTTTGAACCTTCTCCATCTCAAGTATTCTCACCCTCTAGGATTGGAAGTTTAACCTTCTCCATCTCAAGTGTTCTCACCCTTTAGGATTCGAAGTTAACCTTCTCCATCTCAAGTATTCTCACCCTCTAGGATTTGAAGTTTAACCTTCTCCATCTCAAGTGTTCTCACCCTTAGGATTCGAAGTTTAACCTTCTCCATCTCAAGTATTTTCACCCTCTTGAGGTTTGAATTTCGAAAACCCTACCACATCTAAAGAGGCCGTTCTAAGATAGAACAAGAAAAAATAAAGCTATTTCAACATCTTCAAAAAAGAACTAGCTTTACTTGTGATCGTGGTATGAGAAGGGAACAGCTAGAATGTATTGCGCAGCTGTTTGTTTTCATTTAAAAGTTGTATTTTAGTTTAAAATCGTTGAAATTAACAATGTAAAAGTTGTATATTTTAGTTCAAATCTTTGAAATTAACAGTGTTTAATGGATGAATAAATAATGAGCCTAGAACTGTACACTGATTTAAAAAAAATAATGTTTCATCAATCATCATCACCATAGATGCCGTCTCCGCACTGAAGGATGGCTACCACGGAGCGCCATTCCGCTCTTGTTTGATGCTGCAGGTTGTCAAAGGCTGATTTGTTCATCTTTTGATGTTGCAGGTTGTCAAAGGCTGATTTGTTCATCTTTTGATGTTGCTCGTCCATTTTAGTCATGGCTACCTCTGCCTCCTTTACCTTTTATTTTCCCGTCCAAGATTACTTTTAGTAGGCTGTTGTGTCTTTTAACATGGCCCAAAAATCGCATTTGTCTTGTTTGAATTGTGTTTAATAGTTCTCCTTTCAATTCTAGTTATTTCAAGACTTCATCATTAGTTTTCTTTTCTTTTCTTTCCATCCAGTCTTCTTTTTCTTCTATAATTCCACATTTCAAAGGCTTCAATTTTCTGTTCTATTCTCTTGTATAATGTCCATGTTTATGCACCATACAGGAAAGTTGAGTTAGATATAACAATCTTGCTTTCTTAGTTTTAGCCCTGGAGTTATTTGTTTTGATGTTAATATATTTTTCATGGCATTAAATTTACTTTTTGCCATACCTATTCTTTTGTTTATTTCAGTCTTACATTTTCCATCACTGGCTATAGTTATGTCCATGGTAATTGTTGCTCTGAATTGTCTCCAGGTGTATTCTTTCAACATTGATATCCACTTGTGGGATTTGAGTGTTCTCTTTGTTAATGATCATAGTTTTAGTCTTTTTGATATTCATATCTAATCCATATTTTTGGCTTGTCATGTTTATTTCATTAAGTAATTGTAGATTTTTAGGTTTTTCTACTAGTATTACAGTATCATTAGCATATCTTAGGTTATTGATTATTTTTCCATTAATGTTTAGGCCTGGTATCTCTGTGATGTTTTTAAAGATTTGCTCAGTGTATAGTTTGAACAAGCTTGGTGATAGGATGCATCCCTGTCTCACTCCTCTTTTGCCAAAGTGTTCTCAATTTGTGACACTAAAAGCAAAACGTAAAATGTGTAGCTAAAGTCAATATTTATGATTGCATTATATTTTAATAGATAACGCAAATAATATAAAAAGATAAAATGCTGGCAATTTTATCAGTTTTCAGCGATGTAATATTCTATTTTTAACTATAACATTTTGAAAATGTTAAAATACAACTTTTTTCTATTCATTTTGAATATATAATATAAATATGTGTATTTTATCTTACTGGAAAGGTCGGAAAAAAGAGCAGTAAATATGACACCATTAAGGGTAGTGGTGATAACGGGAAACAGAGAGAAAATATACAAGGCAGCATAAGAGTATTGTTTGAATGAATTCAACAACAGAAATGGTAAATAAATGTAGAGATAGAAAGTTGGGAGATGATCACGTAGGAAAGAGGTTCATTACTTGGCTACGATAATGACAAGCAGAACGTTGTGAAGGACCTTTACCGCGACTTCTTGTATAACCATCTTATCTGCCTTTCTGGATATTAAAACAGCAGCTACTTCATTCAGCTCAGCTTGGAATGTTACTTCCTGATAATGATGGTGAAGATGACACATAAAGGAAGTAGCGATATAGCGTAGCCACCATAAAACCACAGATACAAATTGTGACATTTTAAATTTGTTTAAGAAATGGACGTGTACAGCCAGTCAGGATATATCATTCAATATTATCAATTACGAAGCCTGCTGGAGTAGGTGATCATGTCTTTCCACAACTCTATATCTCTACAGTTATTTATCATTTGTGGTGTTGACCTTCTGTCACGCCATTCTCTTAGCTGTCTAGTATCTTTTCTCTTTGCTTCCCTCCATCTCTTCGTCCTCAATGTTCCTAGCTGTCACAATATATTCCAGCTGTTCGATTCTCCTTGCATGGCTAAAAATTTGACGATTGTTCTTCCCAACATTGGATATTAGCTTTATTTTTGCTTTGGCCTCGTTGAGAACGTTTTCATTACTCTTTTTAGCTGTTCATGGTATTCTCAACATTCTTCTGTAAAACTACATTTCTACAACCTCCAGAGATTTTCTTATCTTTCACCTAATGTCCATTATTCACATCCATATGTTCAAACTGGCTCTACATAATATTTACGAACTCTTTTTCATTTTCTCATAGGCAACTTCATACGTAATGAGTGACTATTATATGCAATCAAGATATTTATCCAGTTAGTTATGTCGTGTAACTAAAGAGCTGTAGCAATGAACTTTTGTACAAAACCCAGACGATCGCTTGAGTCATCATGTGAAGTGACAAACATAAGTGTTGTTCTGGTTATCTGCAGTTGCTGAGCTTGTGATCTAATCAGTTGTGTTGCGCACTGACACATTTGTACGCATTTTGCTGTCTGCTACGTTATGCACTTCAAACGTAATGACAGTTCTATTCTCGGTTTACAATTTGCTTGTTTTATTTGTTTCTTGTAAAATCCATCTTGCTCGCTCAGTTTGAGAAGTCGGTTTCTTTAGGGACAGTTAGTAAAGGGAAACAAGTGAAGCGATATTATCATCGAGTTGCATTTCCTTTGTAGAAAGTTGACATCGCCACAAAGAGTTAGATATAACATCTGCCTTTAGTCAGATCTCTCACTTCTGCTGTCAAGTTCAGTGTCTCTTTAATTTCATGAAACACCTTCTTCTTGGTCTGCCCCTGTCTCGTTTTCCATTATTGTTCTTTCCAGCCAATTACGTCATTTGATGTGACATGTTTTAATTAAATTTCCTTTTTTAAGATGTTTATAGGTCAGATTATTTTTTATGTTTAGAATGTGTAATACCTTCATTGCATTTTTTTCCTTAATTCATGTATTTTAATGATCTTTTCTGAATAATTTGGTTTCAGATGGATCAATTTTCATTTTGTTCTTTGAAAATTGTCCATGATTCGCAACCACATGTTGCTAATGGGAAGACACGTTCCCGCAATGGTTCTAATTTTACTGTCTTGTTGGTATTACTATGTCAAAAGTTTGTCATGGCATTTTAGAAAAGCGATATTACGCGTTTTAAATCTGCTATTAAAAGTGCAGGTTCTGCCACACCTTCTATGTTGATATGACATGTGGTGTTAGTGACCAAATGTCTACATGACCAACAGCACATTATTGGGTGCTTTCGTCAGCATCACGCTAGGCCGCCTTTACTTCCAGTAATAATATAGTACATAGTTGTAGAGGCTAGGTGAATTCCTGAACCTCATCAGTCCGGAAGAGAAATCCTCCCCTTCTGGGAATTCAACCCGATTGCTTCATAAGGTTCAAAGATATAGGTTCATAAAATATAAGGTTCAAAGGTATTAGGTTCAAAGGTATAGGTTCATAAGATATAAGGTTCAAAGGTATAAGGTTCAAAGGTATAGGTTTATAAGATATAAGGTTCAAAGGTATAAGGTTCAAAGGTATAGGTTCATAAGATATAAGGTTCAAAGGTATAAGGTTCAAATGTATAGGTTCATAAGATATAAGGTTCATAAGATATAAGGTTCATAAGATATAAGGTTCAAAGGTATATGTTCATAAGATATAAGGTTCAAAGGTATAAGGTTCAAATGTATAGGTTCATAAGCTATAAGGTTCAAAGGTATAAGGTTCAAAGGTATAGGTTCATAAGATATAAGGTTCAAATGTATAAGGTTCAAAGGTATAGGTTCATAAGATATAAGGTTTAAAGGTATAAGGTTCAAAGGTATAGGTTCATAAGATATAAGGTTCAAAGGCATACGGTTCAAAGGTATAGGTTCATAAGATAAAAGGTTCAAAGGTATTAGGTTCAAAGGTATAGTTTCAAAGGTATTAGGTTCATAAGATATAAGATATAAGGTTCAAAGGTATTAAGTTCAAAGGTGTAAGGTTCAAAGGTATACGGTTTTAGGTTATCCGGTTTTAAGGTATAAGGTTCATGAGATATAAGGTTTGAAGGTGTAAAGGTACAAGGTAAGGTTATCAGATAATTTCCGAGGACAGGTATAAACAACACAAACTACTTTGAGATGTACCGTATGTTAGTTTGCCAATCGATTATATAGTTTCAGACATTTGACATTAATGTTTCAATGATGTTAAATATTCATTATATTTGTAATATAAAAGATGTAATTCTACTTACAGTAATTAAGCGCTATTCACCTCAACAATCTACATGCACTTTTCTGAAGAATGAATTTTCTTCAGCAGGTCTTCTCTGGATCCGAATTTGTGAAAAATTATCTTGTCTATGTTAACGTATAATAGGAAGCATAGGTAATGCTTTCAAACTGCCATGGTTTGAAGCATCAAAATTCTGGTTACATAAGAATCAACTTGAATTTCACTGCATCAAAAGTCTGGTTACATAAGAATCAGCTTGAATTTCATTGCATTAAAAGTCAGGTTACATAATAATCATAATCAGCTTTAATTTCACTGCATCAAAAGTCTGGTTACATAAGAATCAGCTTGAATTTCATTGCATTAAAAGTCAGGTTACATAATAATAATAATCAGCTTGAATTTCACTGCATCAAAATTCTGGTTACATAAGAATCAGCTTGAATTTCATTGCATTAAAAGTCAGGTAACATAATAATAATAATCAGCTTGAATTTCACTGCACCAAAAGTCTGGTTACATAAGAATCAGCTTGAATTTAACTGCATCAAAAGTCAGGTTACATAAGAATCAGCTTCAATGTCACTGCATCAATAGTCTGGTTACATAAAAATCAGCTTGAATTTCACTGCATCAAAAGTCAGGTTACATAAGAATCAGCTTGAATTTCACTGCATTAAAAGTCTGGTTACATAAGAATCAGCTTGAATTTCACTGCATTAAAAGTCTGGTTACATAAGAATCAGCTTGAATTTCACTGCATCAAAAGTCTGGTTACATAAGAATCAGCTTGAATTTAACTACATCAAAAGTCTGGTTACATAAGAATCAGCTTGAATTTAACTGCATCAAAAGTCTGGTTACATAAGAATCATCTTGAATTTAACTGCATCAAAAATCTGGTTGCATAAGAATCAGCTTGAATTTAACTGCATCAAAAGTCAGGTTACGAAATAAATAGCTTGAAGTTCTTCTTTCACTACATCAAAAAGTCTGGTTACAAGAGTAGCAGCTTGAATTCTAAAGTCAGGTTACGTCTGTTAACTTAGTATCAGCGTCTTTGAGACATGGGTAATATGGCCACATGTAAGCAAATAACAGCGGAACTAAAACTACAAATTGTAACATTTTATATTTACTCAACACTCCTGTATGGTGCAGAAACATGGACACTAAATAAAACTGAGGAGAAAACTGAAGCCTTTCAAATGCGGGTCTATGGAAAAGTAGGGAGAGTTGGGTGGAAGGAAAGAAGACAAACAGGAATGTTCTGAATCAGCTGAAATGAATAAAGAACTACTTAACACAATTCGGAAAAAAACAACAACTGACATTTTTTTGAACGTGTGAAAAGTCACAATACCGTACTAAAAGTCATCTTGAAAGAAAAAGTACAAGGTAGACGAGGTAGAGGCAAACCAAGTCTAAAGTGGGGTAATAACATCAAAAGGTTGACAAGGTGAACCTATGACAGCATGCATCATCAAGACAAGAGACAAAGTAAAATGACGGTCAATGGTAGGAAACCTTCGATGTGGAGAGGGTACAAATGAATGTATAGTATAAGGTAAATGAGTAAGAAGAAATATTCAGTTCTGTCTGTCATGTATTAAAAGCTGTGAAACAGCAAAGATACATTTTTTATCACTGACAGTAATGTACTTGACATTGAAACCAATTCATGAATATCTGGAATCTATAATCGTCAACAACGGAGACAAACTTTTCAGTTTTTCATGAACAATTTGTCGACAACTCTACCTCAATGTGTCACATTCTTCTTATTCTGCTGTCATGGCTCACTCAGAGTAGGATTCCGAACTTTCTTATGAAGGCAGCTGTCTGTTTAAGTGATTCGGTTGCCCCGTATAGTTTCTCTTCCAGGGAATGGGTCACATCAATCTACAACACAAACGTCGTTTGCCTCTAACTCGTTGTACACACTATATGAAACTGACCGCTCTCTTTTTTCGTTTTTTAAAATTTCTTTCTTTCTTCTTCTTACTCCACATGTTTCTTTCCCCAAGCTACATATTCGTCTAAGTTAATATCAGTCCAAATGAGCAACAGCGTGTAAAGCAGGAGGGATCTAGCACAGACATGTTTACTCATGACTTGAATTATTGCTCTCTAAACGGAATCTAAAACATGAACTGATCAAACTGAATGAGATTATAATGACGCCACGCTACCATCATATGATTGTGTAGTAATGTATGCAAGTGACCCCAGGGTCAAAGATGACGGAAGATGAGTCAGAGACAACCCCAACTAGAACAGTGATTCCATATTCAAACTCCCGAAATTGTCTGTCTTAATTGTGAATTAATAGATGGACACAAATATCAATAAAATATACATTAAAGGTGTATGTTGTTATAGTCTTAATGATTGCTTAATTACAAACAGTGAGGAATCAAATGTTCAGTGTTGTATACAGATCCGCGTGTTTCTACTTAAACAAATCATCATGTGTCTGGTAATGTTACATATGAAGTAGAACAACTTTCAAACCGACTAATCAATTAACTATCTTTACAATTGACTTTTCTATTGCTCTCTAAACAACCTCAACGCCTACCAAATATATTTCTTCTCCGAATTTCTTGACCCCCTTGTCTTTCAAATTCAATAATTTGTGCTTATCTGTTGAAACATTCACTTGTTTATTACACTTTTTTTTTTTTTTATTTATGATCTTTTACTGTAAGACATCTCCTTTTCTTTGCTGTTGGTGATTTCTTCAAATATAATCACTGGACCAATCAGTTAGCAGTGCGCCATTGATCGCCGGAAAATACAGAAGTATTAGAATAGTTAACGACATCATTATTGACTATCAGTCAAAGACACTCCCGAGGGCATAGACAAAGGTCGGAGAAAGGTATTCTAATCAAATAAGAGAGGAGAAATCGTGTTGAGGAGTGGACAGACCTTGGCTCTGTAAACACTCACAGATCTGCGTGAGAGACTGGTACTCGACAGCAAAAACCTGACTCAAAGATTCTTAAGGCCAGGATTAAACAATAACCACATAAACAAAGGAGCCGCGATAGCTCAGTCGTTAGTGAACTGGACTACAAATGACAAGAGGTAGGGTTCGATTCCAACCGACGGCTCCGGTTCACCCAACCTTTAATGGGTACCGGATTTTTTCTTGGAAAGTAAAGCGGCACGGGTATTTCTAGCTACAGCTGAATTCTAAATCAACAAGAGAGAGAAAGTACATAAGTAATTATGCAATATTTTACTTACAACAGAAAATTAGACAAAGAGATAGAAATCATCTCCATAGCTTGTACCACTGATTCGCTAAAATATATCAATGTTAACTCTTTCCGTACGTTTTGACGCACCATGCGCCATGCCGATTTCGGTCATGTACGTTTAGCCGCACAGTGCGTCACTCTCAATTTGATTAGTGTAAACTGTCATCAAACCATATTCTTTTTATATGTCTTGTATCATCTTGGTATTGGTAAAATATAATTCCTTGTTTAAATACATAAACATTCGTATAAAAATGCATATATTATATGTAAGTGTTAGATAAATATAAACATGTAGATTAATATTTAAAACTTGAAAATGTTTGCCTCTGAAATCTCTACCGCTAAATTGATAAATACCTTCCGTACTGAAAGAGTTAAGAATAGATGGACTTAGTAAAGTATGAAACCCGACGCTCATTATTGCTGCAAAGTTTCTAGATATAGAATTGATATATAGCCTAGATATATTTAAGATGTACGGCTAGTACAGGCATTACTCATATTGTTACTTGGTTACAGCAGCAGAGGCGAACAGAAGAGCAAAAGACAGCAAATTATATCTCCCTCGACGCTGAAAGGCAAATGAGGAAGGAAAGAAGTAGAAGAAGAAGTTATTTGGTTATTGCCAGCTGCATGATCTTTATGGATCGTGGTATGATCCATCGCCATCTAATGAAGTAAACATGGGGATTGAAAGGAAAACTTGGAAAATCTCCCAAATAAAATGACGTTTTCAGCTTATTAATTCTGACTGCAATCTTACCATACTTATTGGCATATTGCTCTCTGCGATCAAGACTCAATCAGAGTAGGATTCCAGACTCTCTCATGAAGTCAGCTGTCTGTTTAAGCGAATCGAATGCCCCATATAGTTTCTCTCCCAGAGAGGTGGGCGTGGACCACATTGCTCTTCTCAGCTCTGTGTACTGGGGGCAATCCTGTAAAACATGTTTTGTAGACATATTGTCCAGTGTACAGTGGCATAGGCTGGTTGTACCTATTTTGAATTTGGTGAACATGTGATTTCTCATTCTGTTGTGGCCAGTGCGTAGACGAAGTATGATGACTTTATCCCTCCTTGATAGTTGGTGGTATCCGTCACTCTCGTTATGCTTTGGGTGTTCTCGTTTCCATTTTTCTTGGAACTGACCATTGATGATGGTCTTGGCTTCACCATAACTGAGCGGATGGTTCTCCTGTGGTAATCTTCCTCTCTCTTTAGCTAATTTGTCTGCGCGTTCGTTCCGTGTATATTGTATATATTCCCGTGTGTGATGGTATCCACTGAATGACTACTCTCTGGAAGTTATTGCATAGTTGGTCCAGAGTTGTTCTCAAGTCATCATATATGTGGGACCAAGACTCCTGTGGGTAGGTATCGTGTATGTGTTTTTTTTTCTGCTACGTGTTTTCTTTCTGTGTCTGATTGGGTGCCTTTTTCATGATTCCTGTTATATTTTCCTTAAGTTCTCGTATTTTATGTTTTCCAAGAGGAGCCATGTCAGATGGACCCAAGGGTTTTGATGTTTGGGAAAGTACTGGGTCTCCAGTAGTCAGTTCATTGGCAATTGCAGCGAAGTTGCTCATCTTTGGTTGTACAATTCCGGAACCAGTTATTCTTTGGTGCATGGGGTGGCTAAGGAGCCTTCTATATTTCTCCGCTTGTTGCAATACTTTAGTGACCCGTCTGTCATCTAAGGGTTGTAAACCTGTTACTGTTTCTAGAGTCTTGATAGGTGTAGATTTCATAGCACCAGTGATGATGCGGGCAGCTTGGTTCTATGTTCTGTTAATTTTGATGAGGTGTTATTTGGAAGCCATAGCCCAGGCTGTGACTCCATACTCTAGAACTGGTCTGACTCTTCCTACGTATAGTCTTTTCAAAATATTACTGTCTGCCCCCTAGTCCGTTCCTGCCAATTTCTTCATAATATTTGTTCGTTTTCTGGCTTTTTTCCTTGCACTATCTATCTGATTTTTCCAAGTCATTCTGCGATTCATGGTGACGCCAAGATATGTTGGGTTTTGGTCAATAAGGAGTGTATGGTCTTTTATCCTCAATTTTGCAGAGAGTGTGTTTCTTGATAGGCTGAAAATTGTATATGTAGTTGTTTTTTTCGTTGATTGGTAAGAACCAGGTGTTCGTCCATTTTTCAAATTCACCTAGGGTATCTTGCATCCTGGGTCCAGCCACCGGCATACTTTCCTCGCGAGCCCATAACGCCAGATCATCTGCGTATATTACTGAGTGTATTCTGGGTGGAATGTCCATTACATGTCATTTATGAAAATTAAAAAGAGTGTTGGGGACAAGACTCCGCCTTGTGGGACACCTTGTTCGATAGAGACCTTCTTTCTTAGTTGACCTTGAACTTGTTCTCTGGCCGTTCTATTCTGAAGGTATTGAGAGACCCAACTGAATAAACGACACTGGATGTCAAGTCTAAAAAGCTGTTCTTTAAACCCTCTCGCCATACCCTATCAAAAGCCTTCTCCATGTCGACCCACACTGCCAGTGTGTGTTTCTTTTCTTGTAGAGCATCCTCTATTTCTTTGTCAATGTCGGTGACCAGGTCTTCAGTCGATCTGTGCTGACAGAAGCCACTTTGTTGTGGTACGATTTGTTGTTTTGTCTCCAATTGCAACATAAGTCTACTGTTAACCAACCTTTCCATGAGTTTACTAAGGCTGCTTAGTAGGCTAATTGGTCTATAGCTACTTGGGTGTAGTGGGTCTTTTCCACGTTTGAGGATGGGCACCATAATATCTTCTTTCCAGATTACGGCACATAACCTCTCTTCCAGGTAGCATTTATTATCCTTAGAATCTGATCCTTGGCTTTCTGTCCCCGATTTAAGAGCATTTCGTTGGTGATTCCATCTTTACCAGGGGAACCCTTGAGCTTCAATCATTTGAGGGCAACATCTAATTCAGTAGGGGTAAAGATGGTCGTCTGATGCTCTTCTGGTGCTAAAGGCATGTGTTTTGCATCTTGGTTTTCCTATCTTGCAGCTCTCTGTTTGTCTATTGGAATGTTTATTCTACTAATGTTTTTGTAAGTCTCTATCAGTAGATTTGCTGCCCTTTTGCCTGTGATGATGTTCTGATTGTATGCTAATGATATTGGAGGTCGGCAGTTGTTTTCGTCACTCAGAGCTTTCGCAAGTTTCCATATTTTATGACCATTTTTGTCTAGATTAAGGCTCTCTGTTTTGTCTTGCTGATATCATGACCTCACGTCTGTATTTGGCCGAGGCTGCTTTGTAGGCAATGTTGCTCTCTGTGCTGTGTGATGTTTCAGCTAGTTCTCTGGCAGAGTCAAGTTCCTCTTCTAGTCTTTGTATTTCCTTGCACCAGTATGGCTTGTAGTTTCTTCTTGCTCCTCTAGGAATGGATTCTTTAGCAGCTCTCAGGATTCCATTTGTTAACCGCTCTATCATATTATTGATCTTCTTTCCGTGGGTGTTGATAGGCGCAATATATGCATCAGTGAGGTTTGCAAACTTTGCCCAATCTGCTCTCTTATAGTTTCAGCGGGAAAGAGGTATTTGCAACTCCTGTTTGTGAGCAACAGCCACTGAAAGTTTGACTGGTCTTTGGTCACTATCTCCAAGTTGGTTCAGCACTTTTCTGGTTATTTTGATAGATATGTCTCCAGTTGTAAATGCTAGGTCGGGAGTGGAAGTTGTTTTCCATCTTCTTGAGTAGAAGTTTGGGGGTCCTCCCTAGAGTTTATGAGGAATAGGTTGTTGTCTATTTCCCATTCTTCCACTGCTTCAACTCGAACACTGGACTCCTTATATCCCCATCTTTCAGATTGGCTGTTAAAGTCTCCTACTACCAGACACTTTGATGGTGTTATTTCCATTGACTCCAGCTTTAGTAATTTGTCATTTGGATATTATATATTAAATATCCTTATACTTAAGGTGACCATTCGTCCCGGATTGTCCGGGACGGTCCCGGAATTTGACATTTTTTTAACCTTTGTCCGGATTAGCTGCCGTACCGGTTTTGTCCCGATTTTGCATATTTTTTAGCTTTTGTCCCGGATTTGATAAAAAATATTTTGGGACACAAACGTTTACCAATTTTGCCATTTTGGTATATGGCGTACATTTCTTGAATTTAAAAAAATATTATTCCGTTGCTGTGTAGACAATTTTGTTTAATATCAAAACAGTAGAATGCGCTCCTAGTTTTAAATCTCGTATATATTCGTTGTGTTACTAACTTTCACTTTCACTTTCGCAAAAAATGGCACCGAAGCGTAATTGTAGTTTTAATCAAGATTTACAAAAGGAATACCCTTTTATAAAAAAGTCTACATCGTCATCAGACTTCACTGTAAGATTAATATATGTTCATCCGGGTTTACTATTACCCATAGTGGACATGGTGATATTAAGAGCCACATAAATAGTGATAAACATAAGAGAGCCGTCGCTACTGCTGCATCAAGCTCGTCGTTGACAAATTCTTTTCGAGCTGAACATGTTGGTGACAAAGAAGAACAGTTAGCTGCTACAGAAGGTGCCTTTGCATATCATACAGTGATGCACAATCACACGTTTAGATCTATGGACTGCACATCAAAATTGCTTCAGGTAACTTTAGAACCAAAATTTGCTTGTGCACGTACGAAAACAGAAGCTATTATTCGGAATGTATTCACACCACATGCTCTAAACGAGTTGAGATGTAACCTAGAAAACGTAACATTTATCTCCATACTGACAGATGCCTCCAACCACAAAGAAATCAAGATTTTTCCTTTGCTTGTCAGATACTTTGATCGCAATAAGGGACTGAAAGTTAAAATATTAGAGTTGAAGTCATTGCCGGGTGAAACATCTGATATAGTAAGTAGTTTTCTTATTGACTGTCTAACTGAAAATGGTTTAGAACTGAAAGTAGTTGGATTATGTGCAGACAACACAAATTCTAATTTGGGGGCGCTGAAAGAAAAGGACAGAACAATGTTTTCACAAAACTGAAAGAAAACCTTGGACATAGTTTGATAGGTGTTGGGTGTGCTTGCCATATTTTCCACAACACTGTTCGAGCAGCTGCAGACGTATTGCTTGTTGATGTTGAAATGACTATTGCAAAAATTTATCTGTACTTCAAATCATACACAGTTAGAGTTGAAAGTCTCAAGGAGTTTTGTCATTTTGTCGACACAGACTTCCAGATGATTTTAGGTTATGCACAAACTAGGTGGCTTGCGCTCTTGCCTGCTGTTGAAAGGGTTCTTTACATGTTCCTGCCTCTAAAATCATATTTTCAATCTCAAGACAGATGCCCAGTTTTTATACAGGAATTCTTTGAAAACCCACTGTCTGAGGCATGCTTATTTTGGTTCACTGTCAGGCATGCATCCTCTTTCCACGAAGCAGTGCAGAAAGTAGAGGGACAGATGGTCACTGTATTTGAAGTCATTGACAACATCAATAGGTTGAAAGCTATCTTGGAGTCCAAGCTGGAAGACGGCTTCTTGCCATCAAGAGTTCAGATAATCCTTAAAAGCTGGAAATGGAAGGATTTCCACGTGATGATGTGAAAAAGTTTAACGCCAGTGTTTCTTCATTTTATGAAACAGCTTTAAGTTATTGGAAGAAATGGGCTGCAAATAATTTTCAAAACCTAGAGTCTTACAGCTGGGTAATGCTGAACAGAACACCAAATTGGAAGAAGTCTTCATCATTAGTGAGTCAAACAGTGCCTTCAGTCGACTTTCCAGAAAATGAAATGTATGACAAATATGTCTACATGAAACAGTTCGTTACTTCACAAAAAATTAGTGAGTGGAGTCTTAATAAAACATTACCAGGACAGCGTTGGGTTGAACTAGCTTCCCACTTCAGAAACAATCATGTACCCGTTTCACATATTCTGAAGTTGGCAGAGTTTTTGTGTGTCTACCTGGAACAAATGCTGCAACAGAACGAGTCTTTTCTCTGATGAACAGTTTGTGGACAAATGATAAAACACAACTAGGTGTTGAAACTTTAAAAGCCATGTTGATCACCAAAGTGAACTATGAGGGAACATGTGTCGAATTTTATAAGATGCTGCATACAAAGAAGGACATTTTACAGAAAATTCACTCATCTGAAAAGTACAGCATCTCTGTTTCACCTTCAATTTAAGTGAGTATCACTGTTTTTTTCTCTCTCCTGATTATCCTGATAGCGTATTGTAGGTCTATATTATTAGATGTTTTAAAATGTATGTATTATTCACTTGAAAATGACAGCAAGAAGAAATGTAATTTTATTGGTGGAAAATTGAAGTAAAATTATTCCGTCCCGGAATGGGATTTCAAAAATATGGTCACCTTAATATACTAGCGGAGTTAATGTATAGGTCTGTACCAATGATCTCTGCCTCTCCGTTTGTGACTACATCTATCAGTTTTGCTGGGATAGAATTTTTAATAAGTATAAGAATCCTACACTTGTGACCTTCCCTTCTTGTGTAAATGTTTGGTAGACCCTGATCATAAATCTCTGCTGAGGATTAAGATGAGTTTCCTGGATGCAGGCAACGTCTATCTCCGCCTCTGCTAGTCTGATTGTTAGAGCTTGCTTTTTGTGATATATGCCCTCCGCATTCCAGTGTATTATATTCAGTTGTTTCTTGAAACCTTTCCGGTCAGCGATATTTTCTATGATAATTAGAGTCTGTTAGATCCAGTCTGATTAATTACTTGTTAAATTGTTGCACTGTGTTCTGCGCCAGTGGCCCAGTGCATCCGATTTCAGCGTATTCGATTGTCTTTTCTGTAGGTGGATTCTGCCCTTAGATGGTCGGTCCTCCCAGGTTTACAAGCACCATCTGCCCAAGCTGGATGTAGTAATTAGTTGGTGATTAGACCATCACCATCACACATCAAACAACAGACTATAAGATCCTCCTAACTATCACGGACTTCGGGAGTCTCGCCGATGCTGACAAGTCATATTAATACAAGTATTTTAAACTAAAAGTTCTACCAGATATATACGAATATATGATGAGACATGTAATTTACTATTTGGATAGTTTGTCAAAGAAGGTGTTGATCTCCTCCTGCGTTAGTGGACGCATGGTTGTTTACTAATTTGGTTCATTTAAGACAGCGTCCACAAGAGTCAGAGTGAAATGAATCTCCATTGTCGCCAACCTTCGATGCAGGGAGAAAGCACGACAAGATTGTGTTCTGAGCTTATACTCCAGGCCTTGTGTGCTAGTAAAAGCTAAACTAAAACGGCCGCAGTTGAGAATGAACGAAATTCTGCAAATTCAGATCTTGGCCGTTGGCTTTGTTCAACCGTAAACAAGCGTCCATCTTGGTGCGTTCATCTTGGTCGTATTAATATAAATCTGGTGAGATCACAGACATTTACCCAACATATCGTTTTCTTTGTTGAAATATTTCTGATTTCTATTTCTCGTGACTGTCTTCTGTTACCGGCACATGGTATATACTTTTCTTAAAACTTTGCTACCCACGTTTAAATTGTTAATTACTTCTTGATGATTTTATTTTGTCAAATGAGAACTTCCGGTTAATACTGCGGGTAGGCGACAGGAACCGTTGAGGCTCTGTCTGAAAAATATCCGTGTTGCAGTTTCATGATATTCCATGTCCGGCTTGCTACCGGAGCTACTAAGTTTAGTGCTCTGTCCACACCTCGAGCTTGACTTTCATCCGGATCGTGTTTCGATATTCTGATTTCCTCCGATGAATGATGATATCGTATGATGAAGGACAGTTCGACTGCATTCCCTTTCAGTGCGGCTGAGCCTTTTGTCATTTAGCATGTGCTGTTGCTGCTATGACAAGGACTGCAGATGCGTTTCTTTATTTGGATCCTTCAATGAGATGATATGTTAATTTAGATGATTCCGCTAGCACGGGCTGTTGAGCAATTATGGCTTTTTATAAGCGTCTATGACAACAAAATGAATAATGTGACGTCACATTATCGTCGGGTGATTCAGCCAGCCACATTTATCCAACGAATTAAATTGTCAAAATATTGTTGTTTAAATGTAAAAGTATAAAATATATAACAATGCAAACACGAATTAAATTGTTTGATTGAACGGTTTGATTGTTTTATTGGCTGTCTCCAATAGGACTAGGTACTTGATATAAAAAAAAATGTTATAAGATGTAAGAGTCACATAAGGTATGGAATGGAAACCTTCGCAGTGGGATGATAACACTAATCTCAAACCTGACCAGGAATTCCTACAGATAAATAAAGTAAATTAAGCTGTCGGGTGTTTGTTTTGGAATAACCGTGTTTGTGCTGGGATAACCGTGTTTGTGTTTGGGTAACGGTGTTTGTGTTTGGGTAACGGTGTATGTGCTTGAATAACGGTGTTTGTGTTGGGATAACGGTGTTTGTCTTAGGATAAACGTGTTTGTCTTAGGATAACCGTGTTTGTGTTAGGACAAACATGTTTGTGTTAGGATAACGGTGTTTGTGTTAGGATAAACATGTTTGTGTTAGGATAACCGTGTTTGTGTTAGGATAAACGTGTTTGTGTTAGGATAGCCGTGTTTGTGTTTGGATAACCGTGTTTGTGTTTGGATAACCGTGTTTGTGTTTGGATAACCGTGTTTGTGTTAGGATAACCGTGTTTGTGTTAGGATAACTATGTTTGTGTGAGGATAACAGTGTTTGTGTTTGGATAACCATGTTTGTTAGGATAACGGTGTTTGTGTTAGGATAACCGTGTTTGTGTGAGGATAACCATGTTTGTGTTATGATAACCATGTTTGTGTTATGATAACCATGTTTGTATTAGTATAACCGTGTTTGTGTTCTTGTTTGTATTAGGATAACCATGTTTATGTTGGGATAACTGTTTGTTTTGCGCGGACGAGTGAATGGATGAAAGGCGTACCGTTCCTGAGATAAAGCAAGCTACGTTCAAGTCACCCCCGGAGGCTACATTTAAAAAAAAAATTTAATCTAAATAGTTTGAAATTAAGATTCGAACACCTTGTTATGTACTCTTGCGATCTATACTTTCTATATATACAAAAAAATCACTTGGCATAACGCAATGTTAGATTTGTTTGTTTGTTTGTTTGTTTATTTTTTTTGTTACAAAACTTCAACAGCATCCGTTATTCGTAAATAATGTATGCAAAAAAAACTATTACGAAAAAAAGCACTGATTAAAAATAAGTCATGACAATAAATTTACAAAAGCAGATGTCAAATAAATGTAGAACAACACAATATAAAGTAATTGAGGAGACTTAAAATATCTAGGAAGAACATTCTTTTAAGATATCAAAATGGATAAAGAATTAAACATTAGATATAACAAGGCAAAACAAATATTAGGACAGATAGTACCAAGACTTCAGCACAAGATAGTACGTGTCATCACAAAAAATATCTTATACGAAGTTTAATCATTCCCATATGGTGATATCAATGTTAAATATAATATGGTCGCTCACGAATAAGAAGAAAAGGTGGTTAGTCATCAGATAAATGAGATGCTTGAGTAAAGTGTGTGGAGTGATGAGAAACGTATGTGGATTGATGAGAAAAGTGTGTGGGATTACGAGAAAAGTGTGTGGGATTACGAGAAAAGTGTGTGGGATTACGAGAAAAGTGTGTGGGATTACGAGAAAAGTGTGTGGGATTACGAGAAAAGTGTGTGGGATTACGAGAAAAGTGTGTGGGATTACGAGAAAAGTGTGTGGGATTACGAGAAAAGTGTGTGGGATTACGAGAAAAGTGTGTGGGATTACGAGAAAAGTGTGTGGGATACGAGAAAAGTGTGTGGAGTGATGAGAAAAGTGTGTGGAGTGATGAGAAAAGTGTGTGGAGGTATAACAGCGTTCTTCTCGGTAAATTCAGGTTCAGGCTGCTTCCGGTACACTCAGGTTCAGGCTGCTTCCGGTACACTCAGGTTCAGGCTGCTTCCGGTACACTCAGGTTCAGGCTGCTTCCGGTACACTCAGGTTCAGGCTGCTTCCGGTACACTCAGGTTCAGGCTGCTTCCGGTACACTCAGGTTCAGGCTGCTTCCGGTACACTCAGGTTCAGGCTGCTTCCGGTACACTCAGGTTCAGGCTGCTTCCGGTACACTCAGGTTCAGGCTGCTTCCGGTACACTCAGGTTCAGGCTGCTTCCGGTACACTCAGGTTCAGGCTGCTTCCGGTACACTCAGGTTCAGGCTGCTTCCGGTACACTCAGGTTCAGGCTGCTTCCGGTACACTCAGGTTCAGGCTGCTTCCGGTACACTCAGGTTCAGGCTGCTTCCGGTACACTCAGGTTCAGGCTGCTTCCGGTACACTCAGGTTCAGGCTGCTTCCGGTACACTCAGGTTCAGGCTGCTTCCGGTACACTCAGGTTCAGGCTGCTTCCGGTACACTCAGGTTCAGGCTGCTTCCGGTACACTCAGGTTCAGGCTGCTTCCGGTACACTCAGGTTCAGGCTGCTTCCGGTACACTCAGGTTCAGGCTGCTTCCGGTACACTCAGGTTCAGGCTGCTTCCGGTACACTCAGGTTCAGGCTGCTTCCGGTACACTCAGGTTCAGGCTGCTTCCGGTACACTCAGGTTCAGGCTGCTTCCGGTACACTCAGGTTCAGGCTGCTTCCGGTACACTCAGGTTCAGGCTGCTTCCGGTACACTCAGGTTCAGGCTGCTTCCGGTACACTCAGGTTCAGGCTGCTTCCGGTACACTCAGGTTCAGGCTGCTTCCGGTACACTCAGGTTCAGGCTGCTTCCGGTACACTCAGGTTCAGGCTGCTTCCGGTACACTCAGGTTCAGGCTGCTTCCGGTACACTCAGGTTCAGGCTGCTTCCGGTACACTCAGGTTCAGGCTGCTTCCGGTACACTCAGGTTCAGGCTGCTTCCGGTACACTCAGGTTCAGGCTGCTTCCGGTACACTCAGGTTCAGGCTGCTTCCGGTACACTCAGGTTCAGGCTGCTTCCGGTACACTCAGGTTCAGGCTGCTTCCGGTACACTCAGGTTCAGGCTGCTTCCGGTACACTCAGGTTCAGGCTGCTTCCGGTACACTCAGGTTCAGGCTGCTTCCGGTACACTCAGGTTCAGGCTGCTTCCGGTACACTCAGGTTCAGGCTGCTTCCGGTACACTCAGGTTCAGGCTTCACATGGGAGATCACGCACCACCACCTCTGCACTGCTAGTACACGGCAGCCAGGTTCAGGACTAGGACCCCGTCATGGCCGTCTTGGTCCCGGACCGACTTCACGTTGTGACTGCGCTCCTGCCAACCTCAGCGTTCGTTCGTCGCCCGGACAAACCCCCTTCCAACTGTAGCAGCACTGAACAACACCAGAGTCAACATAAAAATGGTTAATGGTCCTGGACACTGTTCTCCGCCGTCCACAATTGACAACTGTGTTACATCACAATTTAGACACTCTCTTCATACGCTATATCCTATCTGCCACACAGTCTTAGGTGCAGACTACTCTAACATAACACTGTATGATCGTTGACACCAATAATTGTCTCACAATGTCTCTGGTGCATCATATTCTAAGCTTCACACTGTATTATCGTGACATAAATAATTGTCTCAACAATGTCTCTGGTGCAGCCTATTCTAAGCTTCACACTGTATGATCGTTGACATAAATAATTGTCTCAACAATGTCTCTGGTGCAGCCTACTCTAAGCTTCACACTGTATTATCGTGACATAAATAATTGTCTCAACAATATCTCTGGTGCAGCCTACTCTAAGCTTCACACTGTATGATCGTTGACAAAAATAGTCTCAACAATGTCTCTGGTGCTGCCTATTCTAAGCTTCACACTGTATGATCGTTGAGATAAATAATTGTCTCAACAATGTCTCTGGTGCAGCCTACTCTAAGCTTCACACTGTATGATCGTTGAGATAAATAACTGTCTCAACAATGTCTCTGGTGCAGCCTACTCTAAGCTTCACACTGTATGATCGTTGACATAAATAATTGTCTCAACAATGTCTCTGGTGCAGCCTACTCTAAGCTTCACACTGTATGATCGTTGACATAAATAACTGTCTCAACAATGCCTCTGGTGCAGACTACTCTAAGCTTCACACTGTATTATCGTGACATAAATAACTGTCTCAACAATGTCTCTGGTGCAGACTACTCTAAGCTTCACACTGTATTATCGTGACATAAATAATTGTCTCAACAATGTCTCTGCTGCAGCCTACTCTAAGCTTCACACTGTATTATCGTGACATAAATAACTGTCTCAACAATGTCTCTGGTGCAGCCTACTCTAAGCTTCACACTGTATTATCGTGACATAAATAACTGTCTCAACAATGTCTCTGGTGCAGACTACTCTAAGCTTCACACTGTATTATCGTGACATAAATAACTGTCTCAACAATGTCTCTGGTGCAGACTACTCTAAGCTTCACACTGTATAATCGTGACATAAATAATTGTCTCAACAATGTCTCTGGTGCAGACTACTCTAAGCTTCACACTGTATAATCGTGACATAAATAATTGTCTCAACAATGTCTCTAGTGCAGACTACTCTAAGCTTCACACTGTATTATCGTGACATAAATAACTGTATCAACAATGTCTCTGGTGCAGACTACTCTAAGCTTCACACTGTATAATCGTGACATAAATAATTGTCTCAACAATGTCTCTGTGCAGACTACTCTAAGCTTCACACTGTATGATCGTTGACATAAATAACTGTCTCAACAATGTCTCTGGTGCAGACTACTCTAAGCTTCACACTGTATTATCGTGACATAAATAATTGTCTCAACAATGTCTCTGGTGCAGACTACTCTAAGCTTCACACTGTATTATCGTGACATAAATAACTGTCTCAACAATGTCTCTGGTGCAGACTACTCTAAGCTTCACACTGTATTATCGTGACATAAATAACTGTCTCAACAATGTCTCTGCTGCAGCCTACTCTAAGCTTCACACTGTATGATACTCAACATAATACTTATCTCTTCATAAGAGTCACTAACACTGCCAGCACAATGTTGCTGGGGCAGCTTGCTCTAAAATCATAATGTAGCACATTCAATTTACTAAGCACCTCTTCATAACTACAAAGTATTCTCCACACTGTCTCTAGAGCAGCTTATTCTAACCCACGACTGTACCCTTCGGCCGCTACCTATTCACTAACCTGTTATCCAGCCTTTTGAACACTCTTTCTAGTCCCCTGTATCGGCTCTGTCACTGACAGACGTCTGGCCTGGACCTCAGCATTATCTCAACTAAACTAACTTTTCCCTTGTTCTTTCTCTTCAATTTCGCTCACTCATCTCACTCGCCCCAAACGCTTTCTCGTTGAACTCCCTTCCAAATCTCTTTCTTGTTTTTCTCGTGGCTCGTTACCCCCTTCTACACCCCCCAACCTATTTATCTCCCCTCTCAACATCTCCCTAATTTCCCTTCGTTATCTCCCCCTGTCCTATCTTGTTATCTCCCTGATTTAGAGGGATGATAAAAGTGTGTGGAGTGATGAGAAAAGAGTATGGAGTGATGAGAAAAGTGTGTGGAGTGATGAGAAAAGTGTATGGAGTGATGAGAAAAGTGTGTGGAGTGATGAGAAAAGTGTGTGGAGTGATGAGAAAAGTGTGTGGAGTGATGAGAAAAGTGTGTGGAGTGATGAGAAAAGTGTATGGAGTGATGAGAAAAGTGTGTGGAGTGATGAGAAAAGTGTGTGGAGTGATGAGAAAAGTGTGTGGAGTGATGAGAAAAGTGTGTGAGTGATGAGAAAAGTGTGTGGAGTGATGAGAAAAGTGTGTGGAGTGATGATAAGAGATAGAATTAGAAATGATGTTGTAAGTGAGAGAGATTAGACATTCGATCACATCTCTACGACATACAGAGACAAAAATGACGTGCTTTGCTCATCTGTGAAAATATCAACAGATATTTCATAGAAGACATGTACTTGATAGGGTGTTGGGAGAACTTCCGGTCAAGATGGCGGATAGACAGTAGGAACCATTGAGACTCAGTCTGAAAAAATATTCCTTATTGTAGTTTCCCCATATTCCAAGTCCGGCTTGCTGCCAGAGCTACTGAGTTTAATGCTCTGCGCTCACCGTGAGCTGTGTGTTTTATCAGGATCGAGTTTCGATATTCAGCTTGCTTACAATGAATTTTGATATCGTATGACGGAGTACAGTTCAGCTCCGTTCAGTTTCGGTGCCGCTTGGCCTTATGTCTTTTGACGTGTGCTGTTGTGACGGGGACTGCAGCTGCCATTTCCTTGTTTGGATCCTTCAATAAGATAAATTTTAATTCGGATGATTCCACTGGCACGGACGGTTTGGGAATTATGGATTTAGTTTCGTTTCCAGTGATACCATGGCGTTCGACTAACTATAAATACTAATAAGTAGTTTTACTTTATCAGGGATAAAATAAAACCTAAGACCCGAGCATCTCGTGCCGACTGCTCTGGTCAAGCGACCTTTATTTTTCGAGGTCTTATTAGCTGTTTTGGCATACCACAGAAATTCACGGCGCTGGAACGGTTGGGTTCGGTTGTTTGGCTGATTCTCTAGTCTTTGTTTATTTATTTCTTAAATTTAAAACATAATGACTAGGCTGAACTGGTACAACATATGTTTCCTCATATTCCAAGTCCGGCTTGTTGCAGGAGCTACTGTACTGAGTTAAGTGCTCTGTGCACACCGTGAGCTGTGTGTCTCATCCGTTTTGATCATGTTTCGACATTATAGTGTTTATGATGAATGATGATATAATATTACAAGGAACAGTTGGCTGTGTTCACTTTCTATGCGGTTTCGCCTTATGTCTTTTGGCGTGTGCTGAGACTGCTATGATGGTGACTACAGCTACCTTTCTTTGTTTGGGAGATGAGATAGTAATTCGAATGATTCCACTGGCACGGGCGGTTGAGCAATTATGGATTTGAATTCGTTTGCTGTGATATCGGGGCCTTCCATAACCAAAGAACCACATAAATGTGGTAATACAGTAAACCCATATATGTATATATTTAAGTAACACATTCAAGAGATAAAATTGTGCGTATTCTTCTTCCCTTCCTGGTTTGTCATTCAACATTTAGAGAAGATAAGAAATAGGAAATGCCATGAAAAATATACTAATATAAATCATCATCATCATCATCATCATCAAGTACCGGGCCTACTGGCGTAGGTGATCATGTCTCTCAACAACTTTCGATCTCGGCAGCTATTATCATTTCTGTTGTTGACCTTCTGCCAAGCCATTCTCTTAAGCTGGCTGTTATTTTTTTCTCTTTGCTTCTCTCTATCTCTTCGTCCCTCAATTTTTCCACTTGTTACAATATATTCCAGTTGTTCTCTTCTCATTACATGACCAAAAAAATGATGATTGTTTCTTCCTAATATTGGAAATTAGCTCTCTTTTTGCTTTGACCTCTCTCAAATCATCTTCATTACTCTTCTTGGCTGTCCATGGTACTCTCAACATTCTTCTGTAAAGCCACATTTCTACAGACTCCAATGATTTTCTCGTCTGGTGTCCTATTGTCCATGATTCGCATCCATATGTTAAGACTGGCTCTACATAACATTTAAGAACTCTTTTTCTTGTTTCTATTGTCAAAAATGGATTGCATAGTATCTTCCTCATTTTTGGAAATCTGCTTTTGCTGAGCCATTCTGCATCTCACCTCTTTTGTACATCTTCCGTCTGAGGTTAACAAAGTTCCCAAATATTTAAATTCATTTACCTGTTTTAATATTGTTCCACTTGTCTTTATTTTGCACTGAGGTGATGTCTTTTCTTTGTTGTTACCATTACCTCTGTCTTTTTGCTATTAAGGCTGAGTCCTTTATTTTTGCTTTCTTTCTCTATAATGACCAACATTTCTTGAAACACATTTTCACTCTTAGCGATTAAGACTGTATCATCAGCATACTTAGAATATTTCTAATTTCAACGGGCGTTGAGCAATTATGGATTTTAATTCGTTTGTAGTGATACCAGGCCATCCCATAACCAAATAGGTAGAATTGGATGGAAGGAAAAGAAAATAAACGATGAAGTTTTAGAACAACTAAAACTGAAAAGAGAACTACTAAACACAATTAGAACATGACAAATGAAATTTTTGGAGCATGTTATATGACACAACAGCCTAATAAAAGTAATATTGGAAAAGAAAAATCAAGGTAAAAGAGGCAGAGGCAGACCAAGACTAACATGGACGAGCAACATCAAAATATTGACAAGTCAACCTATGGCAATCTGCACCATCAAAGCAAGGGATAGAGTGGAATGGCGCTCCATGGTAGCCAACCTTCGATGAGGAGATGGCACTCGATGATGATGATGATGGTGATGATGATGATGATGATGATGATGATGATGATGATGATGATGATGATGATGATGGTGATGATGATGAAATGTGGTCTTCTGCTCTTCTGTTGTTATATAAAATAACATAAAATGGTATTGGGCAGCTAGACCTACAGAAAGACAAGAGAAGCTACAATGTTTCAGCAAAAGCTGTCATCAGGTACATCAAACAAACTGCTCTAGGTAAACACAAAAGGTCTTTTTAGAAAACCTAACACAGTTCCAAAGAAATGACTGAAAGAATGGCTGTTAAGACGGGGGCCAGAATTTACGTAGAGTCTGGTTAAAATATTATAGACAATAAGGCAGTAGGATTTATATAGACCATGAAGTCAAGGAGGGAGAGGTAACACGAGACGAGAGGGAGAGGAGCACGAGACGTAACAGAGATAACGCGAGAAATAGGATTAGGACACTGGACACAAGGGGCTTCGGTAGCCTAGTTGGGAACACCACCCGACTGGGCTACCGACGTTCGGACAACCCGTATTCGATTCCCGCTGGGAGCAGTGTAAAATTTAACTCATGGTTGGAAAAAAAATACCCACATGGTCGACCCGTGCTGTTGGCAGAAATTGGTACCAGGGTATTACCCTGGGAAGGTGAGGAATGTCGCCTCGCATCTGAGTTTCGATGCTTGAAGCGACACTATCCAGAAATCTCCGAACATTCTGGATAGACGGCGAGCACATATGGGTGGAAACTCGCGTGCTAAGACGCCGGTTGAAGTCTCGTATTTTACCTTTCCCTTACAGGACACAGGACACAGGACAAAAATGGAGAGGAGAGGACAGTGATTGATGAAATGAGTGAAACGAGTTTCATCCTCTAGATTGCTCTTCTCTTACACTCTCTTGTTGTTTATGCGTTCCTAGTTTATCTAATATTCAACCAATCTATCATTTTTCTAAGACAACCGTTGAGTCTGATGTTCTAGTAGCGTTTAATGACGGGTCTTGCTTGTGCTGGCTCTCTTGTAGAGATCTGTGTAAGTAACAATGGCAGGTTCAAAAGGAAACACATTTTCTGCTCAGAAACAAAAATATAAAATCGTTTAACTTGACTTGAGAGTACTGACGCTACTGAGTACTACAACGCCTACTGAGCCTGGTACTGAGTACTACAACAGCTACTGAGCCTGGTGCTGAGTACTACAACAGCCTACTAAAGTAATATTTGAAGAGAAAATACAGGGTAATAGAGGCAAAGATAACATTGACGAGTAACATCGAAAGATTGACAAGACAGCCTATGACAATCTGCACCGACAAAGCAAGAGACAGAGCAGAATGGCGCTCCATGGTAGCCACATTCGAAGCGGAGACGGCACTCAATGATGAAGATGATGAGATTACTAAATCTACGATTCCAGCCTATAACGCAATGAGAGAGAGAGGGGGGGGAGGGGGAGAGAGAGAAAGCGAATGCCAGAGGTGAAGTTATTTGGTGTTATTTGAAGGGGCACCACAGAAATGAGAAAGCAGATAAGCTCAAGCTAAGGCCAAAATAGCTTTTCAGACAATGAAAAACGTTTTTATGGAAAAAAATCTATGTCATAGAATGAGAAAGAGTGCTATATAGAACCAATTCTGACCTATGGAAGCGAATCGTGGACAGTAAACAAACAAATGAAAAGAAGATTAGAGGCCACAGAGATGAATTTATCAGAAGAATGTGTGAAAGTTTCCTGGTCATCTAAAATGACCAACAAGGAAATTCTCAAATGAGCAATAAAAAAAAATATATACATGGGGGAAAAATATGAAACCCTTTAACTTATTGAAAGTGCTGAATCCACGATTCCTACCATATAGGTTTCACCTCCCCAATGTCGTATTTGAATTGTCGTATTTGAATTGTCGTATTTGAATTCACATGATCATAAT
>JAVIAB010000101.1:27476140-27491140 GCA_032433765.1 Megaustenia siamemsis
TTTTGATATCAGCACTGTCTCGAAAGTTGCTGTGCCATTTTTTTTATTTTTGCTCTACGTGTGCAACGATCCGCTGTCACATTTTCCCAGATTCTTTCACTTATAGAAAATTCCATCAACGGAACCCTGTAAACATCATTATATTCAGCACTGCTCTGCCCTTTGGTCTCTTTCCGCCCTTAAGTTCGCCGTACAATATTTGTTTGGAACAAACACAGTAACTTGCAGAAAAAATCATAATACAACACATCTACGCCCTTTTAACGCCCACGTAAGGACGAGCGTTGAGGAAATGTTTTTATTGGACAAAGGCTGATGCAGAAAAACATGTGTACACAGTATCAACAACATCCTGTTCGTACGGGTATCAACTGGCAGTGTGAAATACAAGAAACAGAATATACAATTACAGGTGCCTACTTTTCTATTTTGAAGAAATAATCATAATTTGTTGGCCATGTTATGAGAAAGGAGCAGCTGGAATATATTGTATCAATAACAACTGAGAAAAATGAGGGACGAAGAGACGGAGGGAAAGAAAAGAGAAAGATAACCAACAACTTAAGAGAATGGCTTGGCAGAAGGCCAACAATAGAAGTGATAAATACCTGTCAAGATAGTAAGTTGTGGAGAGACATTATCTCTTATGCCAGCAGGCATGGCACTTGATGATGATGAACTTTGCTTCACTGCATCTGTAGCAAGAAATAGGCCGTGAATAGTTGAAGCATGACTCATGTTAAATAGCAATCATTGTGGTCACACTTCGCTGATGTTTTCCACCTGTTAAAAAAACTGGACCAATCGGTGACGTCACAATCACGTGCTACAACCATGAACCAGTCATGCTTGAAAATAAAAACGTTTCACGAAAGTGCATGGTAACACTTAGATAGGAAAACGTCTAAACCGCAAATATATATTTATAATTGACACGGAATATTTTTTAGCTTCATGATAAGAGGGTTTCCTGTGACGTATTAAATGTTTGCGTCATTATATTTGACAGAAATAACGTCATTGGTTTGAAATAAATAAGGAAGGTAATTTAAAAATGTTTATTCATTGCATATTACCTCTTCTCTGATGAGAAACTGCTTGATAATATAAATATTTATTTCCTCCTCTCTCCCTTTTTTCTGTATAGTCTTTCAATTTCATACTAATACAAAGTATGTTTCAGTTCAAGATTATTGAGTTATTTCGGTGTCATCATCGTTGCACTCTGAAAAAGGTCCATAAGGTGCTCAGATCCCCTTCATTTGCAAGTCCGCGGTGTGTCTCTAGCGACTAACCACTCCAGTTCTGTGTTGGTTGATAAGTCTTCTTACACGCCCACTAAGTTTCTTGTTTCTGGCTGTGCCCATCTTAACTCCCATCTTGTTTATCCAAGGGGAGGACGGGGACTCGTGTTGTGAAGTCCTTCACCTTCTGTCCATGCATGATGTAGTGTTTCACCTCCGATAGAAGTGCTACGTCTAACTACTCCTTCCATTTGTCCACTACTTCCGCGTCCACATGATGTAGTGTTTCACCTCCGATAGAAGTGATACGTCTAACTACCCTTCCAATTTGTCCACTACTTCCGCGTCCACATGATGTAGTGTTTCACCTCCGATAGAAGTGCTACGTCTAACTACTCCTTCCAATTTGTCCACTACTTCCGCGTCCCACATGATGTAGTGTTTCACCTCCGATAGAAGTGATATCTAAACTACTCCTTCCATTTGTCCACTACTTCGCGTCCACATGATGTAGTGTTTCACCTCCGATAGAAGTGCTACGTCTAACTACTACTCCTTCCAATTTGTCCACTACTTCCGCGTCCACATGATGTAGTGTTTCACCTCCGATAGAAGTGCTACGTCTAACTACTCCTTCCAATTTGGCCACTACTTCCGCGTCCACATGATATAGTGTTTCACCTCCGATAGAAGTGCTACGTCTAACTACTCCTTCCAATTGTCCACTACTCCGTCCACAACACTAAATGCTTCTATGGCATTTAGGTGCTCATTTTATAGCGATGGCTGATTTTATCAGTCCCTCTAGCCTCCTCTGTCTGCATCCCTACCTTTGGACATCGTTCTGCTTGCTACCTCACATGAACATACGGACAGCTTGCTACCTCACATGAACATTACGTTACGGACAGCTTGCTACCTCACATGAACATTACGGACAGCTTGCTACCTCACATGAACATTACGGACAGCTTGCTACCTCACATGAACATACGGACAGCTTGCTACAACTACAAAAAAAAAAAAAAAAAAAAAGCATTCGACAGAGTAAACGACAGAGAACAACCGTAGGAGACACTAACAACATACGGAGTAAGCCAACAGTTAAAACGTCTCTACATCAACAGTAGCTGCACAGTCAGAACAGCAGTAGTCTACACGTAACACTTTGAAGTTAGATCAGGTGTAAGACATGTGTTCGTACTACCCCCTACTGTTATTACATCTTCTTTTTCTTCTTATTCTCTTTTCACTGATACCTAAAAGGTGTCGTGGTTATATCATTTGTCGCTCTTAAGCTGCTAGACTGTCTGAATTAGTGATTTTCCTTGTTGTTACATGTCTCTGTCACTGCATCTATCTCTTCTTCTGTCTTCTCTTGGTCTTTTTCCATTCATTCTCGAGAAGAACGCCCTTGATGGTGAATGGTGCGGATTCATTCTTACCAGGTGGCCAAACCATTTAATTTGGTGTTGTCTATATATTCTTGGCAGAGTTTTGTTCCTACCATTTTCCTTATGGTTCATTTGGTATTCTTTATCTTCTTGTGTTGTTTGTTACTTTTCTCAAGCATCGCATCTCACTGTATTGATCTTTCTTAATTGTGATTTAGAAAGGTCCATGTTTGCTTTCATAGCACAAAGTGGTATGAAAATGCAATTATCATTAGTTGTTTAGCTGGCATAGAAATGTTTGATGTCTTAGCAATGGTGAAAGCAGGTGTGTGACAGCATTTGCTTTATGTATTCTCATGTCCAATTTCTCTGTCTAGTTTTCCATCTTCTGTGAACATTGTGCCCAAATACTTGAATCCTTTACTTGTTTTATTTCTTTATCTTTGATCTTCATGTTTAATGGTGTCTTAATTTGCTTATTCTCATTGTCTGCAATGTAATATTTATTACATACATGGGCTATATATGCAAGTTAGCCCAACCCATCAGAGACAGAGAAGGTCAACGTTTTATTTGCAGACGATCAGGCACTAATACATGAAAATATGGAAGACCTACAAGAACACTTAAATAGACTCAACCCCAGGCACAAAATGCAACATGGCAATCAACATCGACAAAACTGAAGTCATGAATGTCGCCAAAAATGAACAGAAACATCAACATAACTATAGGAGGCAAGCAGCTAAAACAAGTAGAGAAATTCAAATACCTAGGAAGTTTAGTAAAAAACGGTAATTTCACAAACAGCAGAGATAGATTCTAGGTTCAACAAAGCTTGTCAAATTATTTGGACAGTTATCACCACTATTGTCCAACAAGGAAATAACTCTGGAGGCAAAACGAGCACTATACAATACAATCTTCATCCCAACGTTGTGCTACCAATGCCAGACCTGGACCCTAGATGCAAGAACAATAAGAACAATAACCTCTGCTGAGAAGAAATAAGTCATACGAATGACAGGAAACAGTCTGAGAGATAAGATCAGAAATGAAGAAATTAGAAAAAGCTAGGAATAGCCCCTGCCATAGAATATATAAAGAAACACCCCATAAAAATAGTTTGGCTACGAGAAACGACAGAAAGATCAAAATACAGTCAGCCCTCATAAACGTTGCGAGAATACCAGACCAAGGGTCGACCACGAAAAAGATGGATTTGCGGAATACTAGAAGCACTAGGAAAACATAACAGCAGCAGAGACGAACAGAAGAGCAAAATACCGCAAATTATATCTCCCCTCGACGCTGAAAGGCAAATGAGGATGGAAAGGAGAAGAAGAAACACAGTTCTAAAAGTCATCTGAAAGGAAGGAACAAAGTAGAGGAGGCATAGGCAGACCAAGACTAAAGTTGACTGATAACATAGCAATGTGCACCATAAAGACAAGACGCTTTCAATGGCAGTCCATGGTAGGCAATCTTCATTTTCTATCCTTCCACATTTGCCTTTCAGCGTCGAGGGGAGGTATATTTTGCGATCTATTGTTTCTTTCTCGCCTCTGCTGCTGTTATGTTTCCAGTTTTTCTAATATTCCGTCAATCCATCGTTTCGTGGTCGGCTTTTGGGTCTGATCTCGCAACGCTTATTGAAGGCTCTTTGTGTTGTGTTTAGATCTATCTGCCTTGTCACGTGGTCAAAAAAGTGTATCTGTTGTCTCCTTATATATTCTCTCCATCCATCCATCCATCCATCCATCCATCCATCCATCCATCCATCCATCCATCCATCCATCCATCCATCCATCCTTCTATCTATCTATCTATCTATCTATCATCTCTATCTATCTATCTATCTATCTATCTATCTATCTATCTATCTATCTATCTATCTATCTATCTATCTATCTATCTATCTATCTATCTATCTATCTATCTATCTATCTATCTATCTATCTATCTATCACTATCTATCTATCTATCTATCTATCTATCTATCTATCTATCTATCTATCTATCTATCTATCTATCTATCTATCTATCATCTATCTATCTATCTATCTATCTATCTATCATATCTATCTATCTTCTATCTATCTATCGTCTATCTATCTATCTATCTATCTATCTATCTATCTATCTATCTATCTATCTATCTATCTATCTATCTATCTATCTATCTATCTATCTATCTATCTATCTATCTATCTATCTATCTTTCTATCTATCTATATATTGACCTATCGAGCTGTATTCCGACACCAATTCCGTATACGCCACTTGGCGTGATGGGACACTTTACTTTTTTTTTTTACCTACATTCCCAGCAAAGGTCTGAGTGGCTGAGTTGTCAGTGTGTTCGTTTCTTGATCGGAAGAGTCAAGTTTTGATTCTCAGAACTGACAGATGTTATCGACAAAATGTGAGGGTTCATCCAGCCTCTAAAATGGGTACTTGAATTTTGTTTCTGTAAGTAAATGGGGCCAGCGTAATACCAATCACATCACTAACAAATTGTAGTGGTCAGAGAAAAATTATGGTCTCTAATACCACATTCTCCATACGCCTAGCAAGCACGGAAGTGACCTTTACTTATTGTTACGCAAATGATAGAAAGAATGCTACAAAGACAGTTTTTTTTTTCTCCAAGAAAAACTAATGTTCTACCTAAATACATGTGGTTTCTTACAATTATATTTCTATAGAACAACGCATATGGCAGGATGTAATATAATTACTTATTTTGTACACGCAATGCCACATCCTGATCAGACCCAAGCAGAACAGACTCATTCTGAATATTCCTTATCAACTGACGTAGGCATTAACATCTATTCATGATCCCCTGTTTATAGTAGCGCTACGCACGAAGCAGTTCTGTCGGTGACCGTAATCTGTGGCCGCCTCCATGTCAGGCTGCCTTTTGCTTTCTGTCGTCTACAGTTTATCTTTCCTTGTAGAATTATATTTCAATTTTCTTCTGCTCAAATTTTCGGAAAAGTTTAGTATAGTTTATTTTTCTTTACATAAACTAAAGTCTACTTCTTCTCTTTCATTTCTATTTACCTTTCAGCGTCTATGGGGGGGGGGGTTATAATTTGTAGCTTTTTGCTCTTCTGTTCGCCTCTGCCTGTCTTGGACCTAGATACAAGAACACAAGTAAAATAACCTCTGCTGAGATGAAGGTGTTAGTCGAATGACAGGAAACAGCCTGAGAGATAACATCAGAAAATGAAGAAGTGAGGAACAAAAGCTAGGAATAACCCCCTCCAAAGAATATATAAGAAACAACAGATAATGGTTTGGCCACGTGAGAAGGCAGAAAGATCAAAACACACGCAATGAGCCTTGGATAAACGTTTCAAGAACCCAGACCAGGGGTCTACCCCGAAATAGATGGATTGACGAAATTTAGAAGCACTAGGAAACATAACAGCAGCAAAGGCGAACAGAAAAGCAAAAGATCCCAATTATATCTCCCCTCACACTGAAGGCAAATGAGAACGAAAAGAAGAGGAATTCACCTCCGCTGCTTTTATGTTTCCTAGTGCTTCTAAGTATCTGCCAATCCATCTATTTTGTGGTCGGCCCTTAAGTCTAGTGTTCTCGGAACGTTTATTGAAGGCTTGTTGTGTTATGTTTTGATTTTTTATTTGTTTTATTCCGCGGCCAACATTTGATCTGTTGTTTCTTATATACCCTATAGCGGAATTATTCCTAGCTTTTTTCCCAGTTCGTCATTTCCTGTTGTATCCTCATGCTATTTCCCGTCATTCGACTAACACATTTCATCTCAGCAGAAGTTATTTTCTTGTGTTCCTGCATCTAAGATCCAGGTCTGACTTTTGTAGCACAACGTTGGGATGAGAATTGTATTGTAGAGTGCCCGTTTTGCCTCTAGAGTTAGTTCTTGTATAGACAAATATTGAAGGTAGAATGATTTACTAGCTTTGTTATCATATTGGTCTATTTCTCCTATTTATGAATTGCGTTTGCCACTAGACGTCCTAGGTATTAAATTATTCCACTTGTTTTAGTTGTCTACCCACCATCGTTATGTTGATGCTCTGTTTCTCTTCGCAATATTCATGACTTCTGTTTTGTGTTGAGTTCGATTTTCATTTCTACAGAGTGTCTGTGATGTGAAGTCTATTTCAAAGTCTATTTAAAGTAGACTAACAACATTAAAAACGGACAGGACCACCTGTGACAGCGTTAAGCAAGAGACAAAGCGAAATGGCGATCCGTAGAAACAAACCTTCGATGCAAAGACAGCACAAGAAGATGATTTTGAACCCGCATTCTCTTAGGAGTTAGACAAGGCTTTGTTCTATAGCCGGAAATGTTCTCACTTTACAGTGAACATATTATGAGATCAATAGTAGACAAAAAGGAATTGAAGTCAACGGTCACAACATAAATCATCATCATCATGGAGTGCCGTCTTCGTAACGAAGGATGGCTACCATGGAGCGCCATTCTGCTCTACTTTTGCTTTGATGGTGCAGGTTGTCATAGGCTGATTTGTCCATCTTTTGATGTTACTTGTCCATGTAGTCCTGGTCTGCCTCTGCCTCTTTTACCTTGTATTTTCCCCTCCAGGATTACATTTAGTAGGCTATTGTGTCTTTTAACATGGCCCAAAATCTCATTTGACTTGTTTGAATTGTGCTTAGTAGTTCTCTTTCATTTTTAGTTGTTTTAAGACTTCATCGTTTGTTTTCTTTTCCTTCCATCCAATTCTATCTATTCTTCTATATATCCACATTTCAAAGGCTTCAATTCTCTGTCCTTTTTCTTGTCTAATGTCCATGTTTCTGCAACATGTAGGAATATTGAGAAGATGTAACATTTTGCTGTTCTTAGTTTTAGCCCTTTTGTTATTTGTTTGATGTTAGTATATTCTTCATGACATTAAAATTACTTTTTTGCCATTCCTATTCTTTTGTTTATTTCAGTTGTACATTTTCCATCACTGGTTATAGTATGTCCAAGGTAGTTTTTGTTCTGAACTGTCTCAAGGTCTATTCCTTCAATTTTGATATCCACTTGTGGGTTTTGAGTATTTTCTTTGTTTATGATCATAGTTTTAGTCCTTTTGATATTCATATTTAGTCCATATTTTTTGCTTGTCATGTTTTATTTCATTAAGTAATTGTTGTAGATCTTAGGATTTTCTGCTAATAGAGCAGTGTCATCAGCATGTCTTAGGTTATTGATTATCTTTCCATTAATTTGTAGCCTGGCATCTCTATGATGTTTTTAAAGATTTGCTCAATGTATAGATTGAACAAGCTTGGTGAAAATCACTGGAGTCTGTAGAAATGTGGTTTTACAGAAGAATGTTGAAAATACCATGGACAGCTGCTAAAAAAGTAACGAAAATGTTCTGAAAGAGGTCAAAGCAAAAAGAGAGCTAATCTCCAATATTAGGAACAAACAATCATAATTTGTTGGCCATGTAATGAGAAGAGAACAATTTGAATATATTGTAACAACTGGGAAAATGAGAGACGAAAATGTAGAGGGAAGCAAAGAGAAAAATACCAGACAGCTTAAGAGAATGGCTTGGCAGAAGTTCAACAACAAAAATGATAAATAACTGTCGAGTTGGACGTTGTGGAGAGACATGATCACCTACGCAAGGAGGCTCGATATTTGATGATGCTGTAGTTAATTTTTTCTGTGTGCTTCAATTCTCATCCTGCGTCACATTTTATCATTCTGCTATTACGTGCTCAAATGTCTTTTGTAAATTAAATTCTCACGTTGTTTTGTGGACCCGTGGATAAATTATCCAACTTTCGTCTGCATGACGTATATCGCCCCGTACCATTTGCGCTTGCACAAACAAGCGTCGTCACCCATGGCTGCGGACCTAACCTTGAACCCTGTTTGTTCCGTTGGCTACGATCACGTGAACCTATGACGCAAGAGAGTGAAATATATTATATATTATTTCCTTGTAAAATATTGGATGGTATTTTTAGTACTGCTGGGTCAAAAAATGAAACGCTCCATCAGGTGATAGAACACATTTCTGTTGGTAAACTAGGTTAGGGAACGTGGTTTTCAAACATCATGCTATGGTTGCAATATAGAAGAAAGAATGACTTAGGTTTTATGTAAGTGAAGATCGCGTGGCAGTTTATACTATCTCTACGGTGACGAGTCATAAAACGTAATCTCATGATCAAATTTAACAAGTAAAAACACATTTGTCATGAAAATCATAAAAAAAAACATCTTAATTTCGTTGACCGAAGACATTTTCTACAACAAATCGTCTTCTTCTTTCAGCCCTAATGAATTACGTTGAACAGTTTGTTTGGCACTAAGTGTTTTCTATTTGTGTTAAGCAACAAATTGTGTGGACCTGGTTTCGCAGCTTTTTACATTTTTTTTTTTAAACAAGGCTGTTAAAGACCAATGAGGAAATTCTAAAAGGGGCCAAACACAAAGGGAACTCCTAAAAAAGTCAGAAAAAAAAAACAATTAACATTTTCGGGCACATCATGAGAAGAGGAAAGTTGAATACTTGGTTCATCATCAGCGAGTGCCATCTCCGCATCGAAGGTTGGCTACAATGGAGCGCCATTCTTCTCTGTCTCTTGCTTTGATGGTGCCGGTAGGTTTGTCCATCTTTGATGTTACTCGTCCATGTTAGTCTTGGTCTGCCTCGTTTACCTTGTATTTTCCCCTCCAGGATTACTTTAGCAGGCTGTTGTGTCTTTTAATATGGCCCCAAAATAACTTGTTACAACTGGCAAAATAGAAGGAAAAAGAGATCATGTACGACAAAGAGAGAAAATACTGGTTAACTTGGTGTCATGTCTTGAAAACAGTCAACAACAGAATTGATACGATGCACGGTAGATAGAAGATTGCAGAAGGACATGATCGCCTACGCCGGTATGGCACATGATGATGTTAAAACCAATAAACAACATAATCGCATGTGAATAGTTTGTTCACCGAAGTATGTAAATTTGAAATCATAGGTACCTCGTTGGGAAAACCATCCGACAGGGCTACCGACATTCTGACAACCGTCTTCGATTCCGCGGGAAAGTAGTTGTACTCGTGGTTGGAAAAATATATACCCCCGCGGTCGAACCCAGTCGCTGGCAGAAATGGCTACTAGGGTATTATTACTCTGGGAGGTGAGGAATGCCGCCTCGCATAGTGAGTTTCGATGCTTGAAGCGACGTTATCCAGAAGTCTCCCGAAAACTTCTAGATAGGCGGCCGAGCATATATTGGTGAAAACTCGCGTGCTATCCGGCTTGTTGCAAGAGCTACTGAGTTAAGTGCTCTGTGCACACCGTGAGCTGTGTGTTTCATCCGTTTTAATCGTGTTTCGATATTCCGATTGTTTACGATGAGAATATATCGTATGACAAGGAACAGTCGGCTGTGTTCACTTTCTGTGTGGTTTCGCCTTATGTCCTTTTGGCGTGTGCTGACACTGCTATGATTGGGTCACAGCAACCTTTCTTTGTTGGGAGATGAGTTAGTAATTCGGATGATTCCACTAACACGGGTGGTTGAGCAATTATGGATTTTAATTCGTTGCAGTGATACCATAACAATAACTCGCGTGCTAAGACGCCGATTCAAGTCTCGTACTTTACCTTGACATTTATTTGAATTCTTGTACAGAAACAGTAACGATTATAACCTCAAATATTACCTCTTCGTCATCAAGTTTCTGCTCGGTATTTAATCATGCCTGTCCACAACTTTCTATCTCAAGTTCACATCTGTCATACTACAATCTAATCTGTCTCATATTGCTATCAATATTGATATCGGTATTGCTATTAATCATTGTTATCATGTGATATCGGTATTGCTATTTAATTGCTATCATGTTGATATCGGTATTGCTCATTTATATTGTTATCAATGTTGATATCTGTTTTGCTATCGATTTTGTTATCTATATTTTCCTATATTTTTACCTCATTTTTATTTTTAGATTTGTCATAACATGTACCAGCTGTTACCGTTGAAGTCTTAAAACAACTAAAAATGACAAGAGAACTGTTGAATACAATTCAAACAAGTCCAATGAGATTTTTGGGCCATGTTAAAAGACACAATAGCCTACTAAAAGTAATCCTGGAGGGAAAATGCAAGGTAAAAGAGGCAGAGGCAGACCAAGACTAGTAGTAGTAGAAGCCTCCGTCAGTCATAGTTGACTATGGATTTTCAGCGACCCTAGAAATGTTATTTTTTTTCCCTTTCTTTTCTTTCGCCGTGTATTCTCTTTCTCTATGAATCTGTCTGCTTCTTCTTTGAGGTTAACCTTTAGAGAGTGTTTCCAGAGATTGCGGTCTGCAGCTATGTCTTCCCATGCTGCAGGGTTTATGTTCAGAGACTTCATGTCGCGCTTACACACATCTACAAATCGAAGTTTTGGGCGCCCCCTAGTTCTTTTACCATATGCCAGTTGTCCGTAGAGTATATCTTTTGGTACGCGGCCATCTTTCATACGGTGTACATGGCCCAGCCAGCGTAACCTACGTTGTTTGAGCAGCGTGTAGATATTCGGTAGGCCTGGGCGAGTCAGGACCTCCACGTTTGTCACTTTATCCTTCCAGGTGATACCAAGAATACGGCGTAGACATCGTATATGGAATGCATTTAGCCTCCTCTCCTGCTTTACATAGGTTGTCCAAGATTCGCTGCCATACAGGAGGATACTAATTATGCAGGCATTGTACACTGCAGATTTTGTTTTAATTGTCAGTTGTGTTTTTGCCAGACACGCTTAGAGAGACGGGCAAAGGTGGTAGCGGCTTTACCAATACGAGTGTCAATTTCTGTATCTAAAGATAGTCTGTCGCTGATGATGGACCCCAGGTAGTTATACTGGCCGCACGATATAAGTTTATAGTTGTCGATAGAGATTTCAGGTGTTGCTTCGACGTCCTGACCGAGTATGTTAGTTTTCTACAACCTTATTGTTAGACCGAAGTCTCGGCAGGCATGTGCAAAGCGATGTACCATGCTCTGGAGTTCTTCCTGACTTTGCGTGACAAGTGCAGCGTCGTCAGCAAATAACAGATCTCTAATATAAATATGTCTGACCTTAGACCTTGCCTTTAGTCTTGAGATGTTGAACAATCGGCCATCGGATCTAGTATGCAGATAGACACCCTTCATTTGCATGTGAGAATGCACGTTTTAACAGAACAGCGAAGAAGATTCTAAATAGAGTTGGAGCAAGAACGCATCCTTGCTTGACACCGCTGCGTATACCAAAGGGTTGTGATATGACCAAGACTAACATGGACGAATAACATCAAAAGATAAGGTGACCATTCGTCCCGAATTGACGGGGACATTCCCGGAATTTGACATTTTTTGAACCTTTGTCCCGGATTAGCTGCCGTACCGGTTTTGTCCCGATTTGGCATATTTTTTAGCTTTTGTCCCGGATTTGATAAAAATAATTTGGGACACAAACGTTTACCAATTTTGCCATTTTGGTATACGGGTAACATTTCTTCAATTAAAAAAAATATTATTCCGTTGCTGTGTAGACAATTTTGTTTAATATCAAAACAGTAGAATGCGCTCCTAGTTTTAAATCTTGTATATATTCGTTGTGTACTAATTTCACTTTCACTTTCGCAAAAAATGGCACCGAAGCGTAATTGTAGTTTTAATCAAGATTTACAAAAGGAATACCCTTTTATAAAAAAGTCTACATCGTCATCAGACTTCACTGTAAGATGTAATATATGTTCATCCGGTTTACTATTAAACCATAGTGGACGTGGTGATATTAAGAGCCACATAAATAGTGATAAACATAAGAGAGCCGTCGCTACTGCTGCATCAAGCTCGTCGTTGACAAATTTTTTTCGAGCTGAATAGGTTGGTGACAAAGAAGAACAGTAGCTGCTACAGAAGGTGCCTTTGCATATCATACAGTGATGCACAATCACACGTTTAGATCTATGGACTGCACATCAAAATCGCTTCAGGTAACTTTAGAACCAAAATTTGCTTGTGCACGTATGAAAACAGAAGCTATTATTCGGAATGTATTCACACCCCATGCTCTAAACGAGTTGAGATGTGACTTAGAAAACGTAACATTATCTCCAAAGTGACAGATGCCTCCAACACAAAGAAATCAAGATTTTTCCTTTGCTTGTCAGATACTTTGATCGCAATAAGGGACTGAAAGTTAAAATATTAGAGTTGAATTCATTGCCGGGTGAAACATCTGATATAGTAAGTAGTTTTCTTATTGACTGTCTAACTGAAAATGGTTTAGAACTGAAAGTGGTTGGATTATGTGCAGACAACACAAATTCTAATTTTGGGGGCGCTGAAAGAAAAGGACAGAACAATGTTTTCACAAAACTGAAAGAAAACATTGGACATAGTTTGATAGGTGTGGGTGTGCTTGCCATATTTTCCACAACACTGTTCGAGCAGCTGCAGACGTATCGCCTGTGATGTTGAAATGACTATTGCAAAAATTTATCTGTACTTCAAATCATACACAGTTAGAGTTGAAAGTCTCAAGAGTTTTGTCAGTTGTCGACACAGACTTCCAGATGATTTTAGGTTATGCACAAACTAGGTGGCTTGCGCTCTTGCCTGCTGTTGAAGGGGTTCTTTACATGTTCCTGCCTCTAAAATTATATTTTCAATCTCAAGACAGATGCCCAGTTTTATACAGGAATTCTTTGAAAACCCACTGTCTGAGGCATGGCTTATTTTGGTTCACAGTCAGGCATCCTCTTTCCACGAAGCAGTGCAGAAAGTAGAGGGACAGATGGTCACTGTATTTGAAGTCATTGACAACATCAATAGGTTGAAAGCTATCTTGGAGTCCAAGCTGGAAGACGGCTTCTTGCCATCAGAGTTCAGATAATCCTTAAAAAGCTGGAAATGGAAGGATTTCCACGTGATGATGTGAAAAAGTTTAACGCCAGTGTTTCTTCATTTTATGAAACAGCTTTAAGTTATTTGAAGAAATGGGCTGCAAATAATGTTCAAAACCTAGAGTCTTACAGCTGGTATGCTGAACAGAACACCAAATTGGAAGATATTGAGAAGTCTTCATCATTAGTGAGTCAAACAGTGCCTTCAGTCGACTTTCCAGAAAATGAAATGTATGACGAATATGTCTACATGAAACAGTTCGTTACTTCAAAAAAAATTAGTGAGTGGAGTCTTAATAAAACATTACCAGGGCAGCGTTGGGTTGAACTAGCTTCCCACTTCAGAAACAATCATGTGCCGTTTCACATATTCTGAAGTTGGCAGAGTTCTTTTTGTGTCTACCTGGAACAAATGCTGCAACAGAACGAGTGTTTTCTCTGATGAACAGTTTGTGGACAAATGATAAAACACAACTAGGTGTTTGAAACTTTAAAAGCCATGTTGATCACCAAAGTGAACTATGAGGGAACATGTGTCGAATTTTATAAGATGCTGCATACAAAGAATGACATTTTACAGAAAATTCACTCATCTGAAAAGTACAGCATCTCTGTTTCACCTTCAATTTAAGTGAGTATCACTGTTTTTTTTTTTATCTCCTGATTATCCAGATAGCGTATTGTAGGTCTATATTATTAGATGTTTTAAAATGTATGTATTATTCACTTGAAAATGACAGCAAGAAGAAATGTAATATTATGGTGGAAAATTGAAGTAAAATTATTCCGTCCCGGAATGGATTTCAAAAATATGGTCACCTTACAAAAGATGGACAAACCAGCCTACGACAACCTGCACTATCAAAGCAAGAGACAGATCAGAATGTCGCTCCATTGTAGCCAACCTTTGTTGCTGAGATGGCACTCGATGATGATGATGATGATGATGATGATGTACCAGCTGTTACATTTCATTACAGAGACCCCAAAAAAATGATGAATGTATCCTCTACTACAAACATTTCTATTCCATAAGAGAATGTCCACCTTATCAAATCAGCCTGTACCTGCCAGCTGTGCTTTTTTTTATTTCTTTAACAGTGTCTCCATAGGGTTTCCTCTTTTTCTGTAGCTGGTGTTTCCCAAGTAAGAGCCCTATTTTAATTTCATGTTGTATCTTTTCAACATATGTACATATGTCCACTTTCTTTCTCTCTAATTGTAGTGGATATCGTTGGGTTGCGATGCCATTTTTCTACTCTCTCTCTCCTTCTCCCTCCCCCTCTCTCTCTCTCTACCTCTCTCTCTCACTATTTATATATTATGTATGTGTGTGTGTGTGTGTGTGTGTGCATATATGGCCTTTGGGGTCTTGACAGACGGTTGGTAGCAAGCAATCATGATAAGTCAACAGTCTTGTAAAGCATTAGTGTCTCAAACTGGGTGTTGC